>QODF01000059.1:2198295-2219278 GCA_024372805.1 Oostethus manadensis | reverse complement strand
CTGGCCTTCTTGGGGACGGGAACAATGGTGGACAGCTTGAAGCAGGCTGGGACATGGCATGACTCCAAAGAGATGTTGAAGATGTCCGTGAAGACAGGCGCCAGCTCTACCGCACAGTGTCTCAGGGTGGAAGGAGAGACACCATCTGGACCTGGAGCTTTCCGAGGGTTTTGCTTTTTAAATGTCTTGGCCACATTCTGCTCCGAGAGTGTGAGGGCAGTGGGGGAGAGGGGGGGCTCCAGGGCTGATACGCCCTAATTCAACCTGGAGCTCTTTATATCATTGTACCTTGTACTGTATAAGTATACATACTGTAGTATATATATATATACCTTACATAAAACAAAGTAATTTAATTATGTTTTCAAAATTCTCAAACAATATTAATAATCTGACAATGTCAATATACTAGTATTTGCTAATGTAATTTGTTTGTTAAATGTAAATTGCATCAATATAATAATGCACTTGATGTTTCATTTTCAGGCGGCGGGGAAGACAGAGGAGCATTCAGCCAGTCCAGGTGGGCTTGATCGGACGCCCTGAGAGTACCTAAAATAGCTCCGTTTGCTTTTTATTCATTTGGAATTTGTCAATCTGCAAAAGTCGATCACATTTTCCTTCCTGGCATATAATGTACAATAAAAAACATGGCATTTCTGCTAGCAGAGAGTAGTCGGCGTGCCGCTCCCATCTTGTGCAACCAGGAGGAAGTGTGTTTTCCGTCCATCATGTGGGACTTCTTTGTCACGGATGTTGTTGTCGCTCCTAATAAAGACTGTATTTATTATTTATGCTTGCACTGTTTATATTTTCCATTAATCACACGACTTACAAGCGCTCTGCTAACTACATCTTTATTTGCAGTTTTGTTGCATGCAGCCGTCGGTGGCACGTGTGGAACCCACAACAGGTCCTCCATCTTAGTCCTTGCCCCGACGTCTTCAACGCTTACCATAACCTCCCAGTCTGCAACATGTGATGTTAGCGATGCAATACACAGACAGATGTTGACATGGTTGCGCTGGTTATTGTGCAGATATGCATACCAAATATGGCATTTTCTGTGGTTGCCCACCTGTTTGCCATCCTTGGTAAGCGGGTTCCATCATCCTCATCCACATTTCTTTTCCAACACTCCCCCCAGCTCTGTGCACCAGCCCCCCGGTCTGGAAAGACAGCTGATGGAAAGCGGCCAATGAGCCCCCAAACTTTCTTTAGCCGAGGAGTGCTATCAAAAGAATTGTCCCCGTGTGCCGAGCGCAGAACCCACAAGTTTGAGAGTGTCTGTTTCGCTCACGTTTGTTGCCCTCTGAGTGTACATTTTCACTGTTTTGGTGTCATGAGCACTTTGTAGATTCAAAATTGTCTATAACGTCACAAAAAACACCCACGTAAGTTCCATGGACTTGTCAGCTGCTTTGCCGTCTTTGACATTTTCAAAAACAAAGTCTGCTGGGATAGGCTCCAGCATCCCCGTGACCCTAATGAGGAGAAGCGGTAGGGAAAACGAATGAGGTTCCCTAAAGGCAAAATTCTTTGGGAAATACACTCTCCAAATAGAATTTTACATAAACATATTGTCATATCGCCACAAAAGCATACGTTTTTCCTAAGCCAAATGATCCCCATGTTCCAAAAACACATTTGTTGGGCTTGCTGAAGACTGACGTGTACAAACGCAGGCACATTGGGTTATGATGGTGACTGTCTTAATGTTACAAAAACACACACCGTATGTACAATTTGCTGCAAAAAACACACAAGTTAGGTTTTCTAATCATTCAAAATCATCTATAACGGTACAAAACACCTGTGAGGTTCATGGTAGCCTAAATTGATGTTGATAAAAACATTCTTTCATTTTCTATGCCGCTTATCCTCATTAAGGTGGCGGGGATGCTGGAGCCTATCCCAGCTGACTGTGGGCGGGAGGCGGGGTACACCCTGGACAGGTCGCCAGCCAGGGCAGGGCACATATAGACAAACAAACATTCACACTCTAATGGACAATTTAGAGCGGCCAATGAAGCTAACATGCATGTTTTTGGAATGTGGGAGGAAAGCGGAGTACCCGGTGAAAACCCACACATTCACGGGGAGAACATGCAAACTCCACACAGAGATTTGAACCCAGGTCTTCCAGATCTCCTGACTGTGTGGCCAATGTGCTAACCACTCAGCCACCGTGCGGCCTTTACAAAAAACACATAGGTTATATTTTTTGCGTGCAAAAATGTATTTGACATTCACAAAAATAAGTTCACGGATGGATACCGGGTACTCTGGGTTCCTCCCACATTCCAAAAACATGCATGTTAGCTTCACTGGCTAAATGAGTGCTTGCTTGTCTGCCCTCCGATTGACTGGCGACCAGTCCAGGGTGTACCCCGCCTCAGCATACCTCACCAGTGATGGTAAACAGGGACATGATCTATCAGCCTCGTGCACTGGCTTTTTCTCAAAAACAACACATTCAGTACTACGAGCAAAGTTTTCCAGCTGACATACATAAGCATAAGCAGTTACCCATGGAGGATTTTCCTTCATCATTATCACGGATAATAGCGAGCCGTACTCGTTTCATGCTCATACGCAGCAAAAACGCATTACCCGTAATCGATGCTCATCTAAAACCAGGATCCGACTCACCATTAGCTTTGATCAAGACTCACACTCGTCTTAACGTTCCAGAAGAACATGCGTTCCTATCGCTGCACTCTAAATTGTCGCCATTGTTTAGGAGAAGCACCTACAACAGGTCCTTTCAAAACCTTCAAATCATCTCTAATGTTACAAAAATATGTTAGGTTCAGCAAAGACTAAATTGTCATTGATGTTTACAAAAACACACATTAGGTTGTTTCTAGATTCTAAATTAGTCACAACGCTTGAGGCACTCTAAATTAGCCGTTTTTTGCCAAGACGGCCTTGAAAGCCACACATTTTACAACGTCTTTCCGTGAGAGCCATATCATATTTTCCAACACTGAATGCATCCAAATGCATACAGTGGCGTGAAAAAGTATTTGCCCCCCCCCCTCCTGACTTTGTATTCCAATGCTGCCTTCAGGGACGTTACGTAAAATAATGTTTCTCTCTGAAAGGCAAAAATGTGTCAAAATATGATCAAATATACCACCAAAGGTAGAAGAAAATAATTTAAGATCATGAATAACATTTATACAACAACAGTTTTTGAGACTTTGATTTAACATGGAGGTGGTACTGATGTCTCATTTGGTGTGATTCTGTCAAACAAAAAACAAGCACTGCCAAGTAATACAATACTATGACAATGCAAATGACAATACAAATATTGGTCATTGTGTCTAAACAAATAGTTCTATAGGTGTGTGTGTACACGGTGTTATTGGGTTTATGTTTATGTATTAATAATTATAATAATTATCCAGTGTGCTATAAATATAAAATGGTATGTCGAATTTGTTTCAAACATGCTTAACAAGTTCTTTTGTTCTTTTGTCACACAAAATGTTTCTGATCATCAAACACATTTTAATATTAGTCAAAGATAACACAAGTAAACACAAAATGCAGTTTTGAAATGAATGTTTTTATTATTTAGGGAGAAAAAAATCCAAACCCACATAGCCCTGTGTGAAAAAGTAATTGCCCCTGCACCTAATAACTGCTTGGGCACCCTTAGCAGCAATAACTGCAATCAAACGTTTGCCATAACTTGCAACAAGTCTTTTACACGCTCTGGAGGAATTTTGGCCCACTCATCTTTGCAGAATTGTTGTCATTCAGCTTTATTTGAGGCTTTTCTAGCATGAAGCGCCTTCTTAAGGTCATGCCACAGCATCTCCATGGGATTCAGGTCAGGACTTTGACTAGGCCACTCCGACGTCTTCATTTGGTTTTTCTTCAGCCATTCAGAGGTGGATTTGCTGGTGTGTTTTGGGTCATTGTCCTGCTGCAGCACCCAAGATGGCTTTAGCTTGAGTTGACCAACAGATGGCCGGACCTTCTCCTTCAGGATTTTTTGCTAGACAGTAGAATTCATGCTTCCATCTATCCCAGCAAGCCTTCCAGGTCCTGAAGCAGCAAAACAAGCCCAGACCATCACACTACCACCACCATATTTGACTGTTGCTATGAAATGCTGTGTTACTTTTACGCCAGATGGAACGGGACACGCACCTTCCAAAAAGTTCTACTTTTGTCTCGTCAGTCCACAAGATCTTTTCCCAAAAGTCTTGGCAGTCATGGAGATGTTTTTTAGGAAAATTAGCACGAGCCTTAATGTTCTTTTTGCTTAATAGTGGTTTGCGTCTTGGAACTCTGCCATGCCGGCCGTTTTTGCCCAGTCTCTTTCTTATGGTGGAGTCGTGAACACTGACCTTAATTGAGGTAACTGAGGCCTGCAGTTCTTTAGATGTTACCCTGGGATCTTTTGTGACCTCTCGGATGAGTTGTCTCTGCGCTTTTGGGGTAATTTTGGGCGGCCGGCCACTCCTGGGAAGGTTCACCACTGTTCCATGTTTTTGCCATTTGTGGATAAAGGCTCTCACTGGGGTAATCGGGTCTGGGGGTGGCTACAGAAATGGAACTCAGGTGTGATAAACCACAGGTAAGTTATTTTTAACAAGGGGGGCAATCACTTTTTCACACAGGGTTGTGTAGATTTGGAGTTTTTTCCCTCCCTTAATAAGGTAAACCTTAATTTAAAAACTGCATTTTGTGTTCAATTATGTTATCTTTGACTAACAGTTAACTATTTTTTATGAGCAGAAACATTTAAGTGTGACAAACATGCAAAAGAATAAAAAGTCAGGCAGGGGGCAAACAGTTTTTTCACACCACTGTATATTTTTCAGCAGGACCAACCATTTTAGAATATAATACGTCTATGAATGTATTATTTGTATCAACATTATTAATACTGAAGCTAACCAATAATATCTAAAACGCTTTTGGCATTAATGCAACCCCTGGTGCGGCCTGGTTTTGCACCATACTCTGTATTTTTATTTTCGTCTTCGTCAAAAGGTTTGCAGAGTTAGCGGACTTTTTAAAAAAAGGAGGGAAGTTTACTTCTTGACATCTCGATGACCGGGGTAGACCACCAAAATATTTAGCTGAGATTTGGTGTTCAACCCGGAAAAAATGGCCGCCTTTGTTTGTGGTATGGATGCTTTATAATTGAAAGGTTTTTATTTTCAGCGTTATTTGTAACACTGTGATTTCTGTAATGTTTTATTTTAAATGTCAGCAAAAAAACCATGTTATTATAAAAAATGTATATTCTGTATTTTAAAAACAGAATGATTTGATACGATTAGATACAGTGTACAAATAATGCCATTCAATTATATTTCTAATTCACGGTTACGTTTGTCGATGTGCTGGAGACATGACAAATGAAAGAAGCCAGTTGTATAGAAGCGGCATTCTTACAGTATTCAAATCAAAAGAGCACAACATACCCCCAAGCGTGCTGCATGGTAGGGGTCGGCAACCACCCAAATGTATGTTGGCTTTGCTGGAGACTAAATTATCGTGAGAGCAGGACAAGACTAAAGCTACGTTCACACTGTTGGTCAACCTTTTTTCGCCCATATGTGACCTGTATCTAAATCTTTCATGTCAGTGTGAACAGCACAACAGGACTCAGGCCTCATTTGGATGTTTATATAAAATGTGATACTTATTCGATGCTCCAGCAGTCTGAACGGTCAGCTTAGATATATATTTCCGTGTGTTCTGAAAAATATTTGTAAAAATTAAAAAACTATGCGGCTTACGGAAATGTCCCAGCAATGTCCCAGCCATGTCCCAGCAGTGTCCCAGCAGTGTCCCAGCAATGTCCCAGCAATGTCCCAGGAATGTCCCAGCAATGTCCCAGCAGTGTCCCAGCAATGTCCCAGCAATGTCCCAGGAATGTCCCAGCAATGTCCCAGCAATGTCCCAGCAGTGTCCCAGCAATGTCCCAGCAATGTCCCAGCAGTGTCCCAGCAATGTCCCAGCAATGTCCCAGCAATGTCCCAGCAATGTCCCAGCAATGTCCCAGCAATGTCCCAGCAATGTCCCAGCAATGTCCCAGCAATGTCCCAGCAATGTCCCAGCAATGTCCCAGCAATGTCCCAGCAATGTCCCAGCAATGTCCCAGCAATGTCCCAGCAATGTCCCAGCAATGTCCCAGCAATGTCCCAGCAATGTCCCAGCAATGTCCCAGCAATGTCCCAGCAATGTCCCAGCAATGTCCCAGCAATGTCCCAGCAATGTCCCAGCAATGTCCCAGCAATGTCCCAGCAATGTCCCAGCAATGTCCCAGCAATGTCCCAGCAATGTCCCAGCAATGTCCCAGCAATGTCCCAGCAATGTCCCAGCAATGTCCCAGCAATGTCCCAGCAATGTCCCAGCAATGTCCCAGCAATGTCCCAGCAATGTCCCAGCAATGTCCCAGCAATGTCCCAGCAATGTCCCAGCAATGTCCCAGCAATGTCCCAGCAATGTCCCAGCAATGTCCCAGCAATGTCCCAGCAATGTCCCAGCAATGTCCCAGCAATGTCCCAGCAATGTCCCAGCAATGTCCCAGCAATGTCCCAGCAATGTCCCAGCAATGTCCCAGCAATGTCCCAGCAATGTCCCAGCAATGTCCCAGCAATGTCCCAGCAATGTCCCAGCAATGTCCCAGCAATGTCCCAGCAATGTCCCAGCAATGTCCCAGCAATGTCCCAGCAATGTCCCAGCAATGTCCCAGCAATGTCCCAGCAATGTCCCAGCAATGTCCCAGCAATGTCCCAGCAATGTCCCAGCAATGTCCCAGCAATGTCCCAGCAATGTCCCAGCAATGTCCCAGCAATGTCCCAGCAATGTCCCAGCAATGTCCCAGCAATGTCCCAGCAATGTCCCAGCAGTGTCCCAGCAATGTCCCAGCAATGTCCCAGCAATGTCCCAGCAATGTCCCAGCAATGTCCCAGCAATGTCCCAGCAATGTCCCAGCAATGTCCCAGCAATGTCCCAGCAATGTCCCAGCAATGTCCCAGCAGTGTCCCAGCAGTGTCCCAGCAATGTCCCAGCAATGTCCCAGGAATGTCCCAGCAATGTCCCAGCAATGTCCCAGCAATGTCCCAGCACCAACATGACAAACAGACGTTGCAGCAAGTTCTACCCAAACTAATACAGCCAAAATGTTTGCCCTCTTTCTTCTTAACCTGTTCGGTATTTACAAGAACACTTCCTGATGAGGTAGTTGGTGCATTCAGTACATGTCTCCCTCTCCACTTGTTTGCAGATCCTCACCCAGGAGGACTGGAACGCCGTCCTGTACAACGGCATGGCATCCACCACACCATTGGCTGCGCTCTACTTTGTGGCCCTCATGACCTTTGGAAACTACGTCCTTTTTAACCTGCTGGTCGCCATTTTGGTCGAGGGCTTCCAGGCCGAAGTAAGGGCGGCTTGTGCAAGCACTTTAAGTTTCAGCTATTGAAAGCGCTGGAGGGTGGCAGGAGGAGGCGGCGGCGGCTCAAGCGGCTGTGTTGTGCTGATGATCCCGAAGCTGAATAATCTCCGCAATCCCGCTGCTTGCATGGATTGCATCGCTGCGGTTGTTGCGTCGGACACGATGCTCTTCAGGGCAGCCGTGTGTTTGCTATCGCCCGCCATTCACAGCTGGCGCACTTTTGTTGTTTTGTTTGTCTGTTTCATCTCCACCATCAGAGAATACTCCCACAGTCCCTAAGCCGTCTGTCTCCATCTTTCTAGCGTGAATGCTAATTAAATTTAGCACAGCTTTATTGCTGTGACGACAGGAGATTGCTGCCAGAAGTCATAATCGCGGCCCGTCTGCCTCATTGCTGTTTGTCACTCGCTCCCCCATCTTTCTCATTGTCTTGTGATCGTCACGAAGGCGAGCTGACACGCTGTGCGTTTTGGTCTTCTCCTTTTCCTTTGGGCTTATCCCTTCAGGGGTCGCCACAGCGAATCAATTGCCTCCATCTAACCCCGTCTTCTCTCGCGCCAACTACCTTCATGTCCTCTTTCACTACATCCATAAACCTCCTCTTTGGTCTTCCTCTAGGCCTCCTGCCTGGCAATTCAAAACTCAGCATCCTTCTACCAATATATTCACTATCTCTCCTCTGGACATGTCCGAACCATCTCAGTCTGGCCTCTCTGACTTTATCTCCAAAACCTCTAACATGTGCTGTCCCTCTGATGTGCTCATTCCTGATCCTGTCCATCCTGGTCACACCCAAAGAGAACCTCAGCATCTTCATCTCTGCTACCTCCAGCTCTGCCTCCTGTCTTTTCCTCAGCGGCACTGTCTCTAAACCAAACAACATCGCTGGTCTCACCACAGTTTTGTACACCTTTCCTTTCATTTTAGCTGAAACTCTCCCATCACACCCGACACTTTTCTCCACCCATTCCAGCCTGCCTGCACACGCTTCTTCACCTCTTTTCCACACTCTCCATTGCTCTGGACTGTTGACCCTAAGTACTTAAAATCCTCCACCTTCTTTATCTCTTCTCCCTGTAACCTCACTCTTCCACTTGGGTCCCTCTCATTTACACACATGTACTCCGTCTTCATTCCTCTCCTTTCCAGGGCAAACCTCCACCCCTCAAGCTTCTCCTCCACCTGTTCCCTGCTCTCCCTACATATCACAATGTCATCTGCAAACATCATAGTCCATGGAGATTCCTGTCTAACCTCGTCCGTCAGCCTGTCCATCACTATTGCAAACAAGAAGGGGCTCAGAGCTGATCCCTGATGGAGTCCCACCTTCACTCGGAACTCCTCTGTCACACCTGCAGCACACCTCACTACTGTCTTACAGTCCTCGTACATGTCCTGTGCTTTTTTTGTTGAAGATGCAAAATAGTATTCAGTCTTTATGAAAACACACGTTGGGCTCATTGAAAACACAGAAGTTTGCGAAAACTAGTATATCAGGCTCACTGAAGACTTGAATCACTCTTTGATTCCTACAAAATGCAGTCTAAAGTGTCTTTGATGGGTAAGTGAAGTTGCACGTTATTTGAATTGAAGATTAGAAATTGTAATAAAACAACATACGTTGTAGTCTGTAAAGATGCTAATTAGGTCACACAATGCAAACTTTAAGCCAATTGAAATTTGTAGCTTGTTTTTCACGTTTAAAACCCCATATTACTTTCATTGAAGACTTACATTAGGCTTTGCACCGAATAAAGTGTTTTTGGTGAAAACTAAAGCTGTCATTCAACTAAAATATTTAATCTAGATTAGTCACTTTTTGTCCATAGTTAATGCATAATTAATTGCAAATAATAAGTACGGATGTGAATCTTTTTGTGGTAAATGATCTAGATTTGAATTTTAATCTTGAATCTATTTGGCATTCTTACAGTATTTTTAAATGTGAGCACATCATATCCCCAAGCTTGCTGTTCAGGCGCAATGATAAAATAAAATTAAATAATTTGTAAATACCTCCATCACTTTTTATGTGAAGGGTTTAATGCCACTATTGTATCGAAAAAATAATGTAGAGATAGAAGTCCCACAGTCTTTGCATGTTAAATGCGAGCGGCAACCTGTCCCACTTTGTTCGATGGTCTTTGAACACAGCATCTAACATTCACCCAGGCTACACAGACTACTAGGACTGTTTTTCCCCTTTGTCTTTCCCCTTGTTTTTGCTCCCAAATGCTGATACTATGTGATTGGGGGGGTGGCACATCCAGGTGCGTATGTGAAAATGTAGGTGTGTGGGTGTATGCGTGTTGGCATGTGTGAGTGGGGGAACAGGGTTTGGTGTGGGTATATGTGAGCACTGGGGGTGGAGTGGACGGGGTTCTTTTGGGGGGGGCCTGGGCGCCTGCCTCTGAAGTCGGGGTAGGTGATGGCCCGCGGCAGCTGTGTTTGGGGCAGCCTGGGGCTCCCGGGTAGACGAATTTCCCCCCTGCTTTGGGGGGTGGGTGGTTTCTGGGCCTGGGGGCTCGGGGGCGGATGCCCTGCTTGCCCGTAGCTGGCCGGCCCCCGGCAGGTGTTTCAGCGGTTGGCATCCGTGCCCCCCTGTGGCCCTTGCTCGGCTTCCGAGTGGCGTCCGGCCGGGTCTCCCTTGCACCTCTTTGTAGTGGGCTTGCGGTTGCCTCTTGATGGAGCGGGGTCGGGCCGTCCCCTCTGTGGGGTGCCTACTGGGGGGCCGGGCTCCGGCGTCTTCCTAACTGGACCCTTGCTTTTGGAGGGAGTATGGTTTGGGATGAATGGCTGTGTTCACCACGAACATCTCCTCATTCTCTGTTTCACTCTGATGCAGTTATCCTGTCACTGCAGAGTAATGTAGATTTAATGTAGATTTGTTGCACGTGTCATCTGGATGGTCCTTGTTCAAGAGGTTCTATTTTTCTTGTTGTTCTTCTTTTATGTTTGTTATTATTAGTACATACAGTATGTATGTGCACACTATGAGTATGTACGAATATGTATATATATGTGTATGTATATATATACATTTTTTTTACCTCTTTCTTTTCCTGTATTTTTGCTCTGTGACTGTTCTGGTTGTTGCTGAAATTGTGATTATCATGGTTGTTTATAATATGGTTGAAATATGTTTGTGAAGTTCTTCTGCAGCCTTTCCTATAAATCTCCCCACCCCCATCCCATACCGTTTTCAGGTCAGGTCCGGCATCAAAATGTGGTTTAACAAAATTCGTAATAAATGCAGTCAAATGTCAAGGGAGACTCATTTGGATTATGAAGTCTCCCTTGGCAAAGAAATTTTGCTCAGCACTTAAAGGCAGCTTGACTCCCGTTCAGCTGTTATGATGCTGGACAAGACAAAAAAAAAACATGAAAAACATAAAAAAAGACTGGGGGATTTCTAAATGTATGTTATTTTTATACTGCAATTAGCAGTATATAAATTTGATTGCTTTTATTGCTCACAATAAAATAATAGTCCATATTTGATATATAAAATTTGATGTAGTTACTGTAGTCGAAAATCGTTTACCACCAATAAATTTTCATCCCTACCTTTTATAGATAAAAACTTATTTTAGACTTAAATTGCTCTACAAGGGAAATGGCTTGGTTACAGTAGCTCAGTTGTCGAAGAAAATGACAAATACTCTTAAATAAAAAAAATGCAACGCAATATAAATAAAAGCATATATAATATTATATTATATTGTATAAGTATAATATAATGAACTAAGAAGAAAAAAATCCGACAAACAATATTTGCATATTTACAAAAAGTGTAGAAAGAAACACTATAAAAATAAAAATAGTAGCTCCAAACCCAAATTTTAGCTCACAGTTTATAGCAAAAGTCAGCTGAGAGACGACTCGCCTCTAAAAGGACACTCGTAGGAACCACTGCATATGTCAATAAAAACAAAACCGGCGCTGCTCCAGTCTCCAGTCAAGGTAATCCGTGACAATTCCTTTTCACAATTCACAGCAACAGTAGATTGAAATAAGTTTGTTCTTGTTGTGAGAGCCATCTGGCAGGCCTTCGAAGCTAAATTTACCAATCAGTATACCCTTTGTCCTAGTCACCATATATGTGTATATATATGTGTGTACTGTTATATGTATATATATATATATCTGTGTATGTGTGTCTGTATATGTACTGTACATATACACACATGAACCCGGCTAGACATGAACCCGATGGTGGACACCAGGGGTTAGGGCTGCTGTCAAGCTGAAGAAGGAGTCCTATCAAGTCCTTGCGGGACTCTCGTAGCAGCTGTCGGGTACCGGCAGGCCAAGCGGCACGCAGCTTCGGCAGGGGTCGAGGCAAAAACTCGGGTGTGGGAGGAGTTCGGTGAGGCTATGGAGCACGACTTTCGGTCGGCCTCGAAGAGGTTCTGGCAAACCGTCCAACACCTCAGAAAGGGGAAGCAGCCCCCAGTTCACACTGTTTACAGTGCGGACGGGGGCTTGCTGACCTCGACTGTGGATATAGTTGGTCGGTGGAAGGAATACTTCGAGGCCCTTCTCAATCCCACTGACATGCCTTCCATAGAGGAAGCAGAGTCTGAGGATACGTACGTGGACAGTTCTATCACCGTGGCTGAGGTAATTGGGGTAGTCAAATCACTCCCCAGTGGCAAGGCTCCGGGGGTAGACGAGTTCCGCTCAGAATTTCTCAAGGCTCTGGATGTTGGAGGACTGTGTTGGTTGACACGCCTCTACAACATTGCATGGAAGTCAGGAACAGTACCTCTGGACTGGCAGACCGGGGTGGTGGTCCCCATTTTTAAAAAGGGTGACCGGAGGGTGTGTTCCAACTATAGGGGGATCACACTCCTCAGCCTTCCTGGGAAAGTCTACTCCAGGGTGCTGGAGAGAAGGGTACGACCGTTAGTCGAACCTCGGTTAGAGGAGCTGCAATGTGGTTTTCGTCCCGGTCGCGGAACACTGGACCAGCTCTACACCCTTGCAAGGGTACTCGAGGGTATGTGGGAGTTTGCCCAACCAGTCTACATGTGCTTTGTAGACCTGGAAAAGGCATTCGACCGTGTCCCTCGTGGTGTCCTGTGGGGGGTGCTCCGGGAGTACGGGATTGATGGTCCGCTTCTACGTGCCATTCGGTCCTTGTACAATCGAAGCAGGAGCCTGGTTCGCATTGCCAGCAGTAAGTCGAGCTTGTTTCCGGTGAACGTTGGCCTCCGCCAAGGCTGCCCTTTGTCACCGATTCTGTTCATAATCTTCATGGACAGAATTTCTAGGCGCAGTCAAGGTGTTGAGGGAGTCCAGCTTGGTGACCTTAGGATCTCGTCTCTGCTATTTGCAGACGATGTGGTCCTTATGGCCTCATCAGGCTGTGACCTTCAGCGTTTACTGGAGCGGTTTGCAGCTGAGTGTGAAGCTTCTGGGATGAGACTCAGCACCTCCAAATCCGAGGCCATGGTTCTCAGTCGGAAACGGGTGGACTGTACCCTCCGGGTTGGGAGTGAGGTCTTGCCTCAGGTGGAGGAGTTCAAGTATCTCGGGTTCTTGTTCACGAGTGAGGGAAGGTTGGAGCGTGAGATCGACAGACGGATCGGTGCAGCATCTGCAGTAATGCGGTCGCTGTACCGGACCGTCGTGGTGAAGAGAGAGCTGAGCCGGAAGGCAAAGCTCTCTGTTTACCGATCGATCTACGTTCCCACCCTCACCTATGGTCATGAGTTATGGGTCATGACCGAAAGAATGAGATCGCGGATACAAGCGGCGGAAATGAGTTTCCTTCGTAGGGTGGCTGGACTCACCCTAAGAGATAGGGTGAGGAGCTCGGCCATCCGGGAGGAGCTCAGAGTAGAGCCGCTGCTCCTTCACATCGAGAGGAGCCAGTTGAGGTGGCTCGGGCATCTAGTCCGGATGCCTCCCGGGCGCCTCCCTGGTGAGGTGTTTCGGGCATGCCCGGTCGGGAGAAGGCCCCCGGGAAGACCTAGGACACGCTGGAGGGACTATGTCTCACAGCTGGCCTGGGAACGCCTTGGTGTCCTCCTGGTGGAGCTGGAAGAGGTCGCTGGGGACCGGGAAGTCTGGACTTCCCTACTGAAGCTGCTGCCCCCGCGACCCGGACCCAGATAAGCGGAGGAAAATGGATGGATGGATGGATGGACATGTTAGACTGTAAAGTGTCTACGATTTTCCAAAAACCTGCATGTTAGGTTCCCTGATGACTGTAAATGTCACTGTCACGTACATTAAGTTCTTCAAAGATGGAGGATTGCAGCCAAAAGTCCAATTATTCAATGTTTTGTAATTCCTTTTGTAAAGGGAGGCGAGCTGACACATTGTGTGTTGTTGTGTCCTGTTGTTGTGTTTAGGGTGATGCCAACAGATCAGAGACAGACGACGAAAGGCAGTCGCTGTCTTACGAGGACGAGGAGACGCTTAGGGAGATGTACGCCGCAGGTACAAACTTCTCATGGCTACGCAACACCATGTCGTCACTACAACCTGTGTGTGTGTGTGTGTGTGGCCATGTGACCTCAAGAGCTGAAAATCCAGGCCATGATCCAGAGCCCCAATGGTCTCCTCAACCCGAAAGCCTCCATGCCTCCTCCTCTGCCCCTCCCTGTCATCACGCACACTGCAGCCACGCCCACCATGATGTCCGGCCAATGGCGACATACCAGTGCCGCCTCCATGGATGTTAACAGCCAGGAGCAACCGAGGTCGCCGGTGAGTTTTGCAGTTTTGTTTGTTTACAGTTATTGGTTAGTTTGCAGGATGACACAAAAACTATGTGGTTCAAAAACAATTAGTTTATTGGTCTATTTCTTAAAAAGTTCATTTTTGTTGCCTGATACAAATTGGCCAGTGTGAGTGTGCCCTGAATATTAAAATAACTCCTATTTTAATACAGAAAACACACACCAGTTGTATTACTACACAAAATATTGTGTTGATATTCGTTATTGCCGTAACATGAAACATTAAATTGTTTGTAAAACTGAGAAAAAGACGGAAAGGTAGAAACTTTGCTAGCCGTTTTCTTTCATGACTTAACGAATCCCATGACTTACCTGCCTCACAGCAAACAGGTGAGGCAGGTAGATTTGTCTCTCGTTGGGTGCTCACAAACACATTACTGTTAGAACATCATTAAAAAGTCACTTTTGTGTAATAGGGGGCCTTTAAAATCATAGATACGGTCTAAACCAGGGGTCTCAGACTTAGGCGATATTTTGTGGCCCTCACCTTTACATGGATGTGCAATGTGCGGCCCTTGAGATTTATATGGCTTTGCTCACGAGGCGGTGAAGAAGAGGTAACTATTTATTAACGAGCAGAGTAAGAAAAAGCTCACACTTATTTATCCCAGCGGAATTGCGGTATGTCAATACATGACAGTCTCACTCAGGGTGTCTTAAACAGAAAGCGCCAAAACATAACACGACTACACAACAGGCAGATAACAACAGACTGTTAAGAACATGCTACTAGCGGACGTTTGAAAGACAATCCCGCAAAGGACACTGGGAAGCAGGAAGTGCCCCCAGCGACGCTACAATATGAATGGCACAGTGTTGTGTGCGGGGCTGATGAACCAACCAATCACGGTGGGGTATAACGCTCTCAGGGGTGTGACATCGTCTGGGCTTGATGCAAGCAAAGAAACATTTTTCAATGAGTGAAAGTTACAGCAGCGTTGCCATGCAGATTATACTTCTGTGCCTGGCTAGGTAAGCGCGGACATTCGTCCCAGCTCGCTCTTCACGTCCAAAAAAGTGTTTCAAGTAGCAGCCCGGCGGGACTTTATAGGACGTGTATAGGTTATCTCTCTCTTAGAATAAATCAAAGTGATGCGTGCGCAGCGAGATAAAAGAAGCGCGGGGAACTCGTTGGTGTGGTTTGAGGTCTGAGTCTAGTCGGATCTGTGTAGAGGTGGGCTGTGGTCGGGCTGAGCCGTGCGTCGTGGCCCCCATCCACTCCCATGCTAAATGGAAAAAAGAAAAGGCGCTTGGATGGTATGGTAGAACATGGGGTTTTGCGGCGCTCAGCGCGATCCGTCTGGTTGTGGCGCGTCCTTGCGTGGATCTGGTCTGGTTCAGACTACAGATCGCATTGATGGATTCCTTGCTTTTTTTTCTCGCAGTGGAATTGATGTCAGGGCCATTTATAGAGCTGCACCCAATCTCCGTGCAGCGGCTAAACCCGACACGCCAAATGAATTAAAATACAGTATATTCTACAGCCCCAAACATGTATTTTTCTAAACAAATGTGGCTCAGCTATGTGGGAGGAAGTGCTGCCAGGCCCCTCGGAGTAAAAAGTAGGTAAGTGAAGCCCAAAATAATCCATTGACTGAGGTTAAAGAACTGTACAATCTAACAGAAACTGAAATGTATTACTGATTGAAATACTTATTAGTTCTTAATTTGTTTATGTATTTGCTGTTTGTTTTATTAGTAGTTTTGTAGAGAAAACAGTTATACTGTTAACAGTACAGTATGTTCCATACAAAATGACTACCAAAGAACCCAAGGAAAGTTATACAATTTGTTAACGCCCGGGTCCTTGTTCATGTTATTTTCTGTTTATTTATTTGTTGATTGATTGAGAATTTTATTCATAGTTTTGCACACAACCTGTTTACATCAGTGTCCTTGTCTATCTTATTTTGTGTTAAATAATTTAAAAAGACATTTGAGAAGATTGCATTAAAAAATAATAATAATATATTGCATGTGCATGTGCGCCGAGGCTGCAGCCCAGCCTCAGCCAGACTCCGCCTCATGCGGCCCCAAGGTAAATTGGGTTTGAGACCCCTGGTCTAAATGGTATGTAGACTGTAGGAAGAATTGTCTCGCACCTCACAAAATCTTCTGCTGTATACTGAATAATTGTGAATCCTGCAAGAGCATAGAAAAATTAAAAATAATGATCCAATTCAGTAAATTGAGGAGTCTTATTGTATGGATCTAACCCCCACACAGCCCCCACTGGACAGCAGGCCGGAGAGCCGCCGCTCTAGCTGGACCAGCATCGGCCGAGCCCCCACTCTGCACAGGAAGAGCCAGTCCGGGGAGATGGAGTCCCTGCTGTCCGACACCCACACAAGCTCCAACACGGGCTCCAGAGAACAGTCTGTGGACCAACACGACTACCTGCAGGTCCCCATGCTGCACACGCCTGACTGCAACGGTACCACCTACCACCTGCCTGACCATGACAACCACGACGCTCCCCACACGTCACTCTACCACAGTCATCAGGAGGAGGAGGAGCTCGAAGAGGTTTGCTTTTTTTGAAGCTTTATTTTTAACAATTTTTGACAGAAATGGTCACACAATTTGTGGAGGCA
This sequence comes from Oostethus manadensis, assembly GCA_024372805.1. Classification (NCBI taxonomy): domain Eukaryota; kingdom Metazoa; phylum Chordata; class Actinopteri; order Syngnathiformes; family Syngnathidae; genus Oostethus; species Oostethus manadensis. The sequence goes on along the minus strand of QODF01000059.1, from coordinate 2,202,497 downwards.
GGCAGTCGGTCCCTAGCCAGTACCTCGGGTCCAGTGTACTTAGCTACACAGTATGTAGATATTTTTTAATGACATGCCTATTTCATTTACAGTTTACAGTACAACTAGTGGTAAACACCTCTCTTATTTTGAAGGCTCCAAGAATGTTTTCTGTGTGAGAATGCCGATTTACGTTCTTTGCATCAAGCAGTAAAAATATACTGATCCGGCCCGAGTCGCACATGCACACAGTCGCATTAGTATGCCAACCCCACTAGCTTCCAATCTTGGACCGTGAATGGAAGCAAAGCTAAGAGAGCTAAGAGGATGTTCATTTCAACATGTTTAGTCCGGGGGGGGGGTTATTGTAATGTTATTCTGCCACAATTGAGCCGTCCGCCAAAGAATTACTTAACCACACGAACGTTCCTTTGCCTCACAATGATGTGTTTTATTTACTTTCTGTTTTCCGGGAGATTGCGTGTTTACCAGTAAATTGTTTTTGTTGGCAAATTCCGCGATTCCGTTAACGTGGAAATCGTAGAGCCCTATTCCAGTCTGATGTTGCAATCCTTCCGTTTGAATGTGTTGAATTTAAGCGTCACTTTATTGTCCACTCACGATGGCTATGGCTTAAGTCTGCATATTATTTGTTACCATACGGAAGGGGAAACGTACCAATTCCAATTAGAATTAGGACATTAGACAGTAGTGTTCAAAATAATAGCAGTGTCTGCTACTGAATTTATAAACTCAAAACTATTTTCGACAGTTCACGGTTCAACTGCTTCACATCTGTGTGGCGTGGAGTCCACCTTTCAGCTGGTATTCCACTTCAGATTATCTAACAACATTCCACAATTCATGAACATTTCTTTGTCAGAAACAACATTTTTGATGTCACCCCACAAGTTCTCCGTTGGATTAAGGTCCGGGGGTTGGGCTGGCCCCTCCATAACATTCATTTTGCTGGTTTTGGAACCAAGGTTTTGCTGGTTTACTAGTGTGTTTGGGGTTATTGTCTTGTTGAAACAGCCATTTCAAGTGCATGTTCTCTTCAGCATAAGGCAACATGACCTCTTCAAGTATTTGGACATAAGCAAACTGATCCACGATCCCTGCTATGGGATAAAAAGCCCAACACCATAGTAGGAGAAACATGCCCATATCATGATGCTTCACTGTCTTCAATGTGTATTGTGGCTTCAATTCAAAGTTTAGGGGTCATCTCACAAACTGTCTGTGGCCCTTAGACCCAAAAAAAACAATTTTACTCTCATCGGTCCACTAAATGTTCCTCCAATTCTCTCTAGGCCAGGTGATATGTTCTTTGGCAAATTGTAACCTCTTCTGTACATGCCTTTTTTTATAAGAGGGACTTTGTGGGGAATTTTTGTAAGTAGATTAGCAGTACTTTGAGGTAACTCCAGACTGTCTTTGATCATCCTGGAGGTGATCATTGGCTGAGCCTTTGCGATTCTGGTTATTCATCAATCCAATTTGATAGTTTTATTACCTTTTCTGCCATTTGTCTCTGATTTTGCTCTCCATTCTAAGGCATTGGAGATCATTTAAACTGCACAGCCAAACATGTTTTGCACCTCTTCATGGGTTTTCCCCTCTACAATCACCTTTTTTAATCAAAGTACGCTGTGCTTCTGAACAACGTCTTGAACGACCCATTTCTTTCAGGCTTCCAAAGAGAAATGATGTTCAACAAGTTTGCTTTCATCCTTAAATGGGGGCCACCTGATTCCCACCTGTTTGTTCACTAAATGATCGTTGATCACTGATTGAATGCTATTTTTTAACTCACCCCTTTCAACTAATTGCCCAATTGCACAGCCTTAAGAGTGGTCATATCATTATTGCGGGGTCTTGTTTGGTTTCTGAGAATCTACTGCACCTACTGGTAACTTGTCCCGATGTAGCAATAAAAATGTACTAATCAAAGTGATTAATCTGGTTAGTAGGCCGCACGGTGGATGAGTGGGCAGCACATTGGCCTCACAGTCAGGAGGTTCAGGGTTCGAATCTCCGTTGGGCATCTCTGTGTGGAGTTTGAATGTTCTCCCCGTGCGTGTGTGGGTTTTCTCCGGGTACTCCGGTTTCCTCCCACATTCCAAAAACATGCATGTTAGCTTCATTGGCCGCTCTAAATTGTCCATTAGAGTGTGAATGTTTGTTTGTCTATATGTGCCCTGCGATTGGCTGGCGACCAGTCCAGGGTGTACCCCGCCTTCCGCCCATAGTCAGCTGGGATAGGCTCCAGCATCCCCGCCACCCTAATGAGGATAAGCGGCACAGAAAATGAATGAATCTGGTTAGTCACTTTGGACTGCTAACATTTTTAACCCTTTTGTATTTCAGATACTGCTTTATCCTAATTGTATCTTCAAGTCGCAAACACGTCTCTAGTCCTTTTAAGAAGGACTCTTCTTGATTGTCAGTAGACCACAGCTAGGTGTGTTCAGGGGCACGGCAAACATCGCATCCATGTCTGTATTATGCGTGTGGTCTAAATAAACAGAAAGATGAAGAAAAACAGCAAGTGGATATTCTTATTACTGTAGAGCTTGACTGATGTGACATTTCTGAGGCCAACGCCGATACTGCCGATATCCGATACATTGGCCGATAATCTATATCAGTCAAAATAGGAGCCTTACGATACACAGAATGTGTAATGTGCATGAACATCATTTCTCATAATACTCAAAATAGGATTAAACACAAAGAAGCAGAAGAATATGAAATCATAAGGGGTTCTGAGGGGTGTACAGCACCAGAATCCGAGCGTGATCGAGCTCCAGACCTGGAATGAAGGGGTAGTTAGCGCGGATACAACACTGCGGTGGCAGAGCGGAGACCGAAAGGAGCATGTAGACGTAAGTAATGAAACATAATTATGGATTTGCACCGTAACTGTGAATAGCCACTCTATTCCACCAACGGTTGTCATGGTGGGATATGTTTTTTGTAGTCAGCGTACAGTTTGAATGGTCATGAAGGGAGCTAAATAAAAGATGTAAACGACGCCACGCCACCGGCCACAGACCACTGCGATGGCCACGGCATTGGCCGCCACCAGGGGGCGCTTCCCCGTGGCCAGCCATTCCCGCGGTGGTTAAAATGAGCGTCACCTTTTTACTGTCGTTTACTTGACTGTATTACTTTACTTGTGCAGTAATCCCGTCACTCTTTTCTTTTCTATCCTCACAACAGCTTGTTCTTGTCTTTATTCCTCATTTTCAGCCATTTTTAACCGTTTCGCCACGCCATCAGCCACAGACCACTGCGATGGCCACGGCATTGGCCGCCACCAGGGGGCGCTTCCCCGTGGCCAGCCATTCCCGCGGTGGTTAAAATGAGTGGCCGGACAGATACGGCGAAAAGGTGATGTCATTTTTTATTATAAAGGTCAAACGCTGTGAGCATGAAAAGAACCAAGCGCGTTGTGTTGCTTTATATCTGCCAGGTAAGTAACATTAGCTTGTAACAGCAATATTATTTCCTGCTAGCGTTAGCTAAGCAACTATTTGCATTGTAATTGTGTGCTAAGCTAGGAGCTATGTGGCTAATGTTAGCATCGTTGCTAACACTATGAAGTTGTCATTGATGAAAGATATGAATTTTTTAGCTGGTTTGTGTCAAGGTGAGTGAAATAAGCTGCTGTAAATACGTGACTTTCCTTCAACCAAAATAAGTAGAAAATATCTTGCTTTGGTAAACAATTTGAGAATGCGTTTGCTTTCGAGTGATCCCAGTTTCTCTACCGCTCCATGTAATCGGCTCTCCTTTAAGACTTGTTGGTCCGTTTGGACAGTAAGGGACATTTTTGGGTGGGTAGTGTAGTGTGCAGAGGGCATCCACAACTATACTTCTGAAATATGGTGCTCAGCAACTCCATCTGAATGATTCAACAACGTTCTACTGTGTACTTATCGGGTTCCATTCCATTTTCTTCCGCTTATCCAGGTCCGGGTGCAGGGAAGTCCAGACTTCCCGGTCTCCGGCGACCTCTTCCAGCTCCACCGGGAGGACACCAAGGCGTTCCCAGGCCAGCTGTGAGACATAGTCCCTCCAGCGTGTCCTAGGTCTTCCCGGGGGCCTTCTCCCGACTGGGCATGCCCGAAACACCTCACCAGGGAGGCGCCCGGGAGGCATCCGGACTAGATGCCCGAGCCACCTCAACTGGCTCCTCTCGATGTGAAGGAGCAGCG
>QODF01000059.1:2165026-2197933 GCA_024372805.1 Oostethus manadensis | reverse complement strand
CCCCCCCCCCCCCAGACCCACTACCTGCAAGGGCAAGCATAAGGGTCCGGTGCAGTGGTCGAGGGCGGGTGTCGGGGTGACCTGGTCCTCGGCGGCCAAATCTGGTTATCGGGTTCCACGAGGCCTAAACGACAACGGCAGTACAATCCTACGGTTCTTCCAGCACCATGACGATCATCATGGGATCGAGGAGCTCCTGGAAAGTTTTGATCCTGATGCTTGAATTAAGGCTGCATGTGTCCTTCTGCTGGTGGAATGCTTCAAGGAGCCAAGACAACACTGAAGCTCAAGAAGTTATTACGAGTTGCGATTACTTTAGACAGTTGCGTTGTCTTCTGCCCTTCCAAAGGAGTTGAGGTCATGTTGATGTGTTTGTACTTTCCAGCTGCTGATGTGCAGACACAGTGGAGCTACCAAGCACACCTTGCCTGCTTCTCCAAGGTACTCTTGATGTCCGGATTTCATGTAGATTCTTCTAGCTGCTAGAAATAAACCTTACACTGGCTTTCATCTGAGACAAGGAGTCGTGGGTCCACGCCCAACTTTGTTGACGCTGTAGCTGCAGTGTGTGCAAACTGCTACGCATTCAGCATCCTGTGGATGGGTCATGTACCCTGGACTTCATCAAAAGGTATCGGAACTGTTAACATTGTTTGGAGCTTCCAACTCACATCAACTACTAACTTAATAGCAAGGAAGTGTCAAATTTCTCGCTCTATAAAAACCCTCACTCTGTATCTTTGCTCTTTCAAGGAAGACAAACTCTCAGGTCCAGAGCCACCCAAACGTAACGCTGTTGTCTTGGCTTGTTGTTCGTAGATGCTTCTTGGACATCAACACAGAAAAAGGCTCCAAGTCCCAGAAGAGATCTGCCAGAAGCATCAACTCACAAGTGATGATCTCCGCTCTCCATAAGTTTTTTGACTTCCGGCACTTTTCGTTCCCGGTAACTACAGTGTCTGGAACTAAAAGCTTGTGGTGGCCCTGCATGCTTTTCATCTCCACTATTTTCAAGGTTCTGCTCGTTTATTGCCCATCTATTATCTTGTGTAAAGGTATTGTTTTTATTTGTTCATTGGTTGATGTTATTATGAAGTTGTATATTTTCAAAACATGTTTTTTGAAGAGTAATAAAAATGGTAAATTCCATATTGTTGTCGTTGTTTTTACTCATCAGATAGTGTGGTGGGTTCACAGTTAACATTTTCCGCATTGCAATCTCACAGTTAATGACTGGAAATCAGGAAATCAGGAAATATGTCATATTTGTCAAAATGCCATTTACGTGATTTATGTACAACAAGGCCCTGAAAATCTGCACTTACTTACATTACACTGTAATTAACTGGTGTGAAATCGCAGCCAATAATGCTTACTGTATTGTAATTAACTGTACAAGCTTAGCTGTGAAATTACGTTACTGTGGAGATACTTCACAGCAAATTACTGTAATGTTACTGTTAATATCATGCAATTACTAGCCTGTAAAATATGTACAGTGTGTTTTCACTAACTGTTTATTTAAAGGATATTAACAGAGTACTACCTGAAAAATTCAAGTAAAAGTTGTTTTATTTTGGCAATTTAACATAAAAGATGAAACCAACAACCTTTATTGAGCTATTGTAAACAAATTGACATATCTCAAGCAGTTCCTTGTTGTAACTTTGCTGATTAAGATTTCCAGCTTATAAAAAACACAAACCCACAAACTCGTAAAATTCGAATTTTTTTAAAGCCTGATCAGCTAAAATCAAAGAAAAAAAACTTGAAATATATTTACTTGCATGATATTTGATTATATACTATAACATATATAGGAATCTGTTTTAGGACACATTTTGCTAAACAAGGCATGTTGGGAACACCAATTAATTTACTTATATTTATTTGTAAAAATAGATATTTGTACACAAGTTTGTACTACAAAAAAGCCTCAATGATTTCATGCAAATGATAAAAATAATAAAATGGTTAGAGGATAGAAAATAAAAGAGTAACAGAATTACTGCACAAGTAAAGTAATACAGCCAAGTAAATGACAGTAAAAAGCTGTCATTTTAACCACTGTGTCAATGGCTCGGCCACAGTGAAGCAGCCCCTTGTGGTGGCCAATGCCGTGGCTGATGCCATGGTCTGTGGCCGTTGGCGTGGCGTAATGGTTAAAAATGATTGAAAATGAGGAATAAAGACAAGAATCAACTATTGTAAGGACAAAAAAACTAATGTGAGGATAGAAAAGAAAAGTGTAATCGAATTACTGCACAAGTAAAGTAATACAGTCGGGTAAATGCCAGTGAAAAGGCGCCACTCATTTTAACCACTGTGCCAATGGCTCGGCCACGGTGAACACCCCCTGGTGGTGGCCAATGCCGTGGTCATTGCTGTGGTTAACCATTGGCCATAAAATGAGCTCGCCCTCTCTGCTGAATCTTCCAGAGGATGTGACGCCTTCTTTAAGGAGAATTAAGAGACAAACACGCGGTGTCTTCTGCCACTGAGAAAGGCTGCTCATCTCGTCGAATGAATTCAGTCATTTTTCGGTTAACTAGCTTTGCCGTCTGACTGTCACACACATACGGGCGAGTGTTAGCCACACCGTGGGCCTCCAAAGCAAATCCTCAGAATTTGGTGCAAGAAAAGTCATGTCAGTGATTCTTTGTCATGTAATTTAATGTTCTGCAGGTTTGTAATTCCAGCTCCAAATGTTTCTTCCTACCCAAAAACTACTGACACGTGACTCCAATTGTTGCTGTAAAGGTCCTCTGTCTCTGATATATTGGAGTAATGTGGATTCATTAATAATTAGGCTTTACACATTTGACATTTATTGGCAGGTAAATGGTGACTGGTAATGCAAGAGGTTGGGTCCACGAGGCGAGAAGAGATTTTAATATTAACTTTAAAGAAAAGTACAATAACAAAATATGACTGGACAAACAAACTTGTACTTAACTACACCATAAAACAATGAAGTTGCATTCTAAAATGTTTTTTGGCCCATAAACTGACACTAATAATATTATTGTCAACTTTTTTGGAGACAAAGTGTGTTTTCATGTATTAATTGGTATATATATACATATATATATATATATGTGTGATTCATGTATTTTGTTATTATAGCAATAGTTTTTTTTCCCAACGAGCAATCTTGTAACATTTTCATCTCTTCCTGAAGATATTGTGACACATGTAGTGATTAATCATGATTATTTAATTTGAATTAGCTTGATTCAAACGTTGACTCATTTGACAGCCCTAATTATTATTCCACATTACAACAAAACAGAAAAGTGAATCGACAAATAAAACAATTGGCGGCCTCCGTGCTGCAGAATTCTGCCAATTGGGTAGGAAAAACATTTGACGGTTATTGTGTAGCCTGTTGTAGAAATGTACTACTAGGTACACAATAATCATCTGAATCATTTTGAGCTCATTTTCCAAAGCAAAAACCAGTTTAGAGGACTAAACACGAGACAGAAATGCAGCATTCTTGTGTGCATTGTGTTCATGCGTGTGATTGTGTCCCTTTCTTGCAGAGTTTGTACCAAAAGCTGCATAAGATGCTGGAGCCCTACAAGCCTCGGTGGTGCCTGGAGCATGAAGAGTGGTCCCTCTATGTGTTTGCTCCACACAACCGGTAAATCTTTGCCTTATCCCTCTCGCGTGCGGCTGAGCGATGCTCACGTGTCAAAACACACACTCCGTCATGGCCGCGATGTTTTGTTATTAGCTTCAGGCTGTGGTGTCAGAAGACCATCGGCCACAAGATGTTTGATCACATCATCCTCCTCTTCATCTTCCTCAACTGCATCACCATCGCCCTGGAGAGGCCTGACATCCAGCCACACAGCATGGTACACACACACACACACACACACACACACACACACACACACACACACACTCCACAAGGTTACTCAAAGATACGGTGGTGTGAAAAGAGTTTTTGTCACACTTTTCAGATGATCAAACAAATGTAGGTATTAGCCGATGACAAAACGACTTTTTTAAATGAAACTTTTTACATCAAGGGAAAGAAATTCCAACCTACATCGCTCTTTGTGAAAAAGTGATTGCCCCCTAAACCTAAATACCTGGTCGGGTCTCCCTAAGCAGCAACAACTGCAATCAAGCATCTGCGATAACTTGCAATGAGTCTCTTACAGCGCTGTGGAGGAATTTTGGCCCACTCATCTTTGCAGAATTGTTGTAGTTCAGCCACATTGGAGGGTTTCCCAGCATGACCCGCCTTTTTAAGGTCATCCCACAGCATCCAAAAAGCAGAGGACAGAGGTAAGTGCGCAAATAGTCTTTAATGGTCTCTTCAGCAAAAGAAAATAGGAATGAAAAACAACGGTGGCAGCACGTTGGCCTAACACGTGCACGGACACTAGCTGGCAGGTTTGGGTGGCACCCCGGAAGGCCAACAGCAAACTAGCATGACTTAAGGTAGAGAGTGGGAAATGGCTTGTCGTCTCCAACACGAGGAATATCCAGTGCCATCCAGTCGCAAGAGGTGAGCTTAAGAAGATGATTCGGCTGCAGCACGTCTTGTAACTCCACCCCACACGGGGGTCGCCGGAATGTACACAAGAAACAAAAGGTCAGTAAAAAGGGCAAAAGTAAGCGCAAGCAGAACAGAAATACAAAAATAGCATACAACCAAACCAGTGTCGCTGCAGAGCATGACAGTACTCCCTCCCTCCCTCAATGGACTTCACCTGGCGGACCTCCAGGCTTTTTAGGGAACGTGTGATAAAATTGTGATAAAAGTGTTTTAGAACAATCCTTGGGAGCGTAGCCCTCCCAGGTAATCAGAAACTGCACACCCCCACCCTGCCCCCGGGCATCCAGGATGGTCCTTACTTTGAATGCAGGATGGCCCTCAACCTGCTGCGCGGTGTACTAGCGCTGTACTAGCTTGAAAACAGGATAACACTTAAAGGATGCTGGGAGTTTAAGCCATCCTGTCACTGTGTTGACCATACATTTCACCTCATAGGGACCAACCAGTCTAGGTGCCAGTTAACTAGACTTTCCCCCCAGGAAAACAGGAAACCTTCTGACCGGGCTTATAGTCGGGGGTTGGCCAGTCTTTGGCGAACCTAGTGGTACAAGTGCAGCCCTGGAGTTGCGCCAAACGCAGTGGGTCAGGCGGAGGAACGCGGCCAGAAAGGGGACAGTGCAGCTAGCCTTCTGGGAAGAAAAGATGGGGGTCTGGAAGCCTTGGACTACGAAGAAAAAGGAGAGGTCTGTCGAAGAGCAGACAAGGAGGACAAAACCTCTCGACAAGGGCAACCCGATGACAAAGTTCAAAGCAATGAGTCAGAGGCCTGGCAGCGGACAGATGGAACAGGACGCGACAAAGCTCTTTGTGTCAGCATGAAGGGTGGGCCACCAGAAATGCTGGGTGAGAAGAAAAGCACCCTGTCCCCCCGGGTGACAGGCGATCTTAGAGAGGTCTTGGCTTCTGGGAAAGGAAGCGGACTGTGCTTTACCAGCCACACAGCAGATGGCAACACTCTCCATCCACACGCGGGATGGAATGTGCGTCGCCAGTCGCACAGCTGCTGACACTAGCCCCCTCTGAAAGCGGATTCCATTCGCCATTCTCTGCCAAAACCAGGACTGGGGACGGATGGAGGGATTCTTGGAGGAGGGTCACTGGTTCCATCCCCAGATCAGAAAAGCAGGGGGCCTCGGTGCCGGGACAGGCTTGAGGAGACCAGGGGAGGGTTTTGGTGGGGACTGTGGCCTGATGAACCGAGATGTGGGAGTGGGAAACGATCTGACCACTTGGTGTTGCATGGGGGGTCAATGCGGGAACTGGGGTGGACAGCTTGACCTTGGAGTAGGTTGGCGTGGGAATTGGAACGCGGCACACCTCTTGGCTTTGTACTTGGAGCCGGGAGGTAAGGAGGTTGGAGGGAGCATGGAATGTCTAGGCACGGGAACGGACCTAGGGTACGGGAAAGCACAGTTTGGGCTCAGACCATTTAGGCGTGGGAAATGGGGGAACCGACCTCCTCTTGACGCTGTGTGTGAAGCGGCATGGAAACAGAGCTGGCAACATTTTGGATTGCATAACAATTGAAATCTGCTCAGAAAAAGCAAAAACATTCTGATAAGCGTCTGTATGGGACACCTAAGTCAAGCATGGAAATATTTGAGGACTGGATAAAGGAACCTTCTCAAACATCAACCAAAAAATCATCTTTGTTTGTGGAGACTTCAGCATTGATCTTCTGAATCCAAACAAGCAAAGTAGAATAGATGACTTTATTGATACAAAGTACATCCTGAGTTTATACCCAAAAATCACCAGACCAAGCAGAAGAACAGACCCCAGTGCCTCGTTAATTGGGAACGTCTTCACTAATGACTTTGATAACGACACAACTAGTGGCCTTCTAATCGATGACATCAGTGATCATCTTCCCGTGTTTACCATTTACAACAAAAACTACAAAAAAGGAAAGATGGAGGACACAAGAAGCCTACACACAGAGGACAGCATCAATGCTTTCAAGAAAGATCTGGACGAACAAAGATGGGAGAGTGTGCAGTGGAAGCAACGTGGATGAAGCTTATGAACACTTTCTATGAAGCTCTACCATAAGCTCTGTCCATGGAGAGAAATGTCTAACAAGCAAAAGAAGAAGAATCAGCCATGGATGACAGAAGGTCTGCAAACACCTGTAAGAAGAAAAAAACATTGTATAGGACATTCATCATTCAAGAAACAAGGGAAGGTGAAAAATAACATATAAAAACAAGTATTTGGAGAACGTGCAAGAAGAAATATTATAAAGAAATACTAGATAGGAATAAAAACAACATCTTGGGGCTTTCTAAACAGTATTATCAGGAAAGCAGATACCCTCAATACTTCACAGTTGGGACGTAGCTGAGAAGGTTAATAACTACTTTGTAAATATTGGACCAAAGCTGGAAGAGGAGATCCCAAAATCCTGGTCAGCGGAGGAAGAGAAGGAGACTACAGACAGGAACCCAAACTCCATGTTCCTCACGGATGTGAGCAAAGAGGAGCAGTTAGCAAAGAATGTCATCCAATTTTCCTCAGCAAGAAATATGATCTTCAAACACAAATATGCAAGAACAACACTAAAAACTTGGAGTACTTTGTATGAGGAATCAAACTATGGAAGGGAAGAAGTAAAAGGATGCTCTACAATGAAACATCACAAACAGTTGATGTTTCCAAGGAAGAAGAGAGGAGAAAGATTGTGTACATCCAAGGCCATATTACTTCATTCCTTGGAGAGTACATGTTCAATGCTATGTTTGCTACTACCACCTTGTACTTGTACTAGCAACCTTTCATCCTAGTGACAACATTGTCTGTACTACAACAATGTTTTGTTACAATTGTTATACACCCCTCATCACTATTCTTATTATTTATTATGATTATCATTCATGCGGACGGCAATATCATTGATTTACCATGACAAGGACTACTATGTAACACACTGTCACATGACCTTACTTATGCATTCTAACTTAGTAAGTGCAGGAAGTGTACACATGTATGGAAATAGGGGGAGGATTTCATAAGCTTTGCTTCTTCCTGCTCCTTTTGGACTTGTGGAACTATCAAGTGTATCAAGTGATGTAGTCCAATGTCGTTTACATGCATGTTCTGATCCAATTCAACCATTACCATTACCAAGAAAGAGGCACAGGGGTGCAGTTTCTTATTTGAGGTGAAGCGCCCCAGGCCCGACCCCCAAGTGGGGCGCGTCCAGCTCAACTAAAAAGGGAGAGAATGGTTAGGGTGCGGCAACATGGTTCCCTAAGTAAGCAAAGTTTTGATGCATTGAAAGGTCTGTGCAAAAGCCACTGGATGGGCACAACAAGCCATTCTTTTTTTGGACAATGAAGAAACCAGCAGGTAGAGGGAAAGAAGAGGGTCGGACGTGGCCAGCGGTGAGGGAGATGCAAATGTATTCTTCGAGTGCACGTTGTTCGGCTTGGGAAATATTGCAAAGCAGTGAAGAGGGAAGCAAAAAGTCCATGGTGCCTTCATATGAATGGTGAGGAGGAAGGGTCATGGCACTAACTAATGAAGTGATACACCCCTGGAACCGAGGACAAGTTAGGAGGAGAGAACAGGATGTAAATCTGTGCAAAAGACAGTGACTGTGGCAAAAGGTACTCCAATTCGAAATAGTTCAAGCCTTCCAATCAATGATGGGACCCTGCCATCAAAGCAAGGGAGCCTCGAGTACTAAGGGCGCTGAGAGGGCATCAGAGACAAACTAACGACCTGGTGATGCTACCCGAAAGGAGCGATGATATGGCGGGAGTCTGGTGGGTCAAAATTGAAGGAGCAAATATTTTTATGGCAATCAAGCCCAAAAGTAGGAACATTTAGTAGCAGTAGTATAACCCACAGTCGATAAAGTCCTCATCTGTCCCGGGGTCACTTAAAGCCTTGATGGGACAGGCTGCCCTCGAGAACATACCTTTCACCTGAAGTCAACATTATTGTCATTGTACACTTGCTACTTTTTTCTTTGGTGAACACCAGGCTACGGGTCTCTGAACCTCCTCCCTGTACGCTAGAAGATATAGCGGCTATATCATTGTCAGGAGATGAGACCACCAGTGTAGTTTCTAACTTTCAGGACCCCTCTCACCTAATGTTCCTGCAACTGTAGAGGGTGGGTGCTGGAGGACTGTATGGACGGAGGAGCAGGAGGTTACGTCTCTGCCTCGATGTGGGTAAAAAAAGATGTTGGGGAATGTGGACAGCACTCCGCCAGTACTGGGATAAACTCAGGCGCAGACGGCGGCTCCGCTCTGCTGAGGATAGGCGGCCCGGGCTGCATGGGGCACAGCACCCCCCACATCCTTCAGCAGAGATTCGCAAGTGGAGGAAGGAGAGAGCGCCCCTGGAGGTGGAAGGGGGAACTGGCGTGCCGGGGGAAGAAGCAAGATTGCAGTGTCTGGGTCGTATATCGGGCGGCCAGCTCATCCTGAAGGCGTGGACGGAGGTTTGCTTGGTACGCGCTTCGTAAGGCCTTATTGCGCCGGCTGCTCTCCTCTCTCAAAATCCAGAAAGAGGTGGAGTGGTCAGCCGCTGACGTGAGCCTTGCCATGTTGCTGTCATGTTCTGCTCGGTCGCTCTGCTTCCTCCTGTCTGCCATGTCTTTTCAGTGCACAACGGCCCTGCACAGGCGGGTCCATTGCCAATCTGGCCTTTTGAAGCATGGCAGCATCAGGCAGTCTCTGCCAGATCGTTGTTTGGACTCCACGCCTCCTCATGTTCTCCTGGGCTGTGTCCTTTGGCTTTAGCGTGTTGGTTTTTCTGTTACCATCTGGGTCATTTTGTGAGTACATCTCTGCTTGTCTGATATTCAGCAGCTCCCTTGGTTAGCATTTAGTGTTTTCCTCTCCTGCCTCTTTTTCCGGCAGCGTTTTGTGTTTTTTTCCCTTTTGTGCGGCTTGGCCTCGTCTTAGTTTTTGGACTCTTGTCCTTCAAAGTCTTCAGGACTTTGTACTTTTGGTGACATTGTGTTTTTATCCCCTCATTGAGGATACTTTGTATTAAATACTTTTTGCTTATCCTTTACTCGTCTCTGCAATTGGGTTGTGTAACCTCGGCTACGCCGATTCTGGCAATCTTGAGGTGTTGGCCACCTGCCTCCCTTTCCTCGCCGGGGGGTCGAACACAATCCACCTGTTCAGAGTCTGTTCTTGAAGGCTTATCCACTGGCCATGGGCTTCAAGGGCCAGGTGATCCAAAAACAACTTGACTGGGCTATTCTGTGACAAGGTGTGTTCAACAGCGGACTTTTTGGATCCCAAGATGCAGAGTACTGTAAGTGCGCAAATAATCTCGAATGGTCTCTGCAGGAAAACAAGAACAGAAACAAAACATTTCTTTTCAGTTTGAGGTCACGAACAGATGATCGGACATTCTCCTTTAGGAGTTTTTGTAGGCAGCCAGTGTCTATCTAATGGTGGAGTCATGACCTTAACTGAGGCAAGTCAGGCCTGCAGTTCTTTGGATGTTGTTGTGGGTCTTTCGTGACCTCTGTCAAGGTGCTCTTGGGGTAATTTGTTTGGCCGGTCACTCCTGGTAAGGTTCACCATTGTTCCATGTTTTCACCATTTGTGGATAATGGCTCTCTCTGTGGTCTGCTGGAGTCCAACACGTTTAGAAAAGACTTTATTCCCTTTTCCAGACTGATACATCTCAATTGATCCCAGTTATGTTTTTCCCACACAGGGCCTTTTAGATTTGGACTTTTTCTCCCTTAATAATGAAAAGTTTTATTTAAAAACTGCTTTTGTGTTGAGTCGTGTCTTCAGTGACTAATATTGAATTTTGTTTCATGAGCTGATACAATTGTGACAAAAATACAAAAGAAATCGGGTAGAGGGCAAATACTTTTTCCACTGTACACTTTCCCTTCTCTTTGTATGTGTTCCTTTCAAGTAAACCAAAGATACAACCCCTAAAAGAATAGCAACGTACCTAACTGTCACACAAGTGCAAAAATGAGCCATTACTACACATTACGCCATCCAAACAGTGAAAAAAACGCCACCTTAATTTTAATGGTAGAATGAAGGCAAAATGCGGAAGTTCTTGAATGCAAAAATAACTTAAGTGCTGTTAATAGTGACATGTGAAATATTTGAGAGATGTCGTATAGGTGTAAAGATAAGTTGGGCACTGAAAATAGTAGCATTTTAACATTCTTAAGTGGCGTTAGAGTGTAAAAAGAAGTTAGTACTGTTAATAATTTTACATTTTTACATGTTTTTCAAATGTAAATAGAAGTTAAGTGCCGTTAATTACAGTGATATTCTTAAGTGTCTTTCAAGTCTAAAACTATTTTACTATAGGTGCTGTAATAAGTAATATTTTATTTTAGGGTTCTACAGGATGATATCAAGGCGTGATTGGAGGATAACACTGCCCGGCTCGAGCGCGAAGAAGCAAAAGGAAAAAAAATGACTGAGCAAATGAAAAATATAATTGATCAGATGAATCAGAATGCATGAATGAATGAAATGATTCTCAAGGGGCTCGACGGTCAAAAGATAGGGCAGCTAAAAACAGAGGAGACCCAGATGAAATGGATGCTCCTTCCTTCAATGACGCAAAGTACAGCACAAAAACGGCAGGAAGTAGATTTCTTTTTGTTGTGTATATATACATGTGTATATATATATATATATATAGATATATATACACATGTATATATATATATATATATATATATATATAGGTATATATATATATATATATATGTATATATATATATATATATAAGTATATATATATATATATATATATGTATATACATATATATATATATGTATTAGCAATTGATGGGATAAGGGGAGGCGGTAAGATTAAGCTCTGGTTCCTACTCCTTTGCCGACATGTGGAACTGTGAATTGTAAAATGAAGCATTGTATGCATGTTAAAAATAAATTCAATGAAAAGCATATTTTGATATTCTTTAGCTGTCACACAGGTGTTAAAAAAAACACTGTTAAAAGTAACAATTTTATAGGGCTGTCAATAATTAATGCTGGCGACTAATTTATTTCATTAATTACGTTCAATTTGTTTCCCTACATGAAAGTGTCTTTTTAGGAGGCGCAGAAGCAACAATCATTTGTTGTCTGAGTGTTTTTCCAAGTGCTTCGGCACAGATGAGGACCTCATGCAAACGAATGTCATAGTTTGTGCACAGGCAATGAATACATAAACAAGAGTTGAACTTTTAAAGATCGCTCATGAAGTGCTCCGGAATTACTTGTTTTTTCTGTGAAAAAGATACTCACCCTGCAATGATGGTCTATCATTCAAAAAACCTACCATTATTATTCTTACTGTCATTTCCATTCCAATTTCCTTCACTTATTCGGGTGTGGGTCGCAGGGGAGTCCAGACTAGTGTCAATTTTCCACATAAAAAAGTGTCACGATATGTCCCGTAAAGTTTCTCATCTATTTTTTACCCCGAGGGTTTCGCTGATTTATCTCCACTTTTCACTTGGTTCTTTCATCACCCAACGTTTCCTTCTTTTCAAACGACACCAAAAGGAAAGGGAAACTAAAACATAATGTGACAAATGTGTGTGTGTGTTCCAGGAACGAGTGTTCCTCAGCGTGTCCAATTACATCTTCACTGTGATCTTTGTGGGAGAAATGATGATCAAGGTAACTGCAACAGAAGTCTCTCTCACTCACATTGTCATCTCCTTCTAAGCCCCAGGCTCGTGTGTGTGTGTGTAGGTGATAGCAATGGGCTTCTACTTTGGAAAAGGCGTATACCTGCAGAGTAGTTGGAACGTCCTGGATGGGCTGCTGGTGTTCGTGTCGCTGGTGGACATCCTGGTCTCGGTGGCGTCGGCAGGTGGAAATCGCATCCTGGGCATCCTCCGCGTGCTGCGTCTGCTACGCACCCTGCGACCACTCAGGTGAGTGTGTACGGGTACACGCCACTTCCTGTTTGTGCATGTGCTCGCATGACTCTGTGGGTGCGTGTTGCAGGGTGATAAGTCGTGCTCCGGGTTTGAAGCTGGTGGTGGAGACTCTGATTACATCCCTCAGGCCCATTGGAAACATTGTCCTCATCTGCTGCGCTTTTTTTATTGTCTTCGGAATTCTGGGAGTCCAGGTAACAACCCTCACATTTCAGCAATTATTGTTAATTGATTTTTTAAAATGCAGAACAAAACCAACACAACAAGTTTGGACAACAAGCAAATGGAACACAATGCAACTGCACCACAATGCACTGCATCAAAGTAACGACTACACACCATCATACATGCAAAAACATACCCACATCTGCAACCAGCACGGCATGCTGGGAAACTGCAGTTGCTTAACGTATTTTCATTAATTATATGAGATTCTAAAAATTGAGTTGAAATATTCTGTAATTTAGTCAGCAAGGGGTAATGGTGGGTACCACAGCCAAACCAGCTGAGAACTAATGCTTTTGAGTAGTCAGTGTACAGCCTGTATACCAGTACAGATTCACAATTCACTAAATAGCAAGATAGTTGTTGTCTTGCCAATGTGCACTGTCCGGGGCTGCACGAATGCTGCTGGCATATGAATGACGAATATCGGTATTGCTTGATATCAGTATTGATAATGTGGACATTATTGCTATAATACTGATAACAAAGTGCTGGAAAATATTGCTAAAATTGCTCTCCACCACAGCAAGAAAAACAAAGCACAAATTAAAATTGCCAGGTGAAACCACAAAAACTAGGAACAAAAAGTGCTTCTGAAAAGACTAGTAAAAACTACAAAACACTAGTAACAGAAAACACTGCTGGAGAAGCCAAGCAGGAAGGTAACGCTAAGTCTGCTCCCAGTAACAAAAGAAGCTCCTGGAATAAGCCAAGCAGAACCAGGTACGTACAGAATACTAGTACAAAGTGTGTACAAAGGTACAAATGTGGTACAAAGGACCAGAAAGTCCAACACACGAGAAGGCACAACATGAGGTAGTAGTCGTGCAGGGAGTGGGTGGAGTGCAAAGAAACTATCTGGCAACGAGTGAGTCTCATAGCATGGCTTATAAAGGCCTGGTGATTAACTGTTCTCAAGTGAGTTCGACCTGGCAGGACTAGAAGTGCACCTCAACAGACAGCAGACAGGTGGTAGTAGAGCACCCAAAGCAGAACACCACAGTAACACCACCCCAAAAACTGCACCCCCGTACTCCTCTTTCTGGCGTTGATAATGGCCTTCACCGTGTAAGCTTCATCTAGGAGGAGTTGATGACATACCGTACCACAAACCTTGGCGCCAACTTCTTGCAGGTACCGACCAATGGTTCCCGGGAGGACCAGGGAGTTGGCAATTACTGTACGTGCAGGAGTCCAAGAGCGCGGCCTAAGTGTTTGGCCGCCGATGGGCCCTTCAAAGGTGAAGGTGGCTTGATGGCATGGACACATCAGCCTCCTGAGAGGGAAACAGCGAAGGTTGATAGCCAAAGGCTGATTTAAAGGGTGACATACCTGTAGCCAAGCAGATGTGTTGTGGGGGTACGCCACCCAGGGGAGGTGGAAGGAGGATGTCTGACAAACGCATCGAAGTGCCACTTCCAGGTCCTGATTGGCCTGCTATGTCTGGCCGTTGGTCTGGGCTGGCCGATGCTCCCACTGCCTTGCAGAAGGCCCTCCACACCCGGGAAGCAAACTGAGAAACCTTGTCAGAAACCAAGTCCATGCTGGGTATACAGAAGACATCTGCCCAGTAGCTGAACTGTTACCCGGGATGACGGAAGTTTATGCAGGGCGATGAAGTGTTCCATCTTGGAGAATGTCTTCACCACATTGAGAATGACCGTGTTGCCCCGAGAAGAAGGGAGGCCAATGATGAAGTCTAGTGCAATATGTGACCAAGGAGGAAAAGGGATGGCATGAGCCCAGCCCATTCCTGGCGCAGACCAGAGCAGGCCGTGACAAATTCCTTTGTGCCAGAGGAAATTGAAGGCCACCAAAACCTGAGGGATCTCAAACTGGGTATGCCTGATCACAGATGACAGCACCTTGGAGTTCCCCTACTGTAACACTTCAGACCTCCTTTCCGCAAGCTTGTCTGAGGGAAAACCCTTCACACAATCAGCCGCTGCTGACACCCTCTCTCCCCACCTCTCACTGGATCGGCCCCAGCACCCAGGCTACAGGTACAATAGTCTCGTGAGGACCTCAGCAGGGCCAAAACTCCTAAATAGGGCGTCGGGCTTAATGTTTTGAGAGTCTGGCCATTAGGCAATGGAAAAGTTGAATCGGGTTAAGAAGAGTGACCAGCGTGCCTGGTGAGAGTCTCTGTGCAGTCCTGATATATGCAAGGATCTTGATCAGTTACTACCAAGAATGGAAGAGCCGTGCCTGCCAGCCAAAGCTTCCAGTCCCAAAACGCAAGAACAATGGCAAGCAGCTTCCCATTCCCCACGTCATACTTACCTTCTGCTGTGGTGAGGGGTTGCGAGAAGAACGCACACATATGCTGCTTCTGGTTGAAGAACGCTAGGACAGAACCGCTGTCACTCCTGTTTTCAAAGCCTCGACAAAAAATTGCAAGGCGAGAGCAAGATGAGAGAGCACATTGGAACAAGCAGTTTCGGCTTCTGGGGTTCACACAATGGTACCTTAGTCGATGTAAGCCTTAAATTTGCAAACCCCGGAACCTCTGCAGGTGCTTCTTGTTGTAGGAAAAGGCAACTCAACCACCGCCTGGATCTTGGTGGGATCGGCTCTAAGTTTACCCTTCCTCACGATGTACCCCAGAAATAAAAGAAAAGACAAATGGAAGTCCCATTTCCCCACCTTGAAGTAAAAGTGGTTTCCCAGTAGACGCTGGAGCACTATACGGGCACGGTGGACATGTTCCTTGAGGTCATAGTTAATACGATTCTGAAAAACTGCCAGGGCGTTTGTGAGTTTGTGACCAGGTATTCAAAATGTCCTAATGGAGTATTAATTGCAATAGAAAATGATACTAGTAACAGCATAGGCTGCTTGAGCACCCAAGCAGGACGGTAGAGCTAAATTTGCTGCTACTTCAAAGAGGTATTGTATTGTCCCTTGACAAGATATGCTGCTGAATGTCAGCTGTCCTCGCTTTTGTCAGATACGGTACTGGATGTGTCCTTGAAGTGTGTGCTTTTGTGTAGCTGTTCAAAGGGAAGTTTTTCTACTGCGAAGGCTTCAACGTGACGAACATCACCAACAAAACTCAGTGTCGGGATGCAGGATACCGCTGGCTCCGACGGAAGTACAACTTTGACAACCTAGGACAGGTCACACACACACACGCACACACTTGCCAAGCAACAGCCTTCTTTAGTGACAAAATGTTTCCCTTGCAGGCGCTGATGTCTCTCTTTGTGCTGTCGTGTAAAGACGGCTGGGTCAGCATCATGTATGACGGTCTGGACGCGGCGGGCGTGGACCAACAGGTCATTGCACAATTTAGTCAGATGTATGATATGGTGGATATTCAGTCAGACACTGGGTGATCTTGAATGTTTCCAAGAGAAGAAAGGGTGATATTTCAGGAGAAGAGGGGAGAAATAAATAGATGTGAGGTGACAACTCTGCTGACTCAGGACCAACATTGTGTTCCTGTTTTTTTTCATCTTTGTCATTTCTCTTCTTCCTTCTTTCCTCTTTGTTCTCTCTCCTTCCTGCTGCAGCCAATCAGAAACAACAACCCCTGGATGCTGCTCTTCTTCATCTCCTTCCTCCTCATTGTCAGCTTCTTTGTGCTCAACATGTTTGTGGGCGTGGTGGTGGAGAACTTCCATAAGTGTCGCCAGCAGCAGGAGGAGGAGGAGGCCCGGCTGAGGGAGGAGAAGCGGCAGAGACGGCTGGAGAAGAGGAGAAGGAGTAAGTGCAACATTTCATGGTTGTGAAGAATTTTTCTAACTACCGTCGATCATAAGAAATACCACAAACAGCTCTCAGTGTGATGCATCACAATCGAACACCAAAGCAAACAACAATAGTTAACATATTGGATGCCCACACATTCACGGCCACTCGAATTCACTGACTTCTCTGTAAATAGGCATTTTTTTCACAGAAAACACAGTCCATTCACCATAACTTGATTACAACCTACAAATATGTGATAACATGTGCAGCTTGCACGTACCTGTCAAGGCCTGTTAGATGGTGTTTCAGTCCCAGGATGCAGACACAGGAAGAGTTCGAGAGCCATAGTACTTTTAATTTTAAAAAATACACAACGGGATACCAAAAAGGGACTCAAGGTGACGGTGCTAACTTAAAGGGGCACCGTGAGGGAACTTTGGACTGGCTTGGCTAAACAAGCTGAGCTGGACGGGCTACTGGACTGTAGGACGGCCGTAAAGGTTGGGTTGGCGCTGCGGCTGCAGTAGACCAAGGACAAAAGGTGAGTGGTAACAAGAAACAAAAGAGCACCCCCCAAAATCAACGGACGCCACCTGGCGAACGACCAGGTGTACCGGGAAACTTACAATAAAACTCAGAGAGGAGCGAAGGGTCGAGGATGAATGACTGAGGGACCAATGAGCGGTCCTCGGGACCGAAACCCTCCCAGTCGATGAGGTATTGAACATCCCCCTGCCCCGCTTCCTAGCGTCCAGGATCGCTTTGGCGGTGAACGTGGGGTGAACCTCAGTCAAATGCGGAGGAGGAAGAGGCACTGGAGGATGACTGAGCTCACAGGAGGTGACAGGTTTGAGACGAGACACGTGGTACACCGGGTAGGACTTAAGGGAGGAACGAATCTTTAAGCGGGCTGACACGGGGTTCACTATCCGTTCCACCTCATAAGGACCAACAAATCTGGGCACCAGCTTCTTGCATCCTTCTCTCAGTGGAACGTCCCGGGATGACAACCACATCTTTTGGCCTGGTTTACAGTCCGGAGCTGCCGTCCGATGGCGATTGGCCAATTTCCGATTGTGACAAACTGTGCGAACCAGGCCAGCCCGGGTGTTACGCCAAACCCTGTGGAAACGGCGGAGGTGGGAGGCCACCGATGGAACGGTGCATCCTGATTCCTAGGAGGGGAAAAGTGGGGGCTGGAATCCATAGACCATATGAAACGGGGACATGCCTGTCACACCAGAGTGTTGTGCGCATATTCCACCCATGGAAGGAAAAGGGACCAGGAAGTGGGATCTTGATGGCACACGCATCGAAGGGCAGCCTCCAGGTCCTGGTTGACCCGTTTAGTCTGGCCATTAGACTGAGGGTGGTAACCCGAAGAAAGGCTGGCATTGGCCCCCACAGCCTTGCAAAATTCCCTCCAGGTAGAGGATGAAAATTGCAGACCCCTATCAGATACCACATCCGTGGGGATGCCATGGGGGAGGACCACATCCCAAACCAGCGCTCCTGGCTCTTGGCCTGAAGGGCTGTTGGGAGTTTTGAAGTGGAATGAACTGGGCAAATTTAGAGAACCTGTCCACAACGGAACGACCGTGAAGCCCCTTGAAGAGGGAAGTCCAGTGACAAAGTCTAAAGATATATGTGAGCAAGGACGAGGCGGGATAGGGAGGGGCTGCAGAAAACCAGCCGGAGCCTGTTGGGAGGATTCGCTTCTGGCACAAACGGAACAGGCTGCCACAAAACTCTTGGAATCCGCGCGAAATGTGGGCCATCAAAAACATTGGGAGAGCAGAAAAGTGGTCCACCTGGCTCCAGGATAGCAAGCAAGTTTGGAGCTGTGAGCCCACGATAACACCTCCGCCGGAAGGGCGCGAGGAACAAATAGTCGCCCCGCAGGACAACCGGTCAGCGGGGAAGTGTCCCTCATGGCCTCCATCACGCGTTTCTCCACCTCCCACTGCATGGCACCAAGGATCCGGGACTGACTGAGGAAGGATGGTCTCGGGGCAGGGGTCCTCAACAGGTGGAGCAAACATACGAGACAGTGCGTCTGGCTTCCCATTGCGAGAACCAGGGCGATGAAAGATAGTGAAGTCAAACCAGGAAAAGAGACCACCGTGCCTGGCGAGGATTAAGGCGCTGGGCAAAGCGAATGTATGAAAGGTTCCTGTGGTCCGTGTAGATGACGAAGGGGTGGGACGCTACTCCCAACCAGTGCCTCCACTCCTGAAGGGCGAGGAGCACCGCCAACAACTCCCTATTGCCGGCATCATAGTTATGCTCAGCGGGTGACAGACGCCTGGAGAAAAAGGCGCAGGGGTGCAGCTTCTGGTCGGACCCGGAGTGCTGGGAGAGCACAGCCCCGACTCCTGTGTCGGATGCGTCAACCTCGAGAACAAAAAGCAGAGGGAAGGATTAGGGGGGATGAGGACTGGAGCGGAAGAAAAAAATACTTAAGACGCTGGAAGGCCAGGTCAGCCTCCGGAGTCCATGAGAGAACAGCCCTAGAAGATGTAAGCCTGTTCAGAGGTTCGGAAACTAAAATTCTGAATAAAGCGCCGGTAGAAGTCAGCAAACCCCAGGAACCTCTGCTAAAGCTTCCTGGATGTAGGAGTGGGCCATTCAACCACTGCCTGGACCTTAGCAGGGTCGGGTCTGATCTGCCCCTTCGCCACAATAAAGCCCAAAATGGTACAGAAGCCACGTGAAAACAACATTTCTGAGCTTTAACAAACAGTCGGTTCTCTAATAATCGTTTAAGAATGAGTGTGACATGTTGACGATGTAGCTGCAAGGAGGACGAAAAAATAAGAATATCGTCAAGGTAGACAAAGACAAACCGACCTAACATGTCACGAGGGACGTCATTGATAAGGCACTGGAAAACAGCTGGCCCGTTTGGTGAGGCCAAATGGCATGACGCAATACTCAAAATGGCCTAAAGGAGTGCTAAAAGCCGTCTTCCACTCGTACCCCTCTTTAATTCTAATGAGGTGGTATGCGCTACAAAGGTCCAATTTGGTGAAAGTAACCGCGTCGTGAAGCGAAGTAAACGCCGCATTGAGGAGAGCAATGGGATATTTATTACGGGTGGTATTCTTATTAAGTGCACAAAAGTCTATACACGGACGCAAGGTACCATCCGTCTTCTTCACAAAAAAAAACACGAAGGAGGAGGAAATATGTTCCTCTAGAGCCCTCTGTTCAGGTTGCGAAATGTTGTAAAGCCGCGAGGAGGGGAGCGGAGCACCCTGTAGCAGATCAATAGCACAATCATACGGGCGGTGGGGGGGAGTTCATGGCGTGATCTTTCCAGAATACCTCACTAAGGGAGTGCTATTCCTTAGGAACCAGAGAGAGATCAGGAGGAGCGAGTGAGGCAGAATGGGGAAGGGTAGTGGAAGGTGCAGCCGAGAGAAAACAGAGGGAGTAACAATGTGTGCTCCAGTTGGTGATCTTGAGTCTAGGCCAGTCAATAAGTGGGCTGTGCAGTTGAAGCCAGGGAAGGCCTAATACGACCGGAGCGGAACGTGAAGATATAACAAAAGGAGATGGACTCGTGGTGGTTACCGGAAAGTAAGAGCGAAGTGGAGTGTGTCTGGTGCGTCACGTTCACTAGGAGGCGTCCGTCGAGTGAGCGAACATTTGTCAACAGGCTCAATAGGAATCTTGAGTAGCTCTACTAGCCCCCTATCAATCAAATTTTCATAGACACCAGAGTCCACAAGAGCACAAATGGGATGGAACCCCCCCCCCAGGATAACGTACCCTCAACTTGGAGACGACCCACGGAAGATGTGAAGACAGGGCGAGGAGGTGTCCTTCCGAAGCGGTGCTCTTGGCAGGAGAGGATTGCGGTGTCTGCTGACGATTGAGGCAGCGGGAGACGGAGTGGTCCGCTGCGCCGCAGTACAAGCACAACCGAAGGAGGATGCGGCGCCTCCTCTCCGTGGTTGACAGCCGGTTAGCTCCCAGCTGCATGGGAACCACCTCCCCGGCGATCTCCAAAATACCAAAGTACTTTTAATAGCCAAAGTACTTTTAATCCAAAAAATGCACAACGGGATACCAAAAAGGGACTTAAGGTGACGGTGCTAACTAAAAGGGGCACCGCGGGGGAACTTTGGGCTGGCTCGGCTAAACACAGCGGGAAGATGTTACCACCTGGGCTGGACGAGCTACTGGACTACAGGACGGCCGGAAAGGTTGGGATGGCGCCGCGGGCTGCAGTACATCAAGGACAAAAGAAGTGGTAACTAGACACACAAATGCACATGAACTGGTGGGCAACAATCCAGCACTGGCTCTCAGGAGGAGTCAGCATCTGAAAGGATCAACAAAGGTGGAGTCAGCACAAAACCAAAACACTTGAAAGGAACAAAACCGATAAGAACCTGAATGTGACAGTACCGTTGTTAAAAGCCCACTATTTTTACACTTTTATTGCAAATGTTTATCTGAGGAGGACATCAATGTCAAGCTAGCTGCAGTGTTTGGAGGGGGAAGAGTGAGCCGTCTAAAACTTTTTTACGTGTGTATCTATTACTCGCCATTGGTTGGTACATAACGTGAACATAACTTCACAAACATGGACACTATTATGCTGTTACGTGACACACACTTATTAATAAATTATTCTTGTCAGAGTGTTTTCTGCAAAAATACAACCTAGAGAATGAATCCTAAAATAAAAATGTTATTTTTATTATAATTTTAACCAAAAATGTAAAGATAAAATATAGCAACTGTATTTACCCCATGATAAGAAAATACAGTTTCCCTAGAAAAAAGTTTTAAAAAGATAGGCCATCTTCTAATGGGCTATGTTATATACAACGACACTTTAATATAATAAGTCAGCAAACAAATGTCCCGCGGTTAACAAATATGATATACATTCTATTTCATTCCATTCCATTTTCTTCTGCTTATCCGGGTCGCGGGGGCAACAGTTTCAGTAGGGAAGTCCAGACTTCCCGGTCTCCGGCGACCTCTTCCAGCTCTACCGGGAGGACACCAAGGCGTTCCCAGGCCAGGTGTGAGACATAGTCCCTCCAGCGTGTCCTAGGTCTTCCCCGGGGCCTTCTCCCGACTGGGCATGCCCGAAACACCTCACCAGGGAGGCGCCCGGGAGGCATCTGGACTAGATCCCTGAGCCACCTCAACTGGCTCCTCTCGATGTGAAGGAGCAGCCGCTCTACTCTGAGCTCCTCCCGGATGGCCGAGCTCCTCACCCTATCTCTTAGGGTGAGTCCAGCCACCTAGGTCGCCAAGCTGGACTCCCTCAACACCTTGACCCCGCCTAGAAATTCTGTCCATGAAGATTATGAACAGAATCGGTGACAAAGGGCAGCCTTGGCGGAGGCCAACATTCACCGGAAACAAGCTCGACTTACTGCTGGCAATGCCAACCAGGCTCCTGCTTCAATTGTACAAGGACTGAATGGCACGTAGTAGCGGGCCACCAATCCCGTACTCCCGAAGCACCCCCCACAGGACACCACAAGGGACACAGTCGAATGCCTTTTCCATGTCCACAAAGCACATGTAGACCGGTTGGGCAAACTCCCACATACCCTCAAGTACCCTTGCAAGGGCTTAGATCTGGTCCAGTGTTCCGCGACCGGGACGAAAACCAAATTGCAGCTCCTGTAACCGAGGTTCGACTAACGGTCGTACCCTTCTCTCCAGCACTCTGGAGTAGACTTTCCCAGGGAGGCTGAGGAGTGTGATCCCCCTATAGTTGGAACACACCCTCCGGTCACCCTTTTTAAAAATGGGGACCACCACCCTGGTCTGCCAGTCCTTCCACGCAATGTTGTAGAGGCGTGTCAACCAACACAGTCCCCCAACATCCAGAGCTTTGAGGAATTCAGGGCGGAACTCTTCTACCCCGGGAGCCTTGCCACTGTGGAGTGATTTAACTACCCCAATTACCTCAGCCATGGTGATAGAACTGTCAACGTACGCATCCCTGCCAGTACCTGTCAGCTGCTTCGGGAGTCCCGCAAGCCATCCATGCTTGATAGGACTCCTTCTTCAGCTTGACAGCAGCCCTAAACCCACCATCGGGTTTGGGGCTTGCCACCACGACTGGCACCAACCACCTTGCGACCGCAACTACGACTGGCTGCCTCAGCAATGGAGGCACAGAAAACGCCCCATTCAGACTCAATATCCGGTCCTCCCTCGAGATGCAGGCTAAGCTCTGCCGGAGATAAGAGTTAAAGACTCGATGAACGGGAGACTCTGCCAGACGTTCCCAGCACACCCTCACTAAGCGTTTGGGTATACCAGGTCTCTCCGGCATCTTTCCGCGCCATCTAATCCAACTCATCACCAGGTGGTGGTCAGTTGACAGCTCAGCCCCTCTCTTCACCCGCGTGTTCAGAACATGCGGACGTAGGTCTGATGATACAACCACAAAGTCGATCATAGACTTGCAACCTAGGGTGTCTTGGTGCCAAGTGCACTTATGGACATCCTTATGTCCGAACATGGTGTTCGTTATGGACAAACTGTGATTTGCACCGAAGTCCAGCAACAACACACCACATGGGTTCAGGTCAGGGAGGCCTTTCCTCCCAACCACGCCCCTCCAAGTCACACTGTCATTGCCCACATGGGCGTTGAAGTCTCCCAGTAGAACTATGGAGTCACCAGCTGGGGTGCTCTCCAGAACCCCTCTGATAAACTCCAAGAAGGCTGGGTACTCTGATCTGCTGTTCGGCACGTACGCACAAGCCACAGTCAGGACCCTTTCCCCAGCCCTAAGGCCTAGGTAAATAGCCCTCTTGTTCACCGGGGTTGACTCCAGCACAGAGGCACCAAGCCGGGGGGATAATATTAAGCCCACACCAGCTCGCCGCCTCTCCCCTGCAGCAACTCCAGAGAAGAATAAGGTCCAGCCCCTCTCAAGGAGTTTGGTTCCAGAGCCCAAACTGTGGGTTGAGGTGAGTCCGACTATATCTAGTCGGAATGTCTCCGCCTCTTCCACAAGTTTGGGCTTCTTCCCCACCAGAGAAGTAATGAACCAGAAGAAAAATCTGAAGAACCAGATTTGGTCGCCGAAGACCATGTCGCCCGGACACCCGCCCTTGACCACTACCTAAATCACATTGCACCGGACCCTTATGCTTGCCCCTGCTGGTGGTGGGTCTGCAGGAGGGAGTTCCCGTGTGGCTTCTTCTGGCTAGGGCCGGCCAGGCCCCACGGGTGAAGGCCTGGCCACCAGGTGCTCGCCTGCGAGCCCCTACCCCAGACCTGGCTCCAGGGTGAGGCCCCGGTATCCCACGTCCGGGCAAGGTGCGGTCACTCCTCTTGTTTTTCTTCATTCGGGTCTTCTGAATCACTCTTAGTCTGGCCCAAAACCTAGAACCTGTTTGCCTTGGGAGACCCGACAACATAGCTCCTAGGATCACTCGGGCACTCAAACCCCTCCACCACGATAAGGTGGTGATTCACGAAGGGTATCCATAATTACGTATCCATAATTAACAAAATAAATGATTAAAAAAAAGAAATGATCAACTAGTCGTTTCCTACAAGATTCAGATCATGAACTGGAGATCTAGTTCTATGGAATGGAAGTTGGACTACCGCAGGTTTTGGACAGTTGTGATACTATGCATCTGATGGCGCTGAGAGGTTCAAGGAATGCTCAGGTCGTTTGTGTGTATGCTCGGACACTTGATGAGGGTTGTGGGGTCAAGGACTGATCATGACTAGATTTGATATTGACTCCAATGTCACCACCAATTGATGGAAATGTATAACTGCTGCAACAACGGTATACATCAGTAGTTTTAAACTTGCTGCCCGCGGGCCATTTGCTGCCCATGAGATGATATTTTGTGGCCCCCACCTTTTTAATGTTAGTGCGGCTGTCAAGATTTATATCGAAGTGTTCACAAGGCAGTGAAGAAGAGGTAACTGTTTATTTATGAGCAGAGTAAGTTTAAAGTTCACATTTAACTTGTTTATTCCAGCGGAATCGCAAGATGTCAGTACTCAACATGTCTCACTTGGGGTGTCATAACAGAAAGCGCCAAAACATCACACTTAGAACAGGCAAATAACAACAGACTGTTGTTATAACAATACTGTTAATAAGGGGGCGTCGTGCACAATAAACAACAACAATGTCATGTCTAACATGCAACTAGCAGACATTTGAAAGACAATTCGGCAAAGGACACTGGGAAGCAGGAAGTGCCCCCCCCGCAACGCTACAATATGAATGGCACTGTGTTGTGAACCTAACAATCACAGTGGGGTATAACGCTCTCAAGGGTGTGACATCAACTGGGCTTAATGCGAGCAGAGAAACAGATGTTTGAAAGTTTCTGCAGCGTTGCCATAGAGATTTTTCTTCTGTGCCTGGCTAGGTAAGCAAGGACATTCGTCCCAGCTTGCTGTTGACGTCCAAAAAAATGTTTTAAGTTGCTGCCCAGCGTGACACTATACAACATGTATAGGTTATCTCTCTCACCGAATAAATCAAAGTGTTGCATGCCCAGTGAGATAAAAGAAGCGCGGGGAACTCGTTGGTGTGGTCTGCGGTCTGAGTCCAGTCAGATGTGTGTGGGGGTGGCTGTAGTAGGACTGAGCACGCTGCAGGTCGTGGCATTTGCTCCCATGTTCCCCGGGGGGGGTGAGAGT
The DNA here is from genome assembly GCA_024372805.1 of Oostethus manadensis. Taxonomy (NCBI): domain Eukaryota; kingdom Metazoa; phylum Chordata; class Actinopteri; order Syngnathiformes; family Syngnathidae; genus Oostethus; species Oostethus manadensis. The sequence continues at coordinate 2,172,860 of QODF01000059.1, read as the reverse complement.
GGAATTGATGTCAGGGCCATTTATAGGGCTGCACCAATCTCCGTGCATCGGCTAAACACGACACGCCAAGTGAATAAAAATACAGTATATTCCACAGACCCAAACATGTCTTTTTCTAAACAAATTTGGCTCAGCTATGTGTGAGGAAGCGCTGCAATGTCCCTAGGAGTAAAAAGTAGGTAAGGGAAGCCTTACCTACTTTACTGAGGTACATTTGAAATGTATTACTGTTTTAAATACTTATTAGTTATTAATTTGTTTCTGTATTTGTTGATTGAGTGATTCGCGGCCGCAAGGTGGTCGGTGCCAGTCATGGCGGCTAGACATGAACCCGATGGTGGACACCAGGGGTTAGGGCTGCTGTCAAGCTGAAGAAGGAGTCCTATCAAGTCCTTGCGGGACTCTCGTAGCAGCTGTCGGGTACCGGCAGGCCAAGCGGCACGCAGCTTCGGCAGGGGTCGAGGCAAAAACCCAGGTGTGGGAGGAGTTGGGTGAGGCTATGGAGCACGACTTTGGGTCGGCCTTGCAGAGGTTCTGGCAAACCGCCACCACTGCCACCTCAGAAAGGGGAAGAGGTCCCCAGTTCACACTGTTTACAGTGCAGACGGGGGCTTGCTGACCTGGACTGAGGATATAGTCGGTCAGTGGAAGGAATACTTTGAGGCCCTTCTCAATTCCACTGACATACCTTCTGTAAAGGAAGCAGAGTCTGAGGATACGTACGCTGACAGTTCTATCACCTGACGTATCTAGGGGAGTTAAAACACTCTCCAGTGGCAAGGCTCCGGGGGTAGACGAGTTCCGCCCGGAATTCCTCAAGGCTCTGGATGTTGGGGAGCTGTTTTGGTTGACACCTCTTCAACATCGCATGGAAGTTAGGATCAGTACCTCTGGAATGGCAGACCGGGGTGGTGGTCCCCATTTGTAAAAAGGGTGACCGGAGTGTGTGTTCCAACTTTAGGGGGGTGACGTTCCTCAGCCTCCCCGGGACAGTCTATTTCAGGGTGATGGAGAGAAGGGTATGGCCGTCAAACCTCGGTACAGGAGTTGCAATGTGGTTTTTGTCCCGGTCACGGAACACTGGACCAGCTCTACACCCTTGCAAGGGTACTGAAAGGTATGTGGGAGTTTTCCCAAATGGTCTACATGTGCTTTGTAGACCTGGAAAAGGCAATCAACGTGTCTGTCATGCGTGGTGTCCGGTGTGGTTGCTCCGGGAGTACGGGATTGGTGGTCCGCTACTACGTGCCATTTGGTCTTATAATCGAAGCAGGAGCCTGGTTCGCATTGCCAGCAGGAAGTCGAGCTTGTTTCCAGAGAATGTTGGCCTCTGCCAAAGCTGTCCTTTGTCACCGATTCTGTTCATAATCTTCATGGACAGAATTTCTAGGTGCAGTCAAGGCATTAAGGGAGTGCAGCTTGGTGACCTTAGAATCTCGTCTCTGCTGTTTGCAGATGATGTGGTCCTTATGGGTCACCCTAAGAGATAGGGTGAGGAGCTCAGCCATCCAGGAGGCGCTCAGAGTAGAGCCGCTGCTCCCTTCACATCGAGCCAGTTGAGGTGGCTCGGGCATCTAGTCCGGATGCCTCCCGGACGCCTCCCTGGTGAGGTGTTTCGGGCATGCCCACCTGGGAGAAGGCCCCGAGGAAGACCTAGGACACGCTGGAGGGACTATGTCTCACAGCTGGCTTAGGAACGCCTTGGTGTCCTCCCAGTGGAGCTGGAAGAGGTCGCCGGAGACCGGGAAGTCTGGACTTCCCTACTGAAACTGCTGCCCCCGCGACCCGGACCCGGATAAGCGGAGGAAAATGGAATGGAATGATTGAGTGATTGTTTTATTAGTAGTTTTGTACAGTTATCAGTACAGTAGGTTTCACACAAATGGACTACCAAAAAGGGGATGTACTTGAGGAAAGTTATACGTCTTGTTTACCAGTATCCTTGTCTATCATGTTTTGTGTTCAAAAATAAAAATGATGTTTGAAAAGATTGCATTGTTTAAAAAATGTTGAATTTAAATTGCACGCGTGTGCATGAGCGCCCAGCCTCTGCTAGACTCCACCAAGGTAAATTGAGTTTGAGACCCCAGGTCTACATGGACTGGTCATCCAAAACATTTTGATGGGGGGGTTGGAGCATCAAACAGGACTTGTGATAGCTCCTTTTACATAGTCAGATAGTTCCGAAGTTTTTTATGGTGGGTTAGGCCACCCATTACGCTGTAACTGTTACTCAGATGGTGCCCCCATACTGAATAAATATTATGTATGTTGAAATTCTGCTTGAGGCGCCCCAACTTCTTTGAAACTAGTTGAATTAATCCAGAGTGATGAAGCATGATGTGTGGGTGTGGGGTACATAGTGGGTGGAGCCTGGGGGCGAAAACTGCTCCTCACCATCTTCACTTCATAATTATCAGAACTCCATCAAAACTGACACAGGTGTTGGGGTTTTGATCATGACTACATTTTGGTATCGACTTCAATGGCGCCACCAACTGGTGAAAATTGCATAACTCCCGTAACTACCTTCCACATCAGGGGTGACAAACATACGGCCCGTGGGCCGGAACAGGTCCTGCGAGATGATTTTGCAAAGTATAAAAATGAGCTGCACTTTTTCAGTAAAATAAACTGCTGTTGTGAATGTGCCCACTGGGTGGCACAACAGCAATTGTGTTAAGCAACTACCAGGGCAGCGCCAGTCAGGCAAGGGCAGCCAGTCTGGATGAGCTGTTTGTCATTTGCGGCTACCGTTCAAAAGGTTGGGGTCACTTAGAAATATCCCTATTTTTTAAAAGAAAAGCAGTTTTTTTCAATAAGGATATCTTGAAACTAACGAGAAAGACATTTTATACATTGTTCATGTGGTAGACGACTATTCTAGCTGCAAATGTCGGCTTTTTGGTGCAATATCTGCATAGGTGCACAGAGTACTGTATACTTATATATTTTTTTATGGCGGGTTGGGGCATCACCTTGGCTACCTTGGCACCAGTTTGAAATTGACTTTAATGGCGCCCCTTACTGGATAAATATGTTAAAATTCTGCTCGAGACTCCCCCGTTTCTTTCAAACTAGGGATACTGGCCTGTAACGGCGTTAACCCTGAGAAGCACGGGGGTGCGAGGGCCTGTTCATCGCTGCTTGCAGCTTTAACTATCGTTATTATTCCACCAATTCAATCCCATTTTTGAAAGCCATAACATGAAAACTCACCAAAATTTGCAGGCGCTTCAGGTCTGGACAAAAATGTGATCTTTCAGGGGTCCCAAACTCAAACTCCCAAAATTCACCCAGTAGCGCCCCCTGTAAATGTTTAGAAACTAAACCCCAGCCACCAATTTCATGGAATGTCATGAGATTTGGTGGAGGCACAAAAAAGTCTGAAGAAACAAAATCGCAAAACAAACAGGAAATCAGGCCTTTTGGTCTGCGGCGGTGATTTTGCGATGAAAAACAGGGCTTGTATTTTGATGAACTAGTCCAAGAGACTTTGACCAGATCGACATCAAGTTCAATAGAAAGTGTGACTGACAGACTGATGAGCTTAGATTGCGGGTCATATGCATGCGAAGCACACGTAGGGAAGTGGCATGGCTGCCACGTTTCTGCTTTTGCCGTCGACCATCAAAGTGTCATAATTTGACTGCTGATGTTCACGTGTTTGAAAAGTTCTACGGCAAGGAAAAATCCATGCCTGAACTTTTGGGTGCAACTCCCAAAAGAGACCACCCCAAATTGACTGGCTGGGGGCCCCTATAACATTACAAAGAAATTGCCCACAGATCTTCACAAAATGTGGTCACTCATCACTCATGACAAAAAACACACAAAAAAGTCTCAGGATGCCATCTTCAAAAACAGGAAGTTGGCCATTTTTGGTGAAAAGCAGGGGTCATACTTTGACAAACTCATCCTGGGGACTTTAAGCAAATGAGGTCACGTGAAAATCACAGATACTAGACATACTGAATAGGCGATTATACTGAATATTGCAAATCAATTTGACCTCTGCCATAAAGTGGCTGAGTGGGTAGCACGGTGGCCTCACAGTCAGGAGGTTCAGGGTTGGAATCTCCGTTGGGCATCTCTGTGTGGAGTTTGCATGTTCTCCCCGTGCGTGTGTGGCTTTTCTCCGGGTACTCCGCTTTCCTCCCACATTCCAAAAACATGCATGTTAGCTTCATTGGCCGCTCTAAATTGTCTATTAGAGTGTGAATGTTTGTTTGTCTATATGTGCCCTGCGATTGGCTGGTGACCAGTCCAGGGTGTACCCCGCCTCCCGCCCAAAGTCGGCTGGGATAGGCTCCAGCATACCCGCCACCCTGATGAGGATAAGCGGCATAGAAAATGGATGGATGCCTCCTCAAGGTCACATTTCTACAATAATTGGTGTGGATGACGTAGACGACACCCTGGAAGAGGCCACTTCCTCGATTAATAGCAGTGCCTCCTTGTGGCCATAGGAAGTGATTGAAGGAAAAACCCACTCCGCTGAGTTAACGTATTGAGTCACGTTCCCATTTATACAGGGCACATTAAACAGCTTGATGATATGAAGCATTATCTTTCATTAGATTTAGTTTTGGAAATTTGTCCTCACTGACTGTACATTGCAGAACACTCAAAGACAGTAACAACATACCCAACATAACAAAAATGACATCACTAGTGACAGCTCAGCGGGGCCTGCTGTTCAGGGCGGTTATGGCTGCAGGGATTAGGCCTTTCCCAAGACGGGCCTTCCTGAACTTAATTGATCTACAGTGGTGTGAAAAAGTATTTGCCCCCGTCCTGACTTTGTATTCTTTTGCATGTTTGTCACACAAAATGTTTCTGATCATCAAACACATTTTAATATTAGTCAAAGATAACACAAGTAAACACAAAATGCAGTTTTCAAATGAATGTTTTTATTATTTAGGGAGAAAAAACCCTGTGTGAAAAAGTAATTGCCCCTGCACCTAATAACTGCTTGGGCACCCTTAGCAGCAACAACTGCAATCAAACGTTTGCCATAACTTGCAACAAGTCTTTTACACGCTCTGGAGGAATTTTGGCCCACTCATCTTTGCACAATTGTTGTCATTCAGCTTTATTTGAGGCTTTTCTAGCATGAAGCGCCTTCTTAAGGTCATGCCACAGCATCTCCATGGGATTCAGGTCAGGACTTTGACTAGGCCACTCCGACGTCTTCATTTGGTTTTTCTTCAGCCATTCAGAGGTGGATTTGCTGGTGTGTTTTGGGTCCTTGTCCTGCTGCAGCACCCAAGATGGCTTTAGCTTGAGTTGACCAACAGATGGCCGGACCTTCTCCTTCAGGATTTTTTGCTAGACAGTAGAATTCATGCTTCCATCTATCCCAGCAAGCCTTCCAGGTCCTGAAGCAGCAAAACAAGCCCAGACCATCACACTACCACCACCATATTTGACTGTTGCTATGAAATGCTGTGTTACTTTTACGCCAGATGGAACGGGACACGCACCTTCCAAAAAGTTCTACTTTTGTCTCGTCAGTCCACAAGATCTTTTCCCAAAAGTCTTGGCGGTCATCATTTTGTGTTCAATGATGTTATCTTTGACTAATAGTTAACTCTTTTTTATGAGCACAAACATTTAAGGGTGACAAAAAGTCAGGAGGGGGGCAAATAGTTTTTCACACCACTGTATATCTGTGCCCTGAAGGTAGCGGGATGAGACATCCATGCAGTGGGTTTGCTATGTGAGAGATGGGGTTACACGTAACAGGTGAAGCCTGGTGATGGTGAAGACTGCTCCTCGCCATAAATCATCAGACAGCCCTAGTTTGAAAAAAAAAATTGATGACGAGGGATGGGCTCTAATCCTTACTAGATTGTGATATTGACTTAAATGGCACCGCCAACTTGTAGGAAGCAATATATCAGTAGAACTTCTACATGGTCCGATTGTCCTGAAATTTGTTATGGTGGGTTGGGGCATTGGTCAGGACATGGCTACATGGCCCCCCCTCCTGGTTGGAAATTGTAACTGGCATAACTCCCTTTCCCAAGGTCAGATTGTCCCAAAGTTTTTTTATAGTGGGTTAGGTCACCCTTCAGTCTGTGACTGTGCATACATTGACTCAGAACCTGAACATTTGGTTTGCGAGGGCCCGATCAACGCTGCTCGCAGCTTTAATTTTTCGTGCAATTAACCAGAAATTTGATTTTTTTTTACCTTTTCAAAAACTGGTTTTGAAAAAGGGGTTGTCCTATATTTAGGGTGGCATAAGAACCATAATCCAAACCCATTGCCGTTGCGGTTTAATACTACAATCACCATGGCCGCCTCCTTCCGGCTATGCCTGTCGTTGATAATTGGTGTCAAAGAACACGCTAAAAAACGAAAGAAGAAATGTTTTTAACTCTTTTACCAAAGACTTTAACCCCCATAGGATTGATGTACCACTTTTTCTTTTATATGCATACTGTATGAGCACATGCATAATTCCTCATATATCCATATTATACACCCATAAACTCTGCAATGAAGACACGCTATTGTCTTCCCGCTTAATATCTGCTGTCCTCCATGCGCTCGGAAATGTCTGCAGCAGCAGGAGAGTTTGGCCCAAAGACACCTTGAGGGGACATGCAGTGTGTGATGGATAGGGACGGACTCACGCGGTGGCACATTTTATCACACACACACACGCACGCACCTTGCGTCAGTGACATTGCTTCGCGTAATGTATCATCTTTTGTCCATCTTGCAAAACTTTTATCAGCCAGTGTGTGGGATATTGTTGTTTTATATGCAGCGTGGGAACATAACTCTGTAGAGATGCATTACTCTCTGGGTGCACACAATTCTGTGGGGTGCATTTGTGTGCACATTTAGGTACTTTATGGGCACACCTAGTTGTGTTGGTAAAAACTGTCATGGTGTTGTCCGCCTTCAGCCCCTTTGTTTTTGCTCACCCGCCAATGATCGGCACGCTGTCATCTGGATGCACTCGCTCTGATGAGGGGCTTTTTACATTAGGTTAGATTCTACTTTATTGTCATTGCACATGTATAAATACAGAACAGCGGAATGCAGTCAGTATCCAATCTGAAGTGCAAAAAGCAGCAAGTGCAGTATAACAATATGAAGCCGATGATGTAAGAGCAGGTAGGTACAGTTATATGCAGTGTATAAGTTAGGGTAATAAATAGGATGGTTTGAGTTACCAGAGTGCACAGGAACAGTGTAGCTGTAGTATGGACAATATATACAGTATATATATACATATATACACACACACAGGTATATAGTAATACGTATTATACAGTAGGGCTCTACTAATGTGCAAGTGGTAATAAAAGTAAAAGATATAAGCAGTACGTACAGCATCAGAGGTGGTTATGAACAATATTTTCCAATACAGAAGGGCATTACTCATGGCAAGAGACAGTATATACAGGAACTGTTGATGTGGATGGGCACTTGTGTCTCACTCTTCTCCTTCCTGAAGTCTAAAATGAGCTCCTTTGTCTTGCTTCTATGTAGGAGGAGGTTATTGTCAGCGCACTATGCAGCTAAGTGCTCAACCTCTGCCCTGTAGTCTGACTCATTGTCAGTGATAAGTCCAATCACCGTGGTGTCATCTGCAAACTTTATGATGGAGTTGGATCCATACATAGGTGGGCAGTCATGGGTGACAAGGGAGTAGAGGACCTAACAAACTGAGGTCTGTTGGTCAGAAAGTCCATGACCAAGGTACAGAGGGAGTTACTGATTCCAAGTTCTCCAAGTTTAATAAGCTTGGAGGGAATGACGGTTCAGGGGTCAGAAGACCCCTATGAAGAAAAACAAGAGGAGTGACCGC
>QODF01000059.1:2034015-2148645 GCA_024372805.1 Oostethus manadensis | reverse complement strand
TATATATATATATATATATATGTGTGTGTACATGTATATATGTCTGTCTAGGTGGGGAATCTGGGTCTGCTCTTCATGTTGCTGTTCTTCATCTATGCAGCTCTGGGAGTTGAGCTCTTTGGAAAACTGGGTTAGTGTGAGTGCACATGCATGTACAATATGTGCATGTTTCAAATGTGTGTGTGTGTACCCCCCAAACCTAATGAGGATAAGCGGCATAGAAAATGGATGGATAGTGTGTGTGATCGTGAGAGAGAGAAAGACAAGCCATCCGCGTTGCACACAATCTTATGCACTAATGATGATCATTTGACAATCTGCTGTATTCTCACTTCCTCTTTCCACACACTTACTTCTAACGCCTTCCCAATGCCCTTTCCAGAATGTTCAGAGGAGAACCCGTGCGAGGGCCTGAGTCGCCACGCCACCTTTGAAAACTTTGGGATGGCATTCCTCACGCTGTTCCGGGTTTCTACCGGAGACAACTGGAACGGGATCATGAAGGTTTGGTGATGATGGATGGATGGATGGATGTTTAAGTAGTGTTTGTGTCCGCTTCTATGCGTCCAACAAGTACAACGAACGTGTCACTGTTGTCTCTCCTGGCAGAGTAAGAGCTGCTGAGGGACAATATAAGGGACAATTATAAGGTCTTTGTGTCATCATGTATGTCTCCCTCTGTTGGGGAATGCACAAAGTGCAATGTGGTGCATACTTTTATTTATGCAAACATTGTAGAAAAAAATTGGTTTATGTCACTCAAAAAATGTGTTCCACTCATATTTTTGTTCAACTACCATGAATAATTAAAGTCCACAACTTTTTTGGTAGTTATAAGGTTTATATCAGCTTTTTCTGATGATTTATATATAAAGGTATCAAATTAATCACAGTTTTCTAACTAGTTAATTATGATTAATCACCATTTGCCTTTTTTTTTTTACCATGTGTTATGAAAAGAAAAATGCATGACAGTACAGGATTATACAGTAAATAGTACAGGCCAAAAGTTGGGACACATCCTCGCATTCACTTGGTTTTTGGTGTGGGGACACTATTGTGCCTCAGTCATTCAGTTCAGAATACGAGATTGGGCCTAGGAGACGGAATAAGATGTTAACATTACTTTTAAGAAAAGTACAATGAAAAAATATTTTAAAAATACAGAATATGACAAAATATTGCAATCTACTAATTTATTTTTTACTCTGTTAGTTTTCTGCACAAAACTGTGTGAGTGCTGGTGGTCCCGCCTCCACGCCTTCATACTTTCAACAGCCCTAAAAATATATAAATATATGTATGTATGTATGTACATGCATTAATATATTTTATGTGTTTATTGGTTTAATTGTTTTTATTTTGTCATTGTTAGATCAGTGAAACATTAAAAATCTTTTTTAATTTAATAAATAATAAATAATTACATGTTTAAAACATGGAACACGTATACGAAATAGTGATTCATTGTAAATAAATTAACTGTAATCAATTTTTATTACTTCAAGTATTATTATTATTATAAGTATTGGAATAGGTATTATATGTTATTTTTATTATTTTAAGTGCGTGTTTGTTTGTTTTTTCAATCAGTCGTGAAAACTGCTGTAAGGGGTCAAAATATAAAGTGGTGTGAAAAAGTGTTTGCCTCCTTCCTTTTTTTTTTTTTACATTACACAAACAAATTTTAATATTAGTCAATGACAACAAAACGGAACACAAAATTGAGCTTTTATGATTAGAGTGAGGGAAACATTTCAAACCTACATGGCCCTATGTGAAAAAGGGATCCCCCCCACGTTAACACATAACTTAGTTGTGATTAAACGAGACATATCAGTGTGAAAAAGGTTAGAAAGCAAATTGTAACACTTTGGGACTCCAGCAAACCACAGTGAGAGGCTATCCATCAATATCTATTTTTTTCCACTTATCCAAGGTTGGGTTGCGGGTAGGAGCCTAAGCAGGAAAACCCAGACTTCCCTCTCCCTGGCTATTTCGTCCACCTCCTCCCCAAGCCAGTTGAGAGATAGAGTCTCTCCAACGTGTCCTGGGTCTTCCCCGAGGCCTCCTACCGGTCGGACATGCTCTTAACACCTCCCCAGGGAAGTGTCCGGGAGACATCCTGACCAAATGCCTGAGCTACCTCATCTCTGGCTCCTCTTAATGCAGAGGAGCAGCGGTTCTACTCCGAGCTTTCGGATGACAGTGCTTTACACCTTATCTCCAAGAGACAGCCAAGACGCACTACGGAAAAAAGTTATTTCAGCCATTTGTAACGGCAGTCTAGTCTTCCTGTCACCACCCAAAGCTCATGACCATAGGAGAGGGTAACGTAGATCGACCGGTAAATTGACAGCTTTTCACTAATGGACCAATGCAGATTTTGCATCACTGCAGATGCTGACCAATCCGCATGTCAATCTTCTGTCCTTCCCTCACTCGCGAACAAGACCCTGAGGTCTTAAACTTCTCCACTTCGGGTAGGATATCAGCTGCGACCTGGAGATAGCACTCCACCCTTTTCCGGGTGAGAATGATGGACTCGGACACTCACTAATCCAGTGAGATCGGCAGGGCCACATCATCTGCAAAAAGCAGAAACCCAATCCTGGAGCCACCAAACCTGAACTCCTGAACACCCGGCTGCTCCTAGAAATTTTGTCCATGAAAGTAAAGAACAGAATTGGTGACAAAGGGCAGCCTTGGGGGAGTCCAACCCTCACAGTGAATGGGCCCGACCTACTGCTGGCAATGTGAACCAAACTCTGACACCGGTCATTCAGGCAGTGAACAGCCTGAATTAGGTGGTCTGGTACCACATATTGACGGAGCACTTACCACAGAATCTTTGAAGAACATGGTCGAATGCCTTGGTCCACGATCAGGACGAAAACCACACTTCTCTTCCTGAATTTGAAATTTAACTATCCAGTGGATCCTCCTCTCCTGAACCACTAAATAGACTTTACCAGGGTGGCTGAGACGTGCGATCCCACGATAACTGTATTTTCACACCCTCCGATCCCCCTTTGGTCTGCCAATCCAGAGGTACCGCCCCCGATGTCCATGCGATGCTGCAGAGTTGTGTCAACCAAAGCATGCCCACAGCATCCAGGGCCTTAAGAAACCCCAAAGGCCCTAACAACATTTGGGCCTGCCAGTTCTCCTCCTCCACCAATGGAGCCAACTCATCACCAGATTGCCATCGGTTGACAGCTCTGCCACCTTTCTAGCCCGAGTGTCCAAAACATGTGGCAGCACGTCTGAAGACACGACCCCAATGTCACTGAACTGCATCCCAGGGCGCCAAGTGTACATCTGGACATCCTTATACATGAACATGGTGTTTGTTATTGACAATCAGTGACAAGCACAGACATCCAATAACACCACTCTGGTTCAAATTGGGAGGGTGTTCCAGGTCCCACTGTAGAATAAAGGAAACTCTTCAGTATTCCCTCCAAGGACTCCAAAAAGGGTTTTTTGAGCTGCTGTTTCCCGCATAAGCGCAAACAGTCACAATCTGTCCCACCACCCAAAGGTAGAAGGAGACTACCTTCTCGTTCACTGGGTTAAACTCCAACGTACAGGTTGTGAATTGTCAACTCTGCTTCTCTGCTCTCACTAGAGTGGAATGAAGTCCAGCCCCTCTTAAGAGGACTGGTTCCAGAGCCCTTGATATCATCAAGGTGAGTCTGACTATATATAGCCGGAACTTCTCCATCTTGCGCACCAGGTCAGGATCCTTCTCCACCAGAGGGGTGACATTCCACATGCCAAGAGCTAGCTTCTGCAACCAAGAATCAGACCATCAAGGTACCCACCTTCGGCTGCCACGGAGGTCAGTCTACGCCAGACCCCTTTGTCTGTCGAGTGCCACCCATGTTTCCTCTTTGGGCTATGCCCGGCCGGGCCCCATGGATAGGCCCGGCCACCAGATGCTTGCCATTTTGCCCCACCTTTAGGCCACCTCTGTTTCTCATCCAGATGATGAGAAACAGTTTTTCTCACCATTAGGGTCTGACCTTTGGGAAAATACTCTGTGGTCTGACGAGACAAAAGTTGAACTTTTTGGAAGGTGTGTGTCTCATTACATCTGGTGTAAACAGTAGAATATGGTGATGGTAGTGTGATGGTCTGGGGCTGTTTTGCTGCTGTCGTCTTGCTTGTTCATGACCTCAAGCTTAAACCAAATTGGGTTCTGCAGCAGGACAATGATCCAAAACACATCAGCAGGTCCTTCTCTGAACCGCTGGAGTTAATCAAAATGAAGACTTTGGAGTGGCCTCGTCAAAGTCCTGACCTGAATTGTTACAAAGGCAGTTTGTGCTGGAAAACCCTCCACTGGGGCTGAATTACAACAATTCTGCAAAGACGAGTGGACCAAAAGCAGCATTATTATAAAAAAAAAAAACTCTTTGGCAGTTATTGCAAATGCTTGACTGCAGTTCTTGGGGCTACTAAGGGTGACCCAACCAGTTATGGCCGTGTAAGGCTTTTTCTCCCTTCATAATGAAAAGTTTCATTTAAAAACTTTATTGTGTGTTCAGCTGTGCTGTCTTTAAGAAATTCAACTTGTTTGATGATCTAAAACATTGGAGTGTGACAAACATGCAAAAAAAAAAGAAGAAGTTAGCAATGGGGGTAAACACCTTTTCTCACCGCTGTATGATACTAAAATTAATTTTTTTTAAACACCATATGTACACATTGTATATATTTTGTTAATATCGTCCCTCATAGCTACATAAATGTTTTTTTTAGAAAAGTAAACACCCCAAAATGTAATTTAAATATTTTATATAGTTGTCAAATGTTGGTTGAACTGATATGTTATATGATATTGTAATATACAGTAATACAGTTAAGAACATTAATTCAATGATCCAGATTTGATTTGTAATGTTTTGTTAAAAATTCAACTTTAAAAACTTTGTCATCCACTGTCCTCCACTAGAGGGCGTCTTTTCATAGTGTTCTGCAAGAACTCGGATATTCCATGGTATATTAACCAGTGTTCTAAACTTCTCCTTCAAGGACACGTTGAGGGAGTGCCGCCCTGAGGACCGCCACTGCCTCACCTACCTACCGCTGATCTCACCCGTCTATTTTGTCACCTTCGTCCTGACGGCTCAGTTCGTCCTGGTCAACGTGGTGGTGGCCGTCCTCATGAAGCACCTGGAGGAGAGCAACAAGGAGGCGCAGCTGGAGGAGATGGAGGAGAGGAGGGAGCGCCTGGAGGCCAACAGGAGGAACAGCACGGCGTTGGCGGGCGGAGAAGCCGGCAACAATGGAGATGAACCTGCCCAGGTAAAAAATAAATTAAAAAAAAGTGTCCACCCACATCCATGCTCATGCGTAAAAGGATGATCTCACGGTGCAGGTGCAGGTTGAGGGTGAGGAATGTTGCCGTGGAAACCTGCTGAGCATTGGACGCATGCTGTCTCTACCTAGCGACAGCTACAGTCAGCCTCTCAGATGTTCTCCGTATCCTCCCGTTGGCGTGGAGGCATACACGGCCTACAGCTACTCAGGTCAGTTCGGTGTTTAAGCTAACAGTCCCATATCAGGAACTGGCACAGGCACTGGTTGGACAAGGCACAGAGACAAGAAGCAAGGTGTGTGAGGAAAAGTATTAATACAAAAAGTGTACTCTAACAGACTAAGTAAACATACAGGGAGTGCAGAATTATTAGGCAAGTTGTATTTCTGAGGATTAATTTTATGATTGAACAACAACCATGTTCTCAATGAACCCAAAAACCCATTCATATCAAAGCTGAATATTGTTGGAAGTCGTTTTTAGTTTGTTTTTAGCTATTTTAGGGCGATATCCGTGTGTGCGGGTGACTATTACTGTGCATAATTACTAGGCAACCTAACAAAAAACAAATATAAACCCATTTCAATGGTTAATTTTCACCAGTAAAACCAACAGAACATCTCAACATTCACAAATATACATTTCTGACATTGAAAACCAAAGAAAAAGAAATCAGTGAGCAATGTAGCCACCTTTCTTTGCAAGGACACCCAAAAGCCTACCATCCATGGATTGTGTCCGTGTTTTGATGTGTTCTCCATCAACATTGCGTGCAGCAGCAACCACAGCCTCCCAGACGCTGTTCAGAGAGGTGTACTGTTTTCCCTCCTTGGAAATCTCACATGTGATGATGGAGCACAGGTTCTCTATGGGGTTCAGATCAGGTGAACAAGGAGGCCATGTCATTGGTTTGTCTTCTTTTAGACCCTTTCCTGCCAGACGCGTGTGATGGAGCATTGTCCTGCATGAAAATCAGGTTCTTCTTGAAGGATGCAGACTTCTTCCTATACCGCTGCTTGGAGAAGGTGTCTTCCTGAAACTGGCAGTAGGACTGGGAGTTGAGCTTGACTCCATCCTCAACCCGAAAAGGCCCCACAGGTGGTACCTTTGATGGTACCAGCCCAAACCAGTACTCCACCTCCACCTTGCTGGCGTCTGAGTCGGACTGGAGCTCTCTGCGCCCTTTACCGATCCGGCCACGAGCCCGTCCATCAGGCCCACCAAGACTCACTCTCATTTCATCAGTCCAGGAAACCTTAGAAAATCTGTCTTCAGATATTTCCTGGCCCGGTCTTGACGTTTCAGCTTGAGTGTCTTGTTCAGTGCTGGTGGTCTTCCAGCCTTTCTTACCTCGGCCATGTCTGAGTATTGCACACCTTGTGCTTTTGGGCACTCCGGTGATGTTGCAGCTCTGAAATGTGGCAAATCTGGTGGCATCTTGGCAGCTGAAACGCTTGATTGTTGGATGATCACGCTTCAGAAGCTTGGCCATTTTAAGAGTTCTGCATCCTCTGCAAGATATCTCACTAGTTTTGACTTTTGGGAGCCTGTCAAGTCCTTCTTTTGAGCCGTTTTGCCGAAGGAAAGGAATTTGCCTGATAATTATGCACACCTGATATAGGGTGATGATGTCATTAGACCACACCCCTTCCCATTACAGAGATGCATCACCTAATATGCTTACTTGGTAGTAGACCTTCCGGCCTATACAGCTTGGAGTAAGACAGCATGCATAAAGAGGATGATGTGCTCTAAATACTCGTTTGCCTAATAATTCTGCACTCCCTGTAAATGCACAATTGCCGAAAATGATCCTGAATCTTCCATATCACATTTCCCACAATTCCTGAAAATTTCATCCTAATCTATTCTGAACTTTTCTAGTTATTTTGAACACGAACTGATTTAAAAAAAAACATAACCAGGCAACAAGACTTACTGTTATTATTTGTAGTAGTATTAGATGAGCTCACATCTGCTCAAAAATTTGCTTTTGTAGGCTCCATGTCCTCCCTGGGTTCCAGCGGGGGCGGCTCCCTCCTCCAGGTACCAGGAGCTCTGCCCGTCATCCGCCACGCCTCTCTGGGATCGGGACGCAGCACCTGCCCTATGATCCGCCTCAGCAGCTCCCAGAGCATGGACAGGTACGCCCTCCACCGAACCGGCCTGACAGACGGCGCGGACGCGTGCAGGCAGACCCCGGCTCACGCCGCAAAGAGACACAGACTCAGTTCGGCTCACAGCATTGACGTATGCAAGTTCAGCCCCGCCCGAGCCACGGACAGACACAGGCTGAGCTCGGCCCACAGCATGGACGGGTACAATTTGGATGCAGAGCATGGCGCTGACAGATCCAAGCTGGTGTCCAGCTGCAGCATAGACAGACTCAAGAGTCCTCTGCACAGAACCAGCCGGGGGCCCTCTCACTGGCTCAACCCTGAGGAGAGTTTGGACCGGAACAAGCTCAGCCCCTCCTATGTCCCAGAGAGTTCTGTCCTCAAGAGACCGGCATCGTTCCGCACCGCTAGCAGACGGCTGCGGAGACAGGTGTGTCCTTCTACTTGGCTTCCTCAAAAGTTTGGGGACACTTGCTCATGCTGTTTAACGGGAGGGTGACTTGTTTGGCTTTAGATGCAAATGGAATCAACTAGGATGTTAAATTGCCTTTTTATTTCTAAGTAACGACAGAAAGAAGTTCAGCGCTGTAAAGGCGACAAGAGACAGAGCCGATCTACCCCACAATTGCACCAGCCTGTCAATGCCGATCACCTGTGGCTAGCACTATTGCAGCCCGCAGGATCCATGCATGTGGGGTAGTGTCTTGGGCAGCGTCCTCCGCCCACTTTCCTTCACAGTGCACAGGCGTGCCAAAACCAAAAACAATCATGTCTGCCTTCGGGAACTTACAGCAACTAGCAAGAACATGACGAAACACTGTAAATACCATAATTATAATCAGTCCACAACACCCTATATAAATATATATATGTATAAAAACCTTGTAACAGAGACTGATGTTGACCAGGGTCTAATTCCTAGCAGGTAACACACACAGTACGGCGAATAAAGCTAGTTCTGATGCCACGAAAAACGGTAGCCATCCATAGATTTAGTACCGTGGTTATTGTCGGGAGGAGGAAGTGCTAGGAAACAAAGCACTTCCTAAGGGGTTGGTGCCCCATCAATATACAAACGTCAGTGTCCTTGAAATAAAATCATGATGTGGGCTTTGTGCGTGTGCAGGAGGCCATGCGCTGTGATTCTCTGGACCAGAGCGGCTCAGCTGACAATATGACGGATGGCCAGTCCCCCTCACCAGCCGCCTCTCCCACGCCTCCCCGTCAGCGGTCGTCTAGCGTCCACACATTGAAATACACTCAACCCCAGAGGGTCATCTCCTGCGGGAGCCACGGTCGAGGTCACGGCGACACCAGACCAGAACACGGACCAGAGTCAGAAGGGAACATGGTCAAGAGGCAGCCTGTCGGCCCGCTGAGCCTCACCAGCCTCAAGGTGCCCAGCGGGGACTCCCCGTCGCCAGCAGGGCTCTGCCCCACCCCCAGGTCTGACATGGGTCCCCAGTTGGATGACGCGGACGAGGAGGTCCGCAGCATCAACACGTCTAGTCACACGCAGCTTTCCCCCTCCTCACACAAAAACAGACACCTCAGCCAATCCGTGTCTCCTGTGTTGGGCAGAAGCAGGAAGGAGAGGATGAGCCCGCCGCCAGGGGAGGAGCCTGTAGCCATGGCGACCCAGCTGATAGACAGCTGCGTCGAGCTCAGGAGGCGAACTTTGTCATTTGACGCCACGACTCTTCCTCCCAATCAGGCTGAGTCGGGCTCTGCGGATGACTGAAGACATTCTAAGTCAAGCACACAAGAAGGGTCTGAAGTTCCTGTTTCGGGCCACGCCCCCTGCCTTGTCCTGTCCTATTACAGGCTGTGTGTATGACTTGAATGTGTTGAACCCCTACCCTCGGGACCATCTTTGGATGGCTGAGGGTAAAACTCTTTTTTTTCCCAGTGCAGGTGTTTGCACAAATAAACATTCCCTGGGTTTATAGATGCTTCCTGTTAGATTTGCTCGTCGCAGCCCTCGTTCTTTTCCTCTCGCCTCTAGCCGAGCTCAAGTACCTGAAGCCAGACTACCGTTCTGTGAGCCATGTGTTGTCACATTTCACGTCACAACAAGCCAGCCATACAATTATAAGTTGTCATGAAAGTGTAAAAAGAAGGTAACCACTGCAGGGTTAAGATTTGGGTTTCTGCTGGGGGTTGGGGGTTGGAGTTGGGTACGGGTTAGAGTTTTGGTTATGGTCAGGGTTTGTAGACGTGTTACGGTTTGGTACTGGGGTTGGGTGTGCGTTGTCTCTCTGGTTCTGGTGAGGGTTTGTGGTTGGAGTGAGTATTATGTTAGGGTTTGTATGTGTGTTAAGGTTTGGCAGTCGGTTTGGGTCTGGTTAACGTGTGTGTTTGGTTAGGTTAGATTTTGTAGGTGTGTTAGGGTTTGGGTGAGGTTAGGGTTTGTTTTCGGGGTGAGGGTTTCAGGATTAGTTAGGGCAGTGGTTTTTCAACCTGGGGGGCGCGCCCGACGTTATGACTACCAGGGCTACCACGAACACGTTTTATTATTACCGTATTTTTCGTGGGGGGTGCGGGGGGGGCAGAAAATAATTATCTCCAAAGGGGGGGTGCTGCAAAAAACCCACAACTGCTTTGTCAGTTTAGTATTTGGAGGGTTTGGCAATGGTGGTCTGTTTGGGGTGAGGGATAAATTAGGGTGGGGTTTGTTCAAGATGGTTTGTAAGGATTGGGTTAGCTGGGTTTTGGGTTAGCATTAGGGTCTGCATTCAAGTTTCATGTTGGGTTATGATTTGGGTTTGCTGGTTGATCTGAGTTCTGAGACTGAACTGTTGGGAGGCACATCATTTAAATAGTATAAAACATGTTATGGCCATTCAGGTTAGAATGGCGCTCGGTAAGATTTAATGTCCGTCTACTTTAATGCAAACTACATCCACAGTTATAATAAATACAGTATTATCAGCTTTGTTTATTTTCAGTAAGTCAAACAAAATTTCCACCACATTTTTCCACTGGGTCCAGTTTGTTTTTTTGGGCTTGCAGCACTACAAGTTATGATCCCCCTTTAACAGATGCCTGATAAGTAGTGTGAGCTCCGTTTTAGTGCTCTCTACCTCTTCTTTCCTTTTCCCCTGCCTGATGAATTTCCTACGGAATCACAGGTGTGCCAAAATTACCAGGAAATACGTGTGGAAATAATTCAATAATAAAAAATAGACAAATGTAGTCATATTCTTTCTTCGTTTTGTCTTTTCCTCATTTTTTCCCTGTTTTGTTTTTGTCTTTTCCATTTGCTTTTTTCTGCATTGTACTAACTTGGAAGCTCAAGCTGCAGAGTATAAGCAAAGACAAAACAATGGGTCCTTCTTCCAGGGTGACTGGTCCCATCAAGCCTCAATATTGACTCCATCGTGTAAGACCTGATCTGTCATCGCTACTACATGCCACTGCACGGAGGAATTGTGTGTCAGGTAGTCACCATGGCAGAATGAATTGTTTTGTCTTTGCTTTTACTCACCATCTTCAACCAGCAAGTAAATGCAATGACACAAAGCAAATGGAAAAAGAACATGAGAACATTTGTATATTTTTAAAACTATTGATACTCTTTATATTTCCTTTCAGTTTGGCACTCCTGTGATTCCACGGTTTCCAAGCCTCATTGCTTCCTCTCGTCTTTGTATTCTCAGGTAGACTAGATGACAAACACAGCGAGTGTTGCACTTCCCCTTGCTGCTTAGGGATGGAATCGATGCTGTCTTTTTATCTGTTTTTTTAGAGAGAGAAAAGGTATGCAGAAGGCCTTATTCAGGTTGCAAAACAGAGATTCTGTTTTATTGAAAAAGCGGCAGTGATGTGAGGAACGTGAGGAAGTGATGATGCTGGTGTTTCTGGCTTTGCATCGTGCAAATGTTGACATTGTTGATGATGAAATGCACAACCACACAGCAGGGTTTGCTCTCAAGCACTTACAAGACTTTTGGACAGTCCTGGAATAAATCGACTTCCAGTGTGACTTTTTCTGACCATGGCATTATTTACCAATAACATGTATACAGTTATTTCTCGCCACTTGGCAGCCTCACTCTATGGCATTTTTTCAATATGCAATATTGATTATTGCAATATCAATTTAATATTGCATGTATTAAATATATCAATATGCAGACCAAAACCAAAGCACCCTGTTTGGACAAAAAAATCAAGGCTCACATTGAAATGTATTCCAACATCAGACTTGAATAAAAAATTTGTAAAATAGGATGATTACTTATCTATTTATCAGTGCTCATATCAAACTTTATCAAAATGTGACCATGCAAAATCAACATTTTGACCCACAATTACTAAAAAAATGATAAATATTTCAAGTTAATTAAGATAAAATGAAGGTAAAAAGTGTGCAGGACTAGGGGGGTCCATGGCTTCACGTCAAATGTCTGGAGGGGTGCCCGGCTAAAATGTTTGGGAACCACTGATGTGGGGTAACTAAACATGCTAACACTCTGCTATTCATTTATTGTGGTTGAATTTTCACACCACAGACTGGCTACACTCAGGCTGTCAGGCTGTGACCTTCAGCGTTTACTGGAGCGGTTTGCAGCTGAGTGTGAAGCTTCTGGGATGAGACTCAGCACCTCCAAATCCGAGGCCACGGTTCTCAGTCGGAAACGGGTGGACTGTACCCTCCGGGTTGGGAGTGAGGTCTTGAGGTCTCTTTTCTGTGCATTCTAAAGATATAGAAACAGTTTTGAAAAAGGCAGCTCATTAATGCATGTAATGTGACAGCTATTCCGTATAGAAAGCCTCTATTAAAACACCTTCAAAAACCTCCAACCAGGTTTTATGGTCTAACATACAGTAGTGTTCAAAATAATAGCAGTCCAGTGTGACTAACCAGATGAATCAGTTATTAGTGTAGTTTTATTGCTACATGGCAAACAAATTACCAGTAGGTGCAGTAGATTCTCAGAAACCAAGACCCAGTATTCATGCGAAGCACGCTCTTAAGGCTGTCCAATTGGCCAATTAGATGAAAGGGGGTGTTCCAAAAAATAGCAGAGTCTGCCGTTGACCTTACAAACTCAAAACTATTTCGTACAAACGTTGTTGTCTCTAGGATTTGGCAATCCTGTGAATGACTAGACTAATATTTAGTTTTTTATAAGTGCTTCACATCTTTGTAGCATGGACTCTACCAACTTGTGGCCTTCAGCTGTTATTCCCCTCCAACATTCTTTAACAACATTCCACAATTCATCAACATTTCTTGGTTTTGCTTCACAAACGGCATTTCTGACACAAGTTCCCCATTGGATTAAGGTCCGGGGATTGGGGCTGGCCACTAATTTTTTGGGTTTGGAACCAAGATTTTTCTGGTTTACTAGTGTGTTTGGGGTCATTGTCTTGTTGAAACAGCCATTTCAAGGCCATGTCCTTCCCTGTGTACTGTGGCTTGAATTCCGAGTTTTCAGAATTTTTCGTTAGGCCTGTTGACGTGTCAAATTGTAACCTCTTCTGCACATGCATTTTTTAACATAGGGACTTTGCGGGGAATTATTGTAAATAGATTAGCTTCACACAGACGTCTTCTAACTGTCACAGTACTTACAGGTAACTCCTGACTGTCTTTGATCATCCTGGAGCCTACCATTCTGGTTATTCTTCCATCCATTTTGACAGCTGTCTTCCGTTTTCCGCCATGTGTCTCTGCTTTTGCCCTTTATTTTAAGGCACTGGAGATCATTTTAGCTGAACAGCCAAAAATGTTTTGCATCTCTCAGATCAACATTTTATTCAAAGTACGCTGTTCTTCTGAACAATGTCTTGAATGACGCATTTTCCTCAGGCTTTTAAAGAGAAATGATGTTCAACAAGTGCTGCTTTGTCCTTAAATAGGGGCCACCTGATTCCCACCTGTTTTTTCACTATGTACTTTCACTGCTATTTTTTGAACACACCCCTTTCAACTAATTGCCCAACTGCACAGCATATCATGAATGCGGGGTTTTGTTTGTTTTCTGAGAATCTACTGCACCAAATGGTAACTTGTTTGCCATGTAGCGATAAAAATGTACTTATAACAGTGATTCATCTGGAGAGTCACATTGGACTGCTATTGTTGTACATGCTGTGACCATGCAGCAGCAGGCACGTAATACTTTAAAGTATTTTGCCCTGTTTAGGTCATTTTAAGCAGCTTCCTTCCTGATCGCATTGATTTCACATAGCAACATAGAAAGGGACGCTACACCTTGAGTTAACTTTTCCAAACTCAAAACCAAACACAGCAGCAGTGGTGGTAGCTCCGATATTTGGTAGTAGCCTGAGCCATTGTGTGAGAGTGTGTGGGGAAGCTACTAGTCGCTAACCGGCGTGGTGTGGGGAGGTGTCACTATGCCAATAAAGAAGTTATTCAGCATAACAATCTTAATACTAATACTAACAATGTCGCTGTAGCTTGGTCAATATACAGGTCACATTTTGTAATCCTCCATGAATCACCATCTTGTTGTGATGGAGGGGTTTGAGTGCCCAAGTGATCGTAGGAGCTATGTTGTTTGGGGCTATATGCCCCTGGTAGTGTCTCCCAAGGCAAACAGGTTCTAGCTGACAGGCCAGACTAAAAGTGATTCAGAAGACCGTAGGAAAAAGATAAGAGGCGAGTCCGCACCTCGCCTGGACGTGGGACATCAGGACCTCTCTCTGGGGCCAGGACTAGCACCTGGTGGTCAGGTCTTCACCAGTGGGGGTCTGGTGCATTGTGATTTGGGTGGTGGTTGAGGGCGGATGCCTGGGCGACCTGGTCTTCGGCAGCCAAATCTGTTTCTTGGGACATGGAATTTTTAAGGGTGTAACGGTACACTAAAATGTAATTTCGGTTCGGTTCAGTTTCTTGAAGTGCTCGGTTTGGTTACTTTTTGGTACAGAAAAGGCAGAAAAAATGACTTTAAATCCATTTATTAAAACATGCTAACAATATATATTTTTAAATAAATAAAACCGACTAATTATATTCCAAATAACTCTGCCTTTTTAAGACAGAAAAATAATAATGAAATAAAACTTGCATAAAATAATAAATATGTGCCTAAAGTTATAAATTAACAAGTTAAAACTGTAAACACAAGAACTACAAGCTTTTGGATAAAAAAAATAACGTATCCACATGCAGTGCAGAAAGAGATTTCAGAGAGAAAAGCAGCTCCCTAGCAACAGAGCTAGCGGCTAGCAACGGGACTAGCAACGGGACTAGCAACAGGGCTAGCTACAGGGCTAGCAACGGGGCTAGTAAGGGGCTAGCGGCTAGCGACGGGGCTAGCAACGGGGCTAGCGGCTAGCGACGGGGCTAGCAACGGGGCTAGCGGCTAGCGACGGGGCTAGCGACGGGGCTAGCGGCTAGCGACGGGGCTAGCGGCTAGCGACGGGGCTAGCGAGCTGCTTTCCTTTCTTCCAGATGCAACTTTCACTGCCAAACGATACCGCTTTAAGTGCGCTAACAAGTTAGCAAACTCTGTGGAACAATGTCGACACACAACTTTGAAATGATCCACTTGCCTCATTTCAAAGGGAAGCCAAAGTGTTCCCAAACAGGACAGGGTAGTGAGATGGGAGGGTCTTCCGGCTCAGCTGCCATTTGCTATGACTGAGCCGCTAACCTTCCTCCCATCAGTCAGTAGTGTCCCACACTTACAGGCGTCCGTGCGGAAACTCTCACAGGACTTCGTTCCGCGTTGAGCGCTTAGAACACTCCAGTAATAAATGGAATGAAAAAATAGCACAAAATATACCTGAAACGGTACGCAAGTGGATCGAACCGAACATGCAAAGCCGAAACGGTTCAATACATCCACGTAAACCGTTACACCCCCAATGTAAAACACGAAAACAGGCTTTTTTAGAGGACTTTTTTGTCAAAATAAGTGTGTTCCTTGTTTTACATAAAATCTGTGGATGAGCAAAATGTAAAAAAAATTAAAAGTGCTGTTTTCCATTAAACGTGTAAAAGATAATAAAAATGTAAAATGACTTGAAAACAAATAAATACCAATATAAAAGACCTGCAAGTGTAAAAGATAAAAAATTTTAAAACGTCAAAAAATGAATACAAAAGACTTAAATTAAAGCGTGAACTAAAAATGATTTTTAAAGTGACTTTCAGTAAATTGCAAAAAGAAAAATACAAATACAAATAAAATATAGTGCGTGAATGTGTAAAAAAGTGTAAAAATAAATAGCTAAAAAACAAAATTTTAAAAAAGCATAAACATAATAAATGTACAAAATGCAAAAAGTGTTAAGAAAATATTAATCCCCCCCCCAAAAGACTTAAAAAACCTAAAATAAATACAAATAAAAAATGACTTCAGTAAGTTTTAAAATAATTTATAAAAATGATTTATGTAAAAGAGTAAAAAAATATGAAAAATACAAATGACCATTTGAGGCCCCCTTTTTAAAGTACCTTCACTTCCAAAATGATTTATTGGTGAAGTTGTAATGTGTTGCCAGCAGAGGGCGCACGCACTTGCAGCCACGCTCTTCCTTTGCTCAAGTGGAAGATGCCAAAATGAAAAGGCAATAAATGTGCAAACATTAAGCGAATCAATAATACAAAACTATACAAATGTAGTCATACTCTTTTTCCATTGTGTCTTTGCTTTTTTGTAGTTTTTCAAGTTTGTTGTTGATTTTCCTGTTTTGAGTTTGTCTTTTTCCTTTGCGTTTTCTCCTGTCATTTACCAGATGGCTCAAGCTAGCGAGTAAAAGCAAAGACAATACAATGGCCATCATTCTGCCAGGATGACTAATCGACACCTGATCACCGGATTCCTGCTTGTAGTAGCTATGCTTAAATCTAGCGCTTAGCTCTCGGACAGGAAGTGACATCACTATCACGCCAACATGCACATACTTTGGGCGGACGTCCTACCCGATGAAGTCCATATCGAAGCTGCTGAGAGACAGAATGGCTGTCAGAATGACGCGCCCGCGGCATTGGATTGTCTTTGCGTGGCTAATTGGCACAAAGCTAAGGGAAAAGACAAAGACAAAACAGGAAATCAACAACAACACGGAAAAAACAAAGACAATACAGTAAAATCAATGCCAAAATTTTAAAAAAGCGAGACAAAACGGAAAAAAATTATGACTACATTTGTATGTTTCATTTTATTTACATTTCCACGTGAATTTCCTTTAATTTTGTCACTCCCGTCATTCCATTGAAGACAGGAGTCCACACTTCTACAGTGATGTGGGGGGCCACTTCTATATTTGGTATGATTTTTTATTAAAAGTGTAACAAAATGCTACAAAAAAGTCTTTGACATTCGCTTTTACAAATAATAGTCCGGAGACTCCAAAATACTCCCCTTTTTCAGCATACTATATAAGCGAGTAGCACAAACACGGCTAGTTTACTACTGGTATTATCAATAATACTCTCGCAGGCGCGGCGGACTCGAACCCCAACACACGGGCAGCCTAGATTGTGCAAGAGCTCGGAGCTTTAAAATGCAAAAGCTTTGTTTTCAAAGTCATCAAGGCACTTTTTTTTACATCATCTCCTCTTCAAGGGAAATGAAAGATGCAACAAGATAAACTTTAAACAGCTAAATCGTGCCTTTTCTTTGTCAAAACATGCGATTTCCAACTAAATGGACATTATTTTGCAAAAGGAAGCATTTTCAAGCATCAACATGTCTAAGTGGAGTTGAATACAAGACATTTAGGAGACGCATTCACAAATGAATGAAAGTAAAGGACAAAATAAGAGCACAAATCCGGAACTCATCCATCCATTTTCTATGCCGCTTATCCTCATTAAGGTCACGGGGATGCTGGAGCCTATCCCAGCTGACTTTGGACAAGACGTGGGTACACCCTGGGCTGGTTGCCAGTCAATCGCAGGGCACATATAGACAAACAACCAGTCACACTCACACTCTAACGGACAATTTAGAGCGGCCAATGAAGCTAACATGCATGTTTTTGGAATGTGGGAGGAAACCGGAGTACCCGGAGAAAACCCACACACGCACGGGGAGAACATGCAAACTCCACACAGAGATGCCCAACGGAGATTCAAACCCTGAACCTCCTGACTGTGAGGCCAATGTGCTACCCACTCATCCACCGTGCGGCCCAAATCCGGAACTGTGGCTTAAAAATAAAAATAAAGAGTGTGACACACGGCTTACTCCAAGCTGATACAAGTGGACGGGCGTGCAAATACCGCGGCGTCTCACATGCTGTGAAACTGTAGCAAATGTGACGCTTCACAGACGAGAGTTGTGAGAAACCAGTGCAGGGTTATTGTTTGTACAGTCCAAGCTTTTGTTACACGTTGCATACACATTTTACGGGCCATATAAGTGTAAAAATAAGTCAAGCACTGGTATATATGCAAACAAGATGAGTTCACGTAGGAGGACGCTGCGTTCAAGTTACTTTCCGTGACCTAGTGTATATAATGATGGCCTCCCTTTCTTAGCAGCCCTCGTTGAAGCCACAAAGCTAGAAAAAGCCAAAGAAAACATCCATCCTGGTATGGGCTGGACTACCGAGCTGCCCCGGACCCAGGCTGGTAAGCTGGCGGACCGGAACCGGATCTGAACCACCTGATCATGGATGCATGAATTGTTCTTAATGTTTGCATAAAAAATGTACCTTGTCATAGAAAAAATGTCAAAGGCGTGTGCTGTGCTTCTGTGTGTTTCACGTTGAAGCCATAATAGGGCAAAACTCGTGAAAAAAAGTCCCCAGCCACAATATTAGGTACGCCGTTACTACCTAATGCTGTAATCCTTTCTATGTGTTCATTTCCTGCAGCTATTATTTGTTGCGATGCTCTGGTTTTACTTGGAACATTAAAAAAGTATTTTTGAATGCCATTTTGAATGCTCGTTATGACAGTGCAAAGTCATTGCAAAGTCAAAAATCGCTTCCCAAGAAATGTGCCTCCTGTATAAAAGTATGCATGTCATGTAAATACTATTTTTGTAAATATATATTTTTTGTTGTGTCTACTAAAATGACATTTGAACACTTTTCTCTTCTCTTTCATTTTCTTCATTTTGTAAAAAAGCAAATCCAAATTGAGTACTTTGAATGTGACTTGGAACGTTTTTGTGTGGACGTGCCTTTGAAGTTCCGCTTTGTCTCACAAACACCTCGGATGTGTTTTATGCTTTTGTGACTCACTAAACGATGCAGTAGCGCTTCAAAATAAAAGCTATCATGAAACTCCTGACTTTTGACCTTCTTCTAAGCCACGCCCCCTTTGCCATGTGCCTGGAATGTGAGACCACAAAAGCATAAAAGAGCAAAGAGAAACCCGGGAAAGAGGGGGTGGACCGATCAGTTCTAGATTTGCCCCGCTTTTGAGAATGGGGCCGATCAAAGTGAACGGCTTGAAGTGGATACAACGCAGGAAGTTGGCTTTTTCCTTTTACGGGCCTCAGTCAGAACCAAGAGCTGGGCCGCTGTGTGCAGATGCGTGTGCGCTGTAACGCGCGCGACTCATTAGGACTGCATGCAACGAGGACGTTGGCAAAGTACAAGTCCTCTTTGTGTTTGCATCAATCATAACGGCGCAAGACGCGCGCACAAAAGGCGCTTTAAAAAAAAGATGAATTCATTTCCGCACCCGGATCCCGTGACCCGGAGCAGCGCATTCTTCCTCACCATGTGACTCGCTCCAATATCTCCTTATATGGACGCCATCCAAAGGAACTCTTAAAGGGATGGCTGCCCTGATGAGTGTACGTGTGCGCCCGGAGCGGCCGAAATCCTCTCATCGGCTTGTTCACCTTTCACCTCTGTGTGTCTTCGACTTCCTGCAGGACGCATGTGCAGAGCGGTGCAGAAAAAGCCACTTCCCGCCCCACCGTGGCGTGAGCGTGATGCCACATATCCTTATTAGGAAGGCACAGAGCCAGTGAGAATTCCCTCTAGCTGTGCAGACATGACAAGCGGTCTCACGGGGAGGTGATGACCGCAGGTTTGCATCAGTCTTTGCCCAAATTACCGACATGTTGCATGGGTTGACACACACTGCTGTGCTTCCTCAAAGATGCAACTTTTGGCTAACACCCAACGCTCCCTTCCGGCCTTACCCGTGCACTCATGCCTGCCAGTGCTAACAGCAGTATGGCTGTCACTCTAAATGCGTGTGTGTTAGTGCGGGAGAGTGTGGCATGGCGGCTGTTAACACTGCTGTCCGTGACCCCGAGATCAACGGCCTGCCCCTGCTGCCACCATGTCATTTGATTTTACTTGTCTCCGCCGCCCGCCTGCTCATTCAGTGCAGCCATTAACCACAATGTCAAGAATAAAAGAACAATAAACAAACGAAAACGTGCTTGAAAACTCCTGGCAAAAAAAAATAATCTGCTCTAAATGTGCCACAAGAAACCCCACAAATTACTCATTTTCGTGCAGATTTAGTTTCCATGTTGTTTGCGCCACAAAGTAGGATGGTGGCGAGTCCAACCGCGCCACGCCCCTTGGGCGCCAGGGAACCAATCGGGGGCCGCCGTGCGGAAAGTTCTCCTTATATGGAAAGGGGCTGCAGCACGAGCGCGCTTACAAAGCGAGCGGCTTGCCGGGTCTGCGTCGCATTCACGCTCGGACGCGACAAGCGACGCTTCTCCGCCGTTAGCCGAACGACAGCGCTCCCTTCGCCCAGGTAAGAAAGCCGGCTCGTTAGGTCACCGTTACGTTTATGGTCGTGGAAGAGAGCATGGCGCATGGGCGTTGACGTCGGACAAAACCATTCGAAACTCGTTTGCCGGCGTCTTCGCATGCTAGTTTGGGAGAGGCCGTTGGTCAAAGGCAGGTGGCCGTGGCGTTCGCCTGACGTAAAAAGAGCCAACGTGTTAAACGCCGTCTGTGACCCTCGCCCGCCACCTTTATCACGCCACTGCCTCCGCCGTCTTGTCCCAGCTCAGCCAGACCAGACGGATTAGGCGGATTACACCCCCCGGCATTCTGGAATACCACTATTTGAGCCCCGACTGCTTTAAAAGATTAGCTGGATTGCTTAAATAGCTTGTCGAGAATCGCTTTGTGCCATCTTGTGAGACGTAAGTTATGGCGAGGAAGGGAGTGGTCTGTTTCAACCTCATTGGCATACAAGGGGCGGCTTCCTGGACGCGGCCTGCCGCCGCGGGCTCATTTTTGCCTTATATGGACATGACCGGACCCTGGCAGCCTCTTGCACTTTAGTCTCGCCATTGCGCCCCCCAGCGTCCAGTCTACGTCATGACGCAGGCTTAAAGCGCTTTTTGAGGCGGACGCGCCGCGGCTGCTTCGCTTCCTCTGTTACTAACCGGGGCCTGCCCCTTTTTCACTTCTCTTGCAGAAAATGGAAGACGAAATTGCCGCCCTTGTTGTTGACAATGGATCCGGTATGTGCAAAGCTGGCTTTGCAGGCGACGATGCGCCACGTGCTGTGTTCCCCTCCATTGTGGGACGTCCCAGACATCAGGTACTAATGTCCGAAACTACGTAAAAGAAGCTTACACTTTTTTACAATGATTTTTACGACCTGCCATGTTTCCAGGGTGTGATGGTTGGTATGGGACAGAAGGACAGCTATGTCGGTGACGAGGCACAGAGCAAAAGGGGCATCCTGACCCTCAAATACCCCATTGAGCATGGCATTGTGACTAACTGGGATGACATGGAGAAGATCTGGCACCACACCTTCTACAATGAGCTGCGAGTGGCCCCTGAGGAGCACCCAGTCCTCCTCACCGAGGCCCCCCTCAACCCAAAAGCTAACAGGGAAAAGATGACCCAGGTAAGACCGAGCCCAATGTAGTCCTCCCTAGCTTATTTTAGCTTCTTGGTTTTCTCTTGCTCAGTCTATTTCCTCCTCAAACCTCCAGGTGTCCTCTCCTGAGCTCTTGTTTCATCTCTCCGGGTACTTAAGGTTTATGTCAGTCTGCACTGCAGCATGGTCAATGCTTTTCAAGAGTTGTAACATGGCTGGTTGTTGCATGATGCAACATTAAAGGACATTTTGGTTTAACAGTTTCCGAGTGCTGTTCTTTGACTAACTGACCTGACTCAAGTGTGATGCATTTCTAACCCAGGTCATGTTTTCTGTCAACAGATAATGTTTGAGACCTTCAACACCCCTGCCATGTACGTGGCTATCCAGGCTGTGCTGTCTCTATATGCCTCCGGTCGTACCACTGGCATTGTCATGGACTCTGGCGATGGCGTCACCCACACCGTGCCCATCTATGAGGGATATGCGCTGCCCCACGCAATCCTCAGGTTGGACCTGGCTGGAAGGGACCTCACAGACTATCTCATGAAGATTTTGACTGAGAGAGGCTACAGCTTCACCACCACAGGTGAGGGCAAGCCAAACTAACTTTTTTTTTTTAAAGCATTAATGACTGATTGTATATATTTTTTTGTCCCAGCTGAGCGAGAAATTGTGCGTGACATCAAGGAGAAGCTGTGTTACGTCGCGTTAGACTTTGAGCAAGAAATGGGCACTGCTGCCTCCTCTTCCTCTCTGGAGAAGAGCTATGAGCTGCCTGACGGCCAGGTCATCACTATTGGAAACGAGAGGTTCCGTTGCCCAGAGGCCCTTCTCCAGCCTTCATTCCTGGGTAAGCAATACGCTGGCATGTGCTTCCCTTCTAAACTGGCCTTGTACTTGAATACATTTCTTCCTCTTCGCAGGAATGGAGTCTTGCGGCATCCACGAGACAACATTCAACAGCATCATGAAGTGTGATGTTGACATCCGTAAGGACTTGTACGCCAACACCGTGTTGTCTGGTGGTACCACCATGTACCCTGGAATCGCTGATCGTATGCAGAAGGAAATCACTTCCCTGGCTCCCACCACCATGAAGATCAAGGTAACCTCCACCACTGTCTTAACATTTTCTAGAAATGGCTACTGTCTCTAGCCAGTCTTGGCAGTGACAATTATTGATGTCTGCAGATCATCGCTCCCCCTGAGAGGAAGTACTCTGTGTGGATCGGAGGCTCCATCCTGGCTTCCTTGTCCACCTTCCAGCAGATGTGGATCAGCAAGCAAGAATA
Source organism: Oostethus manadensis (assembly GCA_024372805.1). Classification (NCBI taxonomy): domain Eukaryota; kingdom Metazoa; phylum Chordata; class Actinopteri; order Syngnathiformes; family Syngnathidae; genus Oostethus; species Oostethus manadensis. The sequence goes on along the minus strand of QODF01000059.1, from coordinate 2,126,157 downwards.
CGACGAGTCCGGCCCCAGCATTGTCCACAGGAAGTGCTTCTAAAGAGACTGTTGGGCCCCTCCCTCTCAAACACACTGCTAAAACCCAAACAAGTGGCTCTGGATACATGCCTCCCAGCAACACTGTATGCTGAGCCTGCAACCCCCCAACCCTCCCACCCCTTATCACAATGGCTATAGCACCATGCCTCCTGATGGTGAGGGAGATCTGCTGGAAGCAGTGTCCCTGGCGGTGTGAATGTGAGGAACATGTCCATTGTCTTTGTGTAGGTTGTTTATTCAAAATGTCTTGTCTGTTCACCACCTTATTTGCCTCTATGAAGGTTAAACTGCTGCTGGGCCCTTCTGCCCAACAGACCTGTAGTATTGCTTAATATGTAAATTATGTAATCTGAAACTTTTTGTTTTTGTACTTTCAGCCTTAAAATATTTGGTCCAGTTTTTTTTCCAAGATCCAAAAAGACTTTGTATGGTGGTGATATGAAGGTTTGCATGAGGTGACATGCCTCCGGTTCCACAACAACCCAATAAAGTGCACATGTCTAGAGATTTTTGTTGTTCTTCTTTAAAAGTGCTAAAAATAACAGTTTTTAAGTAACAAAAAATTGCAAAGATGCTGTAGCACCTGTTTGGCCTATGGATGTATAATTTGTGGGGATGATGGAAGGGAAATCACATGCTTGTTTTCAACAGGCAGTTATGCTCGCCTGTAGTTTGTACTGTCCAAATACAATTTCCAGTCCAGGATGTATCCCGTCTCTCGTCCAAAGTTAACTGGGCTAGGCTCCCGCATACCCGCGTCCCAAATGAGGATAAGCGGTATAGAAAATAGATGGATGGCAAATACAACCTTGACCTGTATACCTATCTAGCACTAGGACCAAGCGCCGCTCAAGCTTCCCTGTTGACCGCCTGCAACTATCGATTGGCTCAAACGATTTTGTTAGCATATGATTGGCCGTCCCAGTTGTCACGTGAGCTCCTGGACACGCTCGTGCAACGGCGGTGTTTAGTTACAAAAGTTAGCCAGAACTTTCCATGGTGCTTGGGAATTTACATTACCTGCGAAGGTAATGAGACGTTTACTAATTTTGATTTGGAATGGAAAGTGAGAAATGTAGCCTGAAAGCTAGATAATTGGTAGGAAGTAAATATAAGTGCAAATATTAAAACAAATGCACTATTTGAACAAATAATAATGCAAGGGGACAGCACACCCTTACACATGCAGCACTACGAACCATAGTGGTCATTTGTTACACCAAAACAAAACATTCGAGTCTGCGCATGCGTTTGTTTCACCCCCCCCCCCCCACCCCACCCCACCCCACCCCCAGCCCGCAACTTTGGCCACTTGTGCCTCGCTCGCTTCGGAAATGATTTGGTTGTGCTAATATAAACACGTGGGTGTCCGCAGACGCTTGATTCCAGCATTGCCAATAAATTATCATTTCGATAACAACCCAGAATTCAAAGCGGCGGCCTTCGCTGCAAAGTAAGAGTGTGCAACCCGGAAATGCTTCCGCCGGTGTGCGGCGCCAAAGTCGTCCGTGCGGGAGACGAGCCGCCGGCGACGCGTGGAAGCTGGACACGAAGCATGTCTCCCCTGTCGGTGGGGGGCGAATGCCCGACACACGTCCGTGCTTTCAGTGGCGGCAATGGCGAGCGGCCGTGACATTCCAGACGTCAAAGGAAGGACACATTCTTCAGGTAGCCATCGCCAACACTTTGAATATGCTGCGCGTATTAGCTTGTGGCTAACGGCTCCTTTGCTAGCCCTGTCCTGTCCTGTCCTGTCTATTTGCTTGCTAGCGGACATAAGCAAATCATATAACCAAATCTATGGCTTCTTAAGTGAAGGAGAGTGTCAAAGTCAATGTTCCCAAATGTTCCGGACAAATAAAATGCCTCAATATGTCGACCATTATCAGAATGAATGGTTTCGAATGACGTCTCCACCCTCCAGTTTGCGTCATGACGTATTTCGCTACCATTTAAAGTTCTCGTGGCACCAAAAAAGTTTGAAAAAACAAAGGCAAAGTGAAAGTACTCACTTTATACGTCGTTTTTTGTCACACCGGTGTCCTAGGTAGTAAACAACCATGAGATAAAGAGCTAGCGAGCGTTCTGAACCGACGACATCTTGACCGTGACGTCACGACCAGAACAGGTTTCAGGACCCAGATTCAAACACGTGCAGCCCTGAACTCATGGCAACGCCAGAAAGTGACGTAATCACAACAATAATCACTAATGTGCGCTGAACTATGATATAACACAGTTTTTTTAAACACTGGGATGTTTTTTTGGTTACTATGAAGAATATTAGTAATGTAGCCGCAACGGGGCACAAGCCAGTGTCCTATTGTGCCGGTCCCAAGCCCGGATAAATACAGAGGGTTGTGTCAGGCAGGGCATCCGACGTAAAACTTTGCCAAACCAGAACATGCGAATCAGACAAATGACTTCCATACCGGATCGGACGTGGCCCGGGTTAACAACGCCCGCCACCGGTGCTGTTCACCGACAGGGTGCCGGTGGAAACTGGATTACTGTTGGCCGAAGAAGGAGAGGAGGAAGGTGTGTCCGTAGGAGGAGAGAGAAGAGGAATGCTAAGAGTCTAGAACTAAGAGTTGGGACTTTGAATGTTGGAACTATGACAGGAAAAGGTAGAGAATTAGTTGACATGATGCAGAGGAGGAAGGTAGACATATTGTGTGTCCAGGAGACCAGGTGGAACGGTAGCAAGGCTAGAAGCTTAGGAGCAGGGTTCAAGCTGTTCTATCATGGTGTAGATAGGAAGAGAAATGGAGTAGGGGTGATTTTGAAGGAGGAGTTTGCTAGCAACGTCCTGGAGGTAAAAAGAGTGTCAGATAGAGTGATGAGCCTGAAGCTAGAAATCGAAGGTGTGATGTTCAATGTGGTTAGTGGGTATGCTCCACAGGTAGGATGTAAGATGGAGGAGAAAGAGAAATTCTGGTCAGACCTGGATGAAGTGATGCAGAACATCCCTAGAAGTGAGAGAGTTGTCATTGGTGCGGACTTCAATGGGCATGTTGGTGCAGGAAACAGAGATGATGAGGAGGTGATGGGCAAGTTTGGTATCCAGGAGAGGAACGCTGAAGGACAGATGGTGGTCGACTTTGCAAAAAGGATGGAAATGGCTGTAGTGAATACTTTCTTCCAGAAGAGACAGGAACATAGGGTGACCTACAAGAGTGGAGGTAGGAGCACACAGGTAGACTACATCTTGTGTAGAAGGTGTAACCTGAAGGAGGTCAGTGACTGCAAAGCAGTGGTAGGTGAGAGTGTAGCCAGACAGCATAGGATGGTGGTGTGTAGGTTGACTCTAGTGGTGAGAAGGATGAAGAGGGTAAAGGCAGAGCAGAGGACAAAATGGTGGAAGCTGAAAAAGGAGGAGTGTTGCGTGACTTTTAGGAAGGAGTTGAAAAAGGCTATGGGTGGCCAGGAAGTCCTTCCAGATGACTGGACAACTACAGCTACTGTGATCAGGGAGACAGGTAGGAGAGTACTTGGTGTGTCATCTGGAAGGAAAGTAGATAAGGAGACTTGGTGGTGGAATGAGGAGGTGCAGGAGTGTATACAGAGTAAGAGGTTAGCTAAGAAGAAGTGGGACACTGAGAGGACTGAAGAGAGTAGACAGGAGTACAGAGAGATGCAGCGTAAGGTGAAAGTAAAGGTGGCAAAGGCCAAACAAGGGGCTTATGATGACTTGTATGCTAGGTTGGACAGCAAGGAGGGAGAGAAAGATCTATACAGGTTGGCAAGGCAGAGGGACAGAGATGGGAAGGACGTGCAGCAGGTTAGGGTGATGAAGGATAGGGATGGAAGGGTATTGACAGGTGCCAGTAGTGTCATGGGAAGATGGAAAGAGTACTTTGAAGAGTTGATGAATGAGGAAAATGAAAGAGAACAAAGAGTAGAAGAGGTGACTGTTGTGGACCAGGAAGTAGCAAAGATTAGTAAGGAAGAAGTGAGGAGGGCATTGAAGAGGATGAAGAATGGAAAGGCACTCGGTCCTGATGATATACCTGTGGAGGTATGGAAGTGTCTAGGAGAGGTGGCAATAGAGTTCCTGACCGGGTTGTTTAACAAGATCTTAGATAATGAGAAGATGCCTAAGGAATGGAGGAGAAGTGTGCTGGTGCCCATTTTTAAGAACAAGGGAGATGTGCAGAGTTGTGGCAACTACAGAGGAATAAAGCTGATGAGCCATACAATGAAGTTATGGGAAAGAGTAGTTGAAGCTAGACTAAGGGCAAACGTGAGCATTTGTGAGCAGCAGTACGGTTTTATGCCAAAAAAGAGTACAACAGATGCAGTATTTGCTTTGAGGATGTTGATGGAGAAGTACAGGGAAGGTCAGAGGGAGCTGCATTGTGTTTTTGTAGATCTGGAGAAAGCTTATGACAGGGTGCCCAGAGAGGAACTGTGGTATTGTATGAGGAAGTCTGGAGTGGCAGAGAAGTATGTTAGAGCGGTGCAGGACATGTACGAGGACTGTAAGACAGTAGTGAGGTGTGCTGCAGGTGTGACAGAGGAGTTCCGAGTGAAGGTGGGACTCCATCAGGGATCAGCTCTGAGCCCCTTCTTGTTTGCTATGGTGATGGACAGGCTGACGGACGAGGTTAGACAGGAATCTCCATGGACTATGATGTTTGCAGATGACATTGTGATATGTAGTGAGAGCAGGGAACAGGTGGAGGAGAAGCTTGAGGGGTGGAGGTTTGCCCTGGAAAGGAGAGGAATGAAGGTCAGCCGCAGCAAGACGGAGTACATGTGTGTAAATGAGAGGGACCCAAGTGGAAGAGTGAGGTTACAGGGAGAAGAGATAAAGAAGGTGGAGGATTTTAAGTACTTAGGGTCAACAGTCCAGAGCAATGGAGAGTGTGGAAAAGAGGTGAAGAAGCGTGTGCAGGCAGGCTGGAATGGGTGGAGAAAAGTGTCGGGTGTGATGTGTGATAGAAGAGTTTCAGCTAAAATGAAAGGAAAGGTGTACAAAACTGTGGTGAGACCAGCGATGTTGTTTGGTTTAGAGACAGTGCCGCTGAGGAAAAGACAGGAGGCAGAGCTGGAGGTAGCAGAGATGAAGATGCTGAGGTTCTCTTTGGGTGTGACCAGGATGGACAGGATCAGGAATGAGCACATCAGAGGGACAGCACATGTTAGAGGTTTTGGAGATAAAGTCAGAGAGGCCAGACTGAGATGGTTGGGACATGTCCAGAGGAGAGATAGATAATATGTTGGTAGAAGGATGCTGAGTTTTGAATTGCCAGGCAGGAGGCCTAGAGGAAGAGCAAAGAGGAGGTTTATGGATGTAGTGAAAGAAGACATGAAGGTAGTTGGCGCAAGAGAAGAGGATACAGAAGACAGTGTTTGATGGAGGGAATTGATTCGCTGTGGCGACCCCTGAAGGGATAAGCCCAAAGGAAAAGATTAAGATGGAGAATATTAGTAGGAGAAATGCAGATTGTTTTAGTGCCGCCTTGGCATGCGTGTTCGTCTTTGACTTTTTATTTCCATCTCAGGGTTTTTGCTACATGGCGTGCTGGCTTATAAATTCAGTTTACTATTTGAGAAAATACAAATGTAAAACAGTCATTCAATATTTATATGATATAGTAATATTTTATGGGGGGTGTAATAATTCATTTCAACAATTTGATTCACGTCACAATTGGTGGTTGCCCATTTGATTCAAAGACGATATTAGTTGATTTAGATCTGAATTGATTCAGTAAGTTTTTAGCCAAAACAATCAAGCACTATGACTGAAATTAATATGATAGTGTACAGTGCTTGTAAAGTTTCCTAGATTCCCTTTGCTTTTTGTAAGGAATCGGGTGTACATGAATTATTGATATAAACAAGCCAACAACAATTGATGCAAATGCATTGACATAAGTAGAAACAAAAAAAGTTGTTTCATGGCTGCACTTTGCGTCATGAGCTCCAGAAGTGTTGTGTTTTCTCCAAGTTTGTTTGCCAAACGCCTACCTGGAACGTCTGTGCAACTACGCAAGTGAGCAGCAACCCACCAGTCACATCAGAACTCTGTTACTTAGGCTTAAAAGTGCAATTTTTAGAAAGCCCAGATCTGGCGTCACTTGCTCTGCTTCTCCCTGATTCGGAAGAAGTGATGTCAATTATAAAAAAGAATTAAATATACTGTGTGCATGTCAATGTTATATTTCACGGCAGAAATAAGATGTTTTGGTGTCATGAGCACTTACTAAAGTAACTAACATTACAACCGTCACACAACTACTGCCTAATATTTGTTTCCTATATTTTGAGGACCATTCAGCTTCACGTTCGGTTATATGCTAGAAGCTATCAGAAAATGCTAATGTTGACACCTCATTGTCTTACTCAGCTAATCCACACTGTGCTGTCTCAGGGGAGGATCTGCGCGAGGACCTTACGATGGCGGCCACTTCGGTGGGAATGTCAGACTTGTCCGACGAGATGCTGCTCTGCATCCTCCGCCACATTCCCGTGTGCGACCTGCTAAACAATGTGGCACCCTCCTGCCAGAGGCTGCAGACGCTGTGCAAGGACAAGACCCTGCTTGCACACGTCAGCCTGTCGGAGGAGTATCTGGTACGGCCGTATTTTATGAGCTTGTTTTGCCACAACATTACGTGCACCTCCACAAACCAAGTCAACTGCTAATGTTTGTCTTTTTCTCGACTCCAGATGGACGACCACACAGCCCGCCACACACTGAGGCAGCTGGCCAATCACGTTCAGTCTCTCAGTCTCAATGGCGTCTACTGGCTGAGCAGCACCGTGATGGACTCGGTCGCCCGCTGCAAGGTGGTGACGCACCTTGACGTCACCGGGTGCCGCCTCACCTCCCTGCGCCTCTCCCGACTCCTTTCCTCCCTCACGCTTCTCCGATCGCTCGCTTTCGACGTGCAGTCGGGCTTTGACGCCAGCAAGCTTTGCTCCGAGGCCGTGGACCGACTCAGCGGTCTGTCAGAGCTCCGGCAGACGCTGCTGACGCCCAGTTACGGCGTGGTGCCATGCTGTGCGCAACTACGCAAGTATGCAGTAATCCACCAGTCACACCAGAAAACTGCAATTTTAAGAAAGTAAAAGTGAGCTTTTGGCTTTCTTAGGAGAACATCTGTGTGTGTGCGTAGTCATTTTTTTTCCCACATTCAATTTTATTTTGTTCAAAATTCAGTTTTTTCCATTTACATTTTTTAGAATTCCGTTTTGTACCTTTGATGCTTATTTTACCGGAAAAGAGTGTGCGCTTTTTGGGTTGGTGAATAAAATGTCATTATTAGCAAACTTTGATGCCAAACATCACCAGACAATTTCACCAGTAATTCAGAAATGTACAGTATGTGACCCGGCTAACTTTTATTATGGGATGTCAGGCTCTGCACACATTTCCAAAAAATCTTCAACAAATTGCAATGCTTGTGATTAAGGAAGTTTTAGTCACCAATGTAATTCCAATGGCAATATTAAAGTCAGATATTTGTTATGTATCATGGCAAACAGCGCTGTTATCTTGAGGGCCGGAAGTGTGTTGAGAATGTCTTGATGTTTAGGACGAGCTGGGAGCAAAAATGAACGTGTCTTTTTTTTTTCCACCCAGAACGTGCGTGGTGTCAGCGGGCATTGTAAAACGCTCGCCTACATGAAAGTGCTAAAACACAACATAGTGAAAACACATACTGTACATCCAGCATGCTTTGCTAAACTAAGATAACCCAGCTAGCTTTCAGGCACACCCCGTAAGAGGAGTTTTTCACCAGCCATTTTGCATTGTTTAGATCAGGAGGGGACGGGTTGGTGTTGGTGATTAAATTCCACCCCGTTTTAGCGGTCGGCCGGGCACATGAACGTTCCTTCTCCTCACAATGACAGCTTTTCATTCACTTTATGTCGATTTCGGCCAGATTCCGTCATCCGTGATTCCGTCTGGAAATCAAATGTTTGACTTTTCACCCCCTGAGGAAGAGAAGCTGCCTAATTAATGCGCACGCACTTGTGTTGATCTTGGTAGGCCACGCCCTCCTTCATTCCATGCATACACAAATATTGGATTTAGGATTAATCTCTTCCGTAGTCACATTGTGATCATCATAAAAGCTTTATGAACTCTACTGGCAATGCTTTATATCACATTTTAATTTGAGAAGAAGTGATGCTGTTAATCTTATCAAACTTTGCTAACAAGTGGGGACTTCCTGTGTTGGTGTGCACCAGGTTGATGCTGCAGTTTGACATCTCCGACGTCACCAGGGAGGGTTTCGGCGTCAGCTGCCACCTGATGGTGGGTCAGAGCAGTGTGCCGCATTATGAGCAACTGGAGGAGTTCACTGCCAGACTGGCTCCTGGAGAGGCGAGTGTGTCGGTGTTTACGTGCATTTTTTTGTAGTTTATTTTTCTCAGAAGCAAAGGAATTTTCTTCTGGGGATAATTAAGAATGATTGTCACTCAGCAGAGTCCACCCAGAGTCCTCCACTGACTCGTTTGAATTAAAATTAATAAATAAATACAATCTGTGCATGTTGTTCCGCACCAGTCCTGAAAATGGCAACAATGCACGTCCCAAAGTGGCTGAGAATTTTTTTCACCACAGCTCTGCCGCCTCATCTATAAAAAATGTGCGCGGCGGAAATTTGACTAAAAGTCTGCATACGTCAAATACCGGGAAAAGTGTCATATTTGGAAGACACAGCGTGGCCCATATAAATACAACAAAGCTTGAGTGACAGCATGTACAATATCAACGCACACATTTCCATTTTTTGTGAGCATGTTTCTAAATTTTGACAAATTTGAGAAGAATATAAGCTTTGCAAAAATCCGTCTGATTTCAAGGTGGACACAAGACTTACGGGATGAAGTTATGTCAAGTAAATTGCTGGAATTCCAGACAGGTAGTTAATTATGACATTAACACCATCCAAATACTTGGTATAGGCCTGTCATGAGAACAACTTAAGCTGGACTGCAATTATTGTGGATAATTCATATTACTGACATCATTTTTGCAACCATTTTTATATGGCATAACTTTGACAGTACGTCATATCAAAAGCAATAACGTTTCATTTCTCAAGAGTGTTTAACATTGTAATTGGAACGTCAGAAGCATTGACATAAATTAAACAACATAATAAATCACACAAAAGACCAAAAAACCCTTAAAATAAAACTGACCCTGTTTCTTTTAGCACTTATATAAAAATATAACCAAAAACAATCAAAATAGACCCCGTCTCTGTTAAGAACAAAACTGACATGGTTACAGATAACGTGGGGGGTCATATTCGACCTGGACCACATACAGTATCTGTGATGGTGGAGTAAAATGCAAACATTTCTAATATTGCCCAAGGTGCTGGCTTTTCAGGAGTATCGAAAGGTTGCATTCTCCAACATAGTGAGTCTGTGAGCACCCATCATTTTTTGGTGTTTTGTTTATATTTACTTTGCCAACCAAACGCCTCAGTAAGCTCAACTGCACCTTAAGCTGCAGTTTTTTTGTTGGTTTTTTTACAGTGAGAAAAATGGACTGCGTTTGAGGTGCGCATGCAAGTTGGGTGTAATGACCTTCAAACATGACCTTCACAACATCACCTTGTTTATTGTGTTTAAAACACTGGGGCTGTGGCATTTGCACTAAACCATCACTTTTCTGCCTCCATGCATATTAGCTCTCCATCCATCCATTTTCTTCCGCTTATTCGAGGTCGGGTTGCGGGGGCAGCAACCTAAGCAGGGAAGCCCAGAGGTCCCTTTCCCCGGCCACTCCGTCCAGCTCTTCCCAGCGGATGCTGAGGCGTTCACAGGCCAGCTGAGAGACATAGTCTCTCCAACGTGTTCTGGGTCTTCCCCGAGGCCTCCTACCGGTTGGACGTGCCCAGAACACCTCCCCAGGAAGGCGTTCCGGAGGCATCCTAACCAGATGCCCGAGCCACCTCATCTGGCTCCTCTCAGTGCGGAGGAGCAGCGGAGTCTCTCTCGGATGACAGTGCTTCTCACCCTATCTCTAAGGGAGAGCCCAACCACCCTGCGGAGAAAACTCATTTCGGCCGCTTGTACCCGCCATCTTGTCCTACCCAAAGCTCATGACCATAGGTGAGGGTAGGAACGTAGATCCACCGGTAAATCGAGAGCTTTGCCTTTCGGCTCAGCTTTCTTTTCACCACGACAGACCGGTGCGGAGTCCGCATCACTGCAGACGCTGCACCAATCCGCCTGTCCATCTCACGTTCCATCCTTCCATCACTCGTGAGCAAGACCCCGAGGTACTTAAACTCCTCCACTTGAGGCAGGACCTCATCCCCGACCCGGAGATGGCACTCCACCCTTTCCCGGGCGAGAACCATGGACTCGGACTTGGAGGTGCTGATTCTCATTCCAGCCGCTTCACACTCAGCTGCGAACCGATCCAGGGAGAGTTGAAGGTCACTGCTCGATGAAGCCAACAGGACCACATCATCTGCAAAAAGCAGAGATCGAATCCTGCGGCCACCAAACTGAAACCCCTCAACGCCCTGGCTGCGCCTAGAAATTCTGTCCATGAAAGTAGTGAACAGAATCGGTGACAAAGGGCAGCCCTGGCGGAGTCCAACCCTCACTGGAAACGGGTCCGACTTATTGCCGGCAATGCGAACCAAACTCTGACACCGGTCATACAGGGAACGAACCGCCTGGATTAGGTGGTCCGATACCCCATATTCCCGGAGCACTCCCCACAGTATTCCCCGAGGAACACGGTCGAATGCCTTCTCCAAGTCCACAAAACACATGTAGACTGGTTGGGCAAACTCCCATGCACCCTCAAGGACCCTGCCGAGAGTATAGAGTTGGTCCACAGTTCCACGACCAGGACGAAAACCACACTGCTCCTCCTGAATCTGAGATTCGACTGTCCGGCGGATCCTCCTCTCCAGAACCCCTGAATAGACCTTACCGGGAAGGCTGAGGAGTGTGATCCCACGATAGTTAGAACACACCCTCCGGTCTCCGGTGTTTATGGTGAATGGTATCTGTGAGAATAACAGCACTTTCCCTAAATGTTTTAAGTTAATAACGGCGTGATGTTCTCATGCACTGATGGATCAACTGTATTGGCTTCCATTGCGTTGCATCTAACTTGTGATTTCACTTCACCACTAAAACTGTGCGTGGCCTTTTTGCCATGTGTCCAGAAAGTGCACGCCAGCTACAAATGTTCTCACACCAGGTTGTGTTTTTAGAGGGGACATAGATACATGCGTGCAAACAAGCACATGCACCTTTTCAGCCGTACACAAGCTTTGTAGATGAGGCTACTGATCTGATCAAAGTAAAGCTGCTTGCGTCTTTACATTTATCCAGATCTGATTCAATTCACGTGCAAAGTTTCGGGGAAAATGGTTGTGCAAATAACCGAGTAAATGAGTTGCTTGGATGAGGTAATGAATAAAGACATTATCATCTGCAAATGACCTCAGGTGAACCAGACCTTGCTCCTGCTCTACCTAGCGGTCTTCAGCGTTCACATCCCGGAGCGTCTCAGAATCTTCCTGGTGTCCGTCCCAGGCCCCAACCCAGCCCACTGGCCTGCTGCCCCCTCGCTGGCGCAGAGTCTGGGTCGTCGCAGCGACTTGGAGGCCCTGCAGCTCCCCCGCTCCTGGCTGGACCCCGTCTCCCTAAAGCAGGCCCTGGAGGGCAACAGTCCCAAGCACCTGAGCTTCAGCCGCTGCCCCACCTTGTGGCCGCAGGTGTTCCAGTCCCTGCTGGAGGGAGGCGTCCGAGACGCCTCGCGACTGCTCAGCCTCAACCTCAGCGGGATCAACAATATTCCTTACTCCGAGTGCAGGGGTGTGGAGGACCAGCTTCTTCCTGCCACGATGGGCCGGTTGGCATCTAGCTGTTCCAACCTGCAACACTTAAACCTGATGCACACGCACTATCACCATGAGCACACACCTGCAACGGTGCCTCAGGCGCACCTGTGCACAACTTTGGCTCAGCTGAAGCACCTGCGCTCGCTCACGTTGCCGGCCTGCGCCTTGTCGGACGGCGTCAAGTTGCATCACAGCACCACACGGAACTCTTCTCCATCTTTGCTAATGGGTGGCTTGAAGAAGCTTCCCCGTGTGGGGGTCCAGAACTACAAAGCCGACTCTGAGCCGGGTCTCTTAAAAGACAGCACCTCGGGACTTGCTCAGCTCTCAGCCAGCTGCCTCTTTTTGGAAACCTTCGAGCTCATCGGGCCCGGTTTTGTCTCAGCGCTTCCTCGGCTTGAACCATGCACCCGCGCCAGCGTGGAGCCTCGTGGCATGTGTGCGTGGGCCCGGGAAATCGGCGACCACCACTTGGCAGCGCTAGGAGGTTTACCCCGTTTGCGTTGCCTGACTCTGGCTGGACTTCCCGGCGTCCTGGGTGGGACGGGCCTGGTACGGCTTGCCTCACAGTGCAAGGACCTGCAAGTGCTGTCGCTCGCCAACATCGGCTCGCTTAAAATCATGAACTACAACGCTGCCCTGCTGGATGTGCTTAGGCTGTGCTCACAGCTACGAGAACTCAGGTAACCATGTTGGCTTTTTCATTATTCTACATTTCCTTAACTGGCACACACGGGGAGAATGTATATATTAATAAATGTAATAGTTAGGGGTGTAACAATTCGTTTCGTATCACGATTCATGCCCATACGTTGTTGGAGGTCTGCTCAATGTTCACATTATGGATATGAACGTAGCATAGAATTTGACCGCATGCCTTCTGAATGTGTTCAGGTTAGAGCAGCCTTACTTGAACGCCAACTCCTCCTTCTTCGACGCCCTCTCCTGCTGCTCCGGCCTGCAACGGTTCTGCCTCATCTCGCGTAACGGCTCCTTAGAACCGGCGGCCGCCGAGGCGTTCATGGAGCGATGCGTCCACGTGATCATGTGCCACATGTTCACAGGCGGCACGTTGGTGGCGTGCCGCAATCTGCGGAAAGCTCTTCATGATAGGTTAGAGGCACAGCAAAATGAGGACAACAACATGAAGACCACTGCTGAGCATGACTGTGTGTCTGTCTTGTAGGTTTTCTTCGGCGCGTCCAGGACTGTCTGTGGTCATTTATCCTATACAGCATGAAGACCTGCCTTCCATCATCAGAGATATCCCGCTGACACTGCTAGATCGCACCACTTTGTTTCAGAGTCGTGTGGCCCAGCCGCCACGTTTATCACCATGGTGACAACAGAATACCTCCGTGTGATTGGTGCTGACGAGACTCGTTTACAGTTCAAAAAGACTCATTCGTTGTTTACCCTCAGATTGCTTTGAACTGAATTTCTTGACCCAAGATGTTGCCCCACAAGTGAAGCTTAGGTAGGTGCACCTTGTTTCAGTTAGGTCAAAGGTTGCAGTGGAGTTCAAGTACTGTAGTTCAGAAACTGCCATTTCAATTTGGTCTTTTTGGTCCAAACTAATTTTGTGACTAATAAGTGCAAAATAAAAGTGTGTATTTGTTTAAAATACATATCCATCCATTTTCTTCCGCTTATCCGAGGTCGGGTCGCGGGGGCAATGTATGCAGAGCTAAACCACCGTGCGCAGGAGATCCTGAGTACGGTGAATGTGGAGGACGTCATACAGCAGCATATGGGGCTGTTTAGTCAGAAAACAGGCAGCAGAAGATTCAAGTGGAAAGAAATATAACGTCTGCAGAAGCAGTCCAAATGCAACAACACGAAAGGGAAATGAGAGCGGTAGCCCAGTAAGCACCAGACAAGAACCAGTAGATACAGGAACTCCCATGGACAAGTTGGTGGTTTCTATTGCATATGTCATTAATTGTACAGAACAAGCAAAAAAATAAGACAGAGAAAATCAAGATCAAGAAGAGTTTTTAAATGGGAGAGCAATACGGTGGGAAAAAGTGCAAGGTGAAGTACAGCAGGTGGAGAAGACAAGCTGCCATAATGGCAAATAATGTTGATTCTGCAGTGGAATGCAAGGAGCCGCATTACAAATGTTCCAGACTTGAAGGGAGATATACAGAATATGAAAATTAAACCACATTCACTATGCATTCAAAACACTTGGCTTCAATCAAGTTTGAGTTTTATCATCACAGGTTATACAACAATACGGAAAGATGGGGAAGCCAGCAAGGAGGAGGGTGTGCCGCATTTATTAGAGAAGATATGCAATATAAGCACATGGAAGTTACGCAGGACTTACAAATGGTGGTTGTTGAAATATGGAACAATAGAGAAAGGTATAAAGTCATAAATTATTACAATCCATGCAAAAAAAAGCTTTACGGGATCAATGGGTAGGGAATATAGTTTGGTGTGGGCATTTCAGGGCACATGATGAAAGTGAGGAATGGGGAAATATTTTTGGAGGAGAAGGAATAGCAAGTAAGGCATAGTGGGAAGCAGATCATGGGAACACAATAGGAAGCCATCATCGCCCAATTCATATCCAAATAAATGCAGAAGACAGAATGGGAACGATCAGAAGAGAAGGGCGATGGAAGTATGATCAGGCAAAGTGGGATACGTTTAGGAAAATTGCAGATGCTAAAGGAGGTTGAATTAGATCGATCTATAAACGATATTATTGCTGCCATGACAGCAGCTTTTGTGGAAGCAGCCAAACAAAGCATACCGAAGACAAGAAGTACAGGTAAAAGCAAAAAAATACTCCCATGAACATACAGAAGCAATAAAAAAAACTTTTAAAAGAACACTACATTTTCAAGATATGTTAGAACATTAAAGGAAACGCGCTAGTGTAAGATATGTAATCAAAAAGACAACAAGGGAGTGTTGTGATACTGTGGATAGAAACAGCATAAGTATGGGGAATGATCAAGAAAATGGCCGGGCAAAGGAAAGAAAGTAGAAGCCGTGTAATGAAAGCTGGAAGGGAACGGATCATTGGAAATAAAGAGAAGGCAGAATTCCTGGCAAGAAGTGGAAAAAATAATAAACCAAAGGCTGATTCATGATTTGGAGTCAAAGGAAATATGAAAAAGTTACCAAAGTGGATTCCGGAAAGGAAGAAATAAGAATGAGCCAGCAATCTGTTTGGAAAATGAAGTTGGGAAAGGACAAATTAATAAAGTGTTTTTGATATAGAAAAAGCGTATGATGTGTTGTGCAAGCAAGGATTATTGATTAAAGGAAGGTGTCAAAGGAGGAATGTACAGGTGGATGAAAGATTTTTTAACAAATAGGAAAGTAATAGTGAAAATAGAGAATGAGTACAGTGATAATTATGAAGTGGAAAAGGGAACTCCGCAAGGAAGTATACTAAGTCCAGTATTACTTTCAATAATGATGGATGAAGTTTTTAATGAAGTAGAAGGATGAGTAGAGGTTGCATTGTTTGCAGATGATGGAGTCGTGTGGAAAAGGGGAAGGAATATAAAGTATATAGAAAGGAAAATATGAGAAGCGGTGGATAAGATAAAAGATGGGCAAGGGGGTGGGGGTGTAAGATTTTCTGCAGAGAAAAATGGATTTTGCTAGGAGGAAAACTGCAGGGAAGCTCCAGATTAAATTGTATGGAGAAAACATAGAAGAGGTAGATGGTTTTAAGTATTTAGGTATATGGTTTGATTGCACATTAGTCAAATCATAGAAAAAAGTAAGAAGGTATTGAATATTTTGAGGGGCAGAGAGTGGGGGGCTAGTAGAATGCTAATGAGAGAAATACTGTATATATTGCATTGATCAGGTCGGTTATTGATTATGGATGTATAGTCTATCAATCTGCATCAAATCGGTTACTTGAGAAAGAGATCAAATAGAATATCAAGCCTAAAGACTGTGTTGTGGCTCTACAAAGGCTACCCCGCTTGCGGCTCTGCTAGTGGAAATCAATGAAATTCCATTACAAATGAGGAGAGACCAGTGGGCAGCAATGCACTGGGCAGACCTAAAAGGATACAAGAAAACACATCCAACAGAGAAAGTGCTGGTGGATTGTCAAGAAAGAGAAAGGGAAATGGTTGAGAGTTTGGAAGGACAATAGGGGAGATAATAAAGGAGGCTCATTTTGAGGAAATTGCCCAAGAGTTCCCATGGCAAGCATACCATATTGGTTCTAGGAAAGCCCCGTTGGTGATGTTCAGTGTACGGAAAAGAAAAAGCTAAAGAGTAATCATATAGAAAGAAGTATGGAGGAAAAATATTCCGGCTACACAGCAATAAGCACGTAAAACAGCCAATGATAAAGTCGGTGATTCCCCAAAGCAAGGTTGCCATAAATAAAAGAATGAGAGATAATCTATCGGTCTTTACAGGGAATCTAACTGCACTTGATCAGGAAGAAGTGGCAGGAGGAATGGAAAAGCGTGAAGCAAAGGAAGACAATATTGTGCAGAAATAGGGAAGAAGAAGATATCATCACAAGAATACATATCTAAATAGTTCCCTACAACGACCAGGTAAACACCGTACGGGTTCTCCTGGAATGAGGATCTGCTTGTTCTGCTTCACTATTGATTGTCACCTTTTGACCTTTCTTTTTCCTTTTCTAGATCCCTGAGTGGGCTTAACTTTTTTGCATTGTGCTTAACTATTTGGCTTTTTCCCGCGGTGCTTGTACTTGAGCTCCCTTCGTCGCACCGGGTTTTTGTTTTTTGGACCCTGTGGGTTTTTGGCACCGAGTGTTCGGCGAGCTCACATTCAAGACGCAATTATTCGCTCTGATTTTCTGTCTGTCTGTCGTTTTAATTAGTTATGTATTTTTTATTTGATGTTATGTATTTTTGTATTTAAAAAAAATCTTTATTTTTGTGCTGCACGGTGGATGAGTGGGTAGCACGTTGCCCTCACATTCAGGAGGTTCCGGGTTCGAATCTCTGTGTGGAGTTTGCATGTTCTCCCCGTGCGTGTGTGGGTTTTCTCCGGGTACTCCGCTTTCCTCCCACATTCCAAAAACATGCATGTTAGCTTCATTGGCCGCTCTAAATTGTCCATTAGAGTGTGAATGTTTGTTTGTCTGCCCTGCGATTGGCTGGCGACCAGTCCAGCCTCCCGCCCAAAGTCTGCTGGGATAGGCTCCAGCATCCCCACCACCCTAATGAGGATAAGCGGCAAAGAAAATATATATATATATATATATATATATGTATATGTATATATATATATATGGTGGATATATTTTTTGAGATTTGTGTATTTTTTTAAGCGTCTCGAGCCACACTCCGTATCAGAAGGTGGCGGTAATGCGCACCATAAGTTGCTTGCCAACCGCCAATAAAAAAGAAGAAGAAGCGGATTCGCCGGCGACTGACACGTCACATCTACGTCATCAAACATGGCGGCCCCCGCAAAGACGCACCAAACCCGTGCTTGTCATTGAAAGCGGCAAGCAGCATTTTCCGCGCGCATAAACTCTCCGTGTGATTGGTGAAGTATTCTCGGAACGGCTACTTGTGTCATGTTACCCTCCGCGGCAAAGCTGTGCGCCCGCAACGGGACGATATCCGCCGGGGCTGCTAAGTTGGCCTCACCCGCCGTCAGCAAGCTAACTCTTAAGCGGTATTTGTGTCCACCGCCCGCGGCGGGGCTCCTTCTCCCGCCGTCTGCAAGCCGGCCAAACGTCCGGTGGTGCTCCTTGGGGGCTTCATCTCGGCGGCAGGAGGAGCCTCCGGATTTGCCGCCAGCCCCCGTTGCAAATGAGAACTTCGGGGAGCTTTCGACCGACATGTCCGCCCGGAGGACTTTCAGGAAAAGCAGCCCGGAGATGCTGGACTTTAGGTACCGAGAAGACGAGGACCGGAAGCCGGAGAAACCCGTCGGCAAGCCTGCGAGGAGAAATACCACCTACTGGTACTTCTTGCAATGCAGGAAGCTGATCCGAGCAGGACAGGTTGGTGTTGTCGATAACCGTACCGGCGAAAAGGGCACACATATTCGGATGCTATGTGGACCGGGACGACCCACAACAAACACACAAGCCCTTAGCGGAGGCATCAGAGGTACCTTCCAACCGAGAAACCCATGACGTCACGATTAATCACATTTGTTTGCCCATCGTTAACTCGGAGTTAACTCGGAGTTAATTAGTTACCAAGTGGAAATCTCACATATAAACACACGGGTTACGATTTAAAAAAAACGACCAACTTTAAAAACAAAACGATTCCATTCAATTTGATGTGATTATGATCTCAACTGTCACGCACGTCGATGCCGACATTATTAATCTTGTATCATAAAATAAAGACGCCGATTCTATAAAAGTAGCATTCGTACGCTAGGCCGTCCCCCTTGCATGCTGTAAGGCGTGGGTCCCCAACCACCGGGGCAATGTTCGGGCACAATAGCAAAAACAAAGAACACCTAAATAAAATCATTTGTAAAAAACTACAAAAGTTTTTATAGCAAGGGATGTCAATGGAGATATGGCCATTAATTAATCCGAAAAGTAATAACAGTTAGAAATCCCACAGTTTTGCATGTTTAATGAGAACTTGTGCCACTTTGTTGGACGGCCCCTGAACGCACCATCTAACTGTCTCCCACGCTGCTCAGACTGCTCTACTGCATTCTTGCCCTTTTTCTTTCACTCATATTTGGTCCCAAATGACCATACATATGTTGTGGGAATACATAAAAGTAAGATTTGATTACCATAATACTTAGTATTACACAGTACATGATAAACAAGATAAATTACCTTGCTATAATATACTACGTTTTGCTGTCGTGTTGAAAATCCTTCCCGGTGACCTGCACGCTGCTAATGCTACTTATCTGTTGACCGGGGCGCACGGACCTCTGGTAGGAGAGTCCGTGTGGGCGCCCTTAAAAAATGCAATTTTTCATAGGATGTGGGGTGTACGTGTCATTGGCTAGATGTCTTCTTCCTCTTCAATTTGGCATGGGATTTGTACTGAGTGGTTTGCCACGTCCAAAGTCGAGTCCAACATGAAACCTTTCAAACTCATGGGTGAGAGTGTCAGGACGTGGGGAAAGGTATGTAGCCACCGTGAAGTTATGCTGATGTGCATGGATCAGGAACGGGGGGCGTGGCGTTCAGGAGGCAGTTTTGGGAGGCGCCGTTGTCGTGCTGGCGTGTGTGCTCGTGTGCCGTTATTTCCTGCGGTGATAAGCGTGAATGGCCAATCACACGTCAGCAAGATATGGAAAGAGCCAATAGATGAGCTTCCACTTCAGCTGCAGTTTCCCGCTTGGTGCTATTGCCTGGCATGTTTCAATTTTCCTTTTGTGTAACAGTAAGGTTCAGCAATAAATGAAAAAAAAAAAATGGCCGTCATTGGCCCCCAAGAAATCTCCCGGTGCCGGGATGGCCGTTCCACCCCTGTATGTGAACGATAAAAGGGAATGCTACTCTCAGCTGCAGGAGGCGTTGGATAAGTTCAGCCGAGACATGCTGCAGACAGAGAGGCTCCAGCCTGAAGAGTACAACTACAGCGTTCTCATCGGGGGTTGCGGACGTGCTGGACATGTCAAGAAGGCCTTCAAGCTCTACAACGACGTGAGGACACAGCGCGCGTCGATCACACCTGCAGTATCTGCTGCGTGTTTACCTATTGTACTGCACCGCCTTTCAACTGGTGGTGCTCGGGCGTCATGAATGACATCACAGGATCTTTGACTAGCATGTTTGTAGTCGATCCCTAAAAACAGCAGAGCACTCCTGTCACATAGAAGATCTGTGACTAGCAGAGCAATTCTGCAATATAGAGAACTTTTCATTCATGTTTTTGTAGTAGATCCCTAACAACGGCAGGGTACAGGTGCTGCTCAATAAGTTCGAATACCATGAAACAGTTGATGCATTTCAGTCATTCTATCTAAATAGTCAAGCTTACATATTACATGATTGGACTCATTGGTCTTTTGAATCCTTTAACGTTGATAATTTTTTGCTCGTAAGCACAGGTATACTCCAAATTGTCCATTGAGGAATGTGAGTGTGAGTGGTGGTTGCCCTGCGATTGACTGGCGACCAGTCCAGGGTGTGCCTCTCGCCCGAAGTCAGCTGGGATAGGCTCCAGCACACCCCTGCGGCATAGAAAATGGATGGACATTGCAAATTTTCTGATATACAGAATTTTGGATTTTTATTAGTTATCAGTTATGGTCATCACATTAAAATAAACTAACATTTGAAATATCCGACTGTGTGTATGGAATGTATATAATATACAAGTGTCACTTTTTGAATGCAATTACTGAAATCAATTTGTTCGTCATATTGAAATTTATTGAGCAGCACCCGTATATGCAGGATCTTTGACTACTGTTTTTACAGAAGGTTCTCCAAAACAACAGCAAGCTAGCGTGATATAGAGAACATTTGACAGGCGTTTTGGTTGAAGATTCCTAAAAAAAACAACGTGCACGTGCCTTTTCCAGATGAAGAAGCGAGGTCTGGCGGCGTCGGATGCCACCTACACGGCTCTCTTCAACGCCTGTGCCGAGTCGCCCGATAAGCAAGCCGGTCTTCATCAGGCGCTCAAGTTGGAGCAAGAGCTGCAGCGCAAGCGCTACGCCCTGAGCACCGTCACGTACCACGCCCTCCTCAAGACGCACGCCCTCTGCAACCACCTGCAGGCCTGCATGCACACGCTGAGGGTGAGATGTCTGGGGAAATGTGAAGTTGTGTTCTTCAAGTGTGGACTCATTCGTCGTGTGTGTTCACACATGAAGGAGATGCTGCAGAAGGACCACGCTGTCACTCAGGAGACGTTTCACTACTTGCTGATGGGATGTCTGAAGGACAAAGAAATCGGCTTCAGGCTGGCTTTGCAGGTGGGGGTTCAGAACAAGGGTCCGCCTTTGAAACTATTGCCCCAGTGGAAATAGAATTTGTCCAACTGCAAAACGTTACACCTTAAACGTTTGTTTTATTTTTGTCGCACAGAACATACAAATAAAACACTCACTTAGGAGGGAAGTAAGATCGGACCAGGTTTTCTTCAATTCTTTTGGTTGGATTGAACTTTTCTCCAGGTTTGGCGCCAGATGCTCAAGTCAGGGATTCTCCCAGACACCAAAAACTACACGCTGCTCTTGAGGACGGCAAGAGATTGCGGGTTGGGCGACCCGGCGCTAGCCTCCAGAATCCTGCTCCGGTCACACGCGGAGGAACGCGAGTCCCGCTTCAAGTCAAGCGAGGCTCCGATCGATGTTGACCTCCTGGAGCGGGAGATGTTTGTCCAATCTGATCTCCATTGCGGTGGCCAGGACTCCAGTGATACACAAAACTCTTTGGTGCCGTTTAGGCCAAACAAAACGGGACTGTTGCCTTTTGGCTCTGCACCCAACCTGCTGGACCTCTTGGAGGGAAAGTGGAGTGGCGCGATCGCCTTTGGCAGCGTGGGCAGTCCCGCCGATAGACTCGCTCTGCTTGGCGGAGGTGAAGGTTTGCTGGGGAAGATGGCTGCGAACGGGCTCAAGCCGGACATCCGGACGTTGACCCTGCTGGCTGACACCATGGTGCCAGGCGTGCAGTCTTTGCAGACGCTCTTGAAGGTTGCCAAACAGCATCGAATCAAGCTGGACACCGTCTTTTACAACTCGGCCGTTCGTAGGGCCGCCAGAACTGGTGACCTGGATGGAGCTAAGGTGCGCGCACACACACACCCACACACACACACCCAGGCAGGCTAGTTGTATTCAGCAGTATTTGGACACACCTCCTAACCAGTGACTGAAGTACAATCAGTGTTTGGATGGCGCTGCTTAATTCTGAAATCTTCATCTTATGTTTTTAACCATCAATTGTTTGCTTTTAACAACCGTCTCTCGCCCAGGCTGTGTTGAGTGTGATGCGGCAGAGCAACGTCAGCGTGGACTCGCAGACGTTTGGAAGCCTCGCACTGGGATGCCAGCGACAGAAAGATGGACTTCAGCTGCTGAAGGACATGGAGGTAGGTGATGATGACCAGAGAGTCCGCACACTACGATGCTCCGATCAGGGTGCAATGGTGCCGAGTCCGATCAGCCGGGACTGAAGTCGTCCCGTACCGATCACATTGATGGCAAACCAGTGTCTTCCACTGGTGAGAAATGCTGGGGCCTCACTTGTAAATCTTGCACAAGGGCACGCAAGGTATGGTACCTATAAAAACACAACTTGACGTGAGAATGTGTGAACCGTACGCACTTTGTGGACACATGAAAAAAAGGCGTCACACATTCTAAGTGGTGAGGTGAAATCATATGTTAGAAAACAATTATTATTTACATTTATTTAAATACATTTTTTTTTTAAAGAAATTTGTTGCATATGGCGTCAATAGCAATATTTATTTACCGGGCTGTGTGCGGGAATGTACTCTTTCCTGTCCCACAAATCATGGGATTTTTCTTTTGGGCTTTGAAATAACATACACCATGGTTTCGTCATAAAATATTTATGATATACCTAATATGTTGATGCTGTCACCGTGCAGTATGGTTCAACGTTTTTTAACTGTCTGGAATTTCGGCAGTTCGTTTTTGACATAACTTTATCCCCGTTCTGAGTCTTTGAATCTTTTAAATTAGACCGATTTTGCTAGGCTTACGTTAATGTGGTATCAGTTAGGGAAAATGTAGAAACATGCTCACTGAAAACGTACAAGAACCGAGCGAAAGGCAATCAAGAGTCGTGAAAAACGGATGCCACATTCATGAGCCATTTTCCCTCCACCATTTATGGCGAATTGAAGGCGTGGAGAGGGCGTGATGCGTGGAGGAGTTGCGTACCGCAGGTGAAGCGTGAACGTGTGCGTACACCCCCCTTTTTTTTTTTTTTTAGGTCCACGCACATTTTGGGTTTCTGGTGTACGCAGAATTTCTGTCAGATTTCCACGCACGTTTTTATTAGTGAGGCCCCAGGTCATCTCGTCCAATGAATGACGTTGTTGTTTGGGTTTTTTGTTTAGCCTTCTGACTGCTGCACACATACGAGCAAACAAAAAGAACACTAGGGCTTGTTTCACTTTGTCCAAAAAACATCTTGATGACCTTTGGGGTGTTCCATTACATCTGGCGAGAAAGTAACACGGCATTTCAGTAAGTCCATTTCTGAATGCCTAAAGAAAAACAAAACGAAGACTTTGTAGTGGCCTAGTTAAGGTCTTGACTTGAATCCTCTTGAGACGCTGTGGCGTGACCTTAGAAAGGCGGCCCATGCTTGGAGTCCCTCCAATATGGCTGAATTACAACAATTCTGCAAAAATGAGTGGGCCAAAATGCTGCTGTAAGAGACTCATTGCAAGTTATCCTGCAGCCCTGATTGCAGTTTTTAGGTTTAGGTTGTCATTGACTAATGTTTACATTTGTTTGACAATGTAAAACATTACATGTGACAAACACGCAAGAAAAGAAGGAACCAGGAAGGAGGCAAGCACTTCTTTACCCCACTATGGCGTCGAGAGGGTTTGGAGGTGTTGCCAGATTGATTGCCAATTGGCCAAGTGGTTAGTGGTTAGGGCTGCCATAGTACCAGCCACAGGAGATTGGCTTTTGTGATCGGCGTTTATTGGAATGTGCCGACCACCTGGTTTTCCACGGAAATTGTCAGATACTGATTGGTGGACTGATCCATCGGAGCATCCCTGCAACTGGCGCTTGTTGGGATAAAGAACCCGTTATTTGGATAAGTGGAGTGTGTCATGAACCCTTCGTGTACGGTAAGTCCCAATGCTACTATAAAACGCGTGTACAAATTGAGCAAAGGACAACGTATGGAAGTACTACCGATAGGAATTGTTCAGGGTGTTACTATTACTATGTACAAATAAGCTATCCCGTTCAAACAATGTTTTTTCTCACAGGAGGCGGGACTAAAGCCAAACGTCCATGTGTTTTCTGCCCTAATTGGCCAGGCAGGTCGCCGGCTAGATTACAGTTACCTTAAAACGCTCCTGAAAAGCATGCGTACCATGGGGGTGTGGCCTAACGAGGTCATCGTCAAACAGCTGGAGTTTGCTGCGCAGTACCCTCCCAACTACAACCAGGTAAAGATGAGGCTCCGTTGTCACCTGTTGTCGCTCCTAAATGACCGCCGTCACTCGTCCCTAGTACAAGTCCCGCAACAACTACCTGGTCCAGATCGATGGTTTCCGAGGTTACTACCAGTACTGGCTGCGTGTCATGCCGGCGCGGGGCGACCAGGACGAGGAGACGGCGCTCCAGCCGGCGGCAGAGGAGAAAACGGGAACCGCGGCACCGGGGGGACTGATTGAGGCCCCGAAGCACCAGAGAGCGGTGGCGAGTAGACATCACCTCCAGAACAAGATCGGCGGCACCGAACCAGTCGTGTGACCCAGCATGGACAGACGCTTTAGTCACTGAATTAATTATGACACATTATTATTGTTATGAATGGTTTAAAAAATGAATGGCATACATCAACACGCCATTTATTGAGTGTGTCAGCCGCTTATGAAATATAATAAATGTGTGCGATAAACGTTGGCTGTTAACACTCCCACGGAACTCATACACCCAAGGTGGGCGACACTGCAAACCGGTGTCGACCCGATACCAACTAGCTCCAGGGCTGTACCTTATATCAAATAACAAACGGGACAAAGATTTTCATTCTTTTTCGTAAGATGTAACTGAAAAGTGGGATACAGTACAGAAATACACAATTGTTCCCTTTTATTCCTTACAGAAGTGCAAAGTATGTAAACAAAAGTAAACCCTTTTTTTGGATTTTTACCCCCACTCGTTCCCCGATTTCGAAAAATAATGTATACATTGTATTTGATCAACATGTTTGAAAATAAACAAAGGAGAACTAATTAATCTCATCACTGTAGTATCGATCTAAGACCGACACGATCTGCTATTGGCAATGTCGGTGTGTGAAGGGATTATCTATCCCTTCCTAAACCCACGAAGAAGAAAACAGGGATGGGAAGTTCGACCGACTCAGATCTTTCAGTCCCGTTCAGTAAAAAGAACGAATGTTTTTTCGAGTCATTTCGTTTATTTTAGTAAAATATGATTAAAATGCAACATGTTTCTTCCCTATCACATCTACTGCTTCCACAAACGTTAATCACACTACAAACAAAACAAAATTATAATGCTATAAGAAACTGAAAAGATGAATTCATTGTTTACCCGGGTGTTTTGTCTATGAATCACTCACCTCACCTATGTCCCTTTTCGAGTCGTTCGTTTATCACATTACAGCCCCATAAGGCTAACCTATGGCGCCTGAGCCGGAAAGAGAATTAATTAGTTCACCTCTCGAGTCTTCGGGTTTTGAGTCGTTCGTTCATCACGCAGGCAGCATAGGTTAGGCTTATGGGGCTGTCACGTGATGAACGAACGACTCAAACCCGAAGACTCTAAACAGGTGAACTGATTCAACTACAGAACAGACGGATGTTACGCAAATGCGCATGCGCGACTGAACGAATCACTCCCCGAGACGATTCGTTCTTGCCAGTCACATTTAAGATTCGTTCGAAACGAACGTTCGCGAACGACCCATCATTTGAAGAAAAGCGGAAGTGAGGCCGGTGTGGCGCGGAAATTTTGAACGTTAACAACATCGGTAAGTAATGTTTTGTTCGTTAACATTTCTCTAACACCAACCGCCCTCGTCACCCTACTATGTGACATAAATGTAAATATAGTTATCGCGTGCCAGTCATCCATCGCCCAAAGCCACGAGGCGCCAGCAAGCTGGGAGTAATGGTGGCATGGGGGTCACTCCACAATTCCCATTGCAGGAACATGTTTCATGTCCTCTTTAATGCCACACTTGGCCAAGCCTGACAAGGAGTACGGGTTCTGTAGGACTGTGTGTGCGCCGCTCTACCAGAACTTCAGCCACACAATTGACTCCTGAGGTGGAAGTGTGCGCCTGTTGTCTGGTTTTAGGTGGGCTGTGATGTGCACGGCCTCGGATAGTGGAGAGACCATCATCCTCAGCGATGATGATGTCTTCGAAGTTGGCAGCTGTGAATCTTCACTTATCATCTTGGAGAAGGAGGACGTGCCCAGGAAGGGTAATTCACAGCCCCACCAAGGTCATTTCTCAGGAACGCAGTTAGCTCACCAGGCAGTCTTCTGTGTTGCAGACTGTCCGCTGTCTCCCACCAAGCTGGAGGAAGACCTGGTTGTCACCTTCAGCCGTCCCGCTGAGCTGTTACCGCACGCACGGCATGACTGCCCCGTACATCCTTTCACGTGAGGCCATTTTGCCGTACTCTCTACCCGCGGCCCCGCTGCACACATCTTCTGCTTTGTGTCATCCTCAGAGCTACAGACATCTGTATCTCTCCTGTGCCCGGGAACCAGCACCGATGCGAGCAGTGCTTTTGCTATATCTGTGACAAGCTGGCATCCACGGTACGTCAGGTGCCTTCTGGTGAAGAACCACAACGCACACCCTTCCTTAGTTTTAGGTCGGTGAAGCTATGGATTGGACAGTGGTGGTTGCCTCCTATAATCGCGTGTAAACATGTTCCAGTTGACTTGGACCACAGCAGGGGTCACCAAGGTCAAAAAGAGCTGCAGTTTGCTCATAGAGCCCACTCCACAAGCCAGACGGTGACTAAGATCCACAAAAGTAAGGGTGCCCACGTGCGGCCCAGTGGGGATCTGCAAACAACGGCTCATTTGTCAACGCAAAAATGATAAAAATAGAGCAACGGGCACAAGGAGACGCCCACAACCAATAATAACACAAAGGTTTGCTCATATCTAAAGACAAAGCTTCAAATGTGGGTCACTAAAGCATTTGTATCACTTTAATTTACNGGGCATGCCCGAAACACCTCACCAGGGAGGCGCCCGGGAGGCATCCGGACTAGATGCCCGAGCCACCTCAACTGGCTCCTCTCGATGTGAAGGAGCAGCGGCTCTACTCTGAGCTCCTCCCGGATGGCCGAGCTCCTCACCCTATCTCTTAGGGTGAGTCCAGCCACCCTACGAAGGAAACTCATTTCCGCCGCTTGTATCCGCGATCTCATTCTTTCGGTCATGACCCATAACTCATGACCATAGGTGAGGGTGGGAACGTAGATCGATCGGTAAACAGAGAGCTTTGCCTTCCGGCTCAGCTCTCTCTTCACCACGACGGTCCGGTACAGCGACCGCATTACTGCAGACGCTGCACCGATCCGTCTGTCGATCTCACGCTCCAACCTTCCCTCACTCGTGAACAAGAACCCGAGATACTTGAACTCCTCCACCTGAGGCAAGACCTCACTCCCAACCCGGAGGGTACAGTCCACCCGTTTCCGACTGAGAACCATGGCCTCGGATTTGGAGGTGCTGAGTCTCATCCCAGAAGCTTCACACTCAGCTGCAAACCGCTCCAGTAAACGCTGAAGGTCACAGCCTGATGAGGCCATAAGGACCACATCGTCTGCAAATAGCAGAGACGAGATCCTAAGGTCACCAAGCTGGACTCCCTCAACACCTTGACTGCGCCTAGAAATTCTGTCCATGAAGATTATGAACAGAATCGGTGACAAAGGGCAGCCTTGGCGGAGGCCAACGTTCACCGGAAACAAGCTGGACTTACTGCTGGCAATGCGAACCAGGCTCCTGCTTCGATTGTACAAGGACCGAATGGCACGTAGAAGCGGGCCACCAATCCTGTACTCCCGAAGCACCCCCCACAGGACACCACGAGGGACACGGTCGAATTCCTTTTCCAGGTCTACAAAGCACATGTAGACCGGTTGGGCAAACTCCCACATACCCTCCAGTACCCTTGGCAAGGATCTAGAGCTGGTCCAGTGTTCCGCGACAGGGTCGAAAACCACATTGCAGCTCCTGTAACCGAGATTCGACTAACGGTCGTGCCCTTCTCTCCAGCACCCTGGAGTAGACTTTCCCAGGAAGGCTGAGGAGTGTGATCCCCCTATAGTTGGAACACACCCTTCGGTCACCCTTTTTAAAAATGGGGACCACCACCCCGGTCTGCCAGTCCAGAGATACTGTTCCTGACTTCCATGCAATGTTGTAGAGGCGTGTCAACCAACACTATCCTCCAACATCCAGAGCCTTGAGGAATTCCGAGCAGAACTCGTCTACCCCCGGAGCCTTGCCACTGAGGAGTGATTTAACTACCCCAATTACCTCAGCCACGGTGATAGAACTGACCACGTACGTATCCTCAGACCCTGCTTCCTCTACGGAAGGTATGTCAGTGGGATTGGGAAGGGCCTCGAAGTATTCCTTCCACCGACCAACTATATCCTCAGTCGAGGTCAGCAAGCCCCCGTCTGCACTGTAAACAGTGTGGACTGGGGGGTGCTTCCCCTTTCTGAGGTGTCAGACGGTTTGCCAGAATCTCTTTGAGGCCGACTGAAAGTCTTTTTTTCTGGTTTTTCACACACCCTAAAGGCAACACAAAATGCAGTTTTTAAATAAAACCTTTTTTTTAAGGGAGAAAAATATCCAAACCCAAATGGCCCTCTGTGGTAAAAGTGATTGCCCCCTAAACCTAATAACTGGTTGGGCCACCTTAGCAGCAGCATCAGCAATCAAGTGTTTGCGATGACTTGCAGGGAGTCTCTTACGGCGCTGTGGAGGAATTTTAGCTCACTCATCTTCAAATCATTGTAATTTAGCCTCATTGGAGGATTTTTGAGCAAGAACCGGCTTTTTAAGTTCTAGCCACAGCATCTCAGTAGAGTTCAAGACTTTGTTAGTCAGTAATAATAAAAAATAATCAAGTTTTCATTGTTTTTCTTCAGTCGTTCAGACTTGCTGGTGTGTTTTGAATCATTGTCCTGCTGCACAACCCAAGTTTGTTCGGACGTTGTCCTTCAGGATTTTATGGTGGTCAGCATAATTCACGGTTCCATTTATCGCAGCAAGTCTTTCCGGTCCTACAGCAGCAAAACAGCCCCAGACAATCACACGACCACCACCCGTTTTTACTGTTGGTATGTTTTTGTTTTTAAAATGCTGCGTTGTTTTTACCTGATACGTAATGGGACACACACCTTCCAGAAAGTTCAACTTTTTTCCCGTCATACCACAGAGTATTTTCCCAAACATCTGGGAGATGAACAAGATCTTTTTGGGCAAAATAAAAACCGGCCTTTAATGTTCTTTTGTTCAGCGGTGGTTTTCATCTCGGAACTCTGCCATGCAGTGTCTTTCTTATGGAGTCATTCACACTCACCTTAACTGAGGCGAGGGAGGGGGGTCGTCCAGTGGTCACTGGACTGGAGACACTGGGTACATCATGGCCTAGTTACCTGTCACCCGATGGGACTGACACATACTGAACTTGCTGTTGTTGACATTGAAGACCATTTAGAGCCTTCAGTGGACCTAACATGCGTGTTTCTGGACTGAGGAAGCTGCAGTACCCACCAGAACATTCATTCATCCATCCATTTTCTATGCCGCTTATCCTCATTAGGGTCACGGGTATGCTGGAGCCTATCCCAGCTAACTTTGGGCGAGAGGCGGGGCACACCCTGGACTGGTTGTCAGACAACCAAACACTCACACTCTAATGGACAATTTAGAGCGGCCAATGAAGCTAACATGCATGTTTTTGGAATGTGGGAGGAAAGCGGAGTACCCGTAGAAAACCCACACACGCACGGGGAGAACATGCAACCTCCACACGGAGATGCCCAACGGAGATTCCAACCCTGAACCTCCTGACTGTGAGGCCAATGTGCTACCCACTCGACCCCCGTGCAGCCTCCCACCAGAACACCCATGGGTATTTGTGCTGTAGAAACCCGAAGTAAAAGTGGACTCGGAACAAGTTGTGTCGAATTTTCTTGTTGGCTGCTGTTTGGATCATTGTGTCTCCTGTGTGTGTTCCCAGTGTGAACAATGGAACGTGAGCCAGGTGTGCCACTGCAACAGCCACAAGAAGAGCAACTTCTGGAACACAGTCAGAAACAGCTTACTGCTGGGTCACCTGGAGGCCTTTAAGCTCACCCTGTCCGAAATGGACGACCAGCTCCGACACGCAGGTAACTCTTACTCCACTGGCTTCTGTACGGCAAGCTCACCGCGTGTGTCCCCTCATGTCAATGAATGCCTGCCACAGAGATGCTGTTGCAGATATTCAAAGTCCAGCTCAAAGATAACTTCACGTTGTTCCTCCAAGGCAAGAGTGTGGGCGACAGCATTGTTCACGAGTGAGTGACTCCTTTTACGCGTACCTCAAAATGGTTTAGACGGGAGCTTATTCACACTGCATGGCGTCGTTGAGGAGTGCCTGTTTAAATGACAAATTGCTGTTCTTTCAGCTACACCCCCGTGTATAAGTGCGTGTCTGCATTCTTGAACCACGCGGACAGGGAAGATGACAGAGCTGCGGCCGTCATGAGGCTGGCAGCAGCAGAGGCGTTTGTTCCACACGTCCGAGCCGGACGGTACAAGAGTGCACATACATTCAATTTAATGAAGGCCAATACAAGAGTTCTTGCTTCATTTCTAATATTTGACCTTGTCTGGCTGCATGACACGAGCACAATATTACACTGTACTGGATCTACTTTGCATGTACCTAATAAGTTGGTGTCTGAATTTATACACCTCTTGCTAATTCCTCTGGCTGTCTGTGCAGGATTTCCGCCTCTAAGTCGCCCTACGCTAATGTCACCCAAGCCAAAGTGGTGCTAATGCAAAGGTGAAGACTCCTACTCGAAAGCAGTGCCACTCTTAAGTGTGTCTACTCATCCAGGTGTGTGTTTTGTCTCAGGGTGGTCGGGTCAGTGCAGAAGCAGATGGTGATGGCTGATTTCCCACCATGCTTCAGACAGAAACTGCTGGATTTTTACAGCAAGTTGCACTTCACTCCTGAACTGAAGAACATGAGGATGAGGTGTGTGTGTGTGGTGGTGGTGGTGGTGGTTGCGTTGAAACAGTGTAACTGCACTGAAGCTGTGTGTGTGCTGCAGCCTGAGCGTGCGTCCTTGGGATGACGTCTTGCTAGTATCCGTGTTGAAGGGGCAAAACGTGCTGGGCGTGCGCACCAACAAAGGCAAGAAGGACTCCCTGTTGGAGGACATGGCTGTGATTCTCCTGAGGGTGGAACGGCTCCTAGAAGAGAAAAGGTACACAACAGAACCACGCCGGCAGACATTACATGCTCAGTTTATAGCACGTGCAATTGGATAGAGCTACGGAATGCCAACCACTCAGACATCAAATGCAGCTAATACATTTAGTGGAGTTAATTAAAAGATATCAGGAGGTTACCTTGGAGACTTTGAGTAGATGTATTAATTGGATCTTTTAGGAGATGCTTTGATGTCTGGAATAAGCAACACCTATCATTTATCCGCAGGTTTCGAGAGTTGAGTCGCTACTTAAAAGCCGTCCGCACGGATCGGTCCAAACGGTAAGTTTGCTGTCGCATTGCCGTTGCTCCCAAACACCACATGGTGCCGCTTTATTGACCCTCCCCCTCGTAGCTTGCTGCTGCTGAAGGACCTCATCCCTTTATTCATGTGGTTGGAGGGCGACTTCACCTCGCTGCAGAGCACTTCCTTCCTGACAGAGAATGGACCCGCCTCACGCCTCACGCCACGGATCTTCCAGTTATACCTTCGCATGCTCAGCACAGCCACGGCTCCCACGTGGACCATCAGCCAGGCCTGCCAACTATGGCCATTTCAGGACACGTGGGCTCCAATCGAAGGTCGGAATAGTTTGCTGTCACTTCACCGATTTAGTCTTCAAAAATGTTGATCCCTTTCTGGTTCAGGTGCGGAGCCACTGACATGTCGGGAACTGGTCCGCTTTGCGCTCAGGGTGTGTCGATGCTGCTTGGCTGTCCGCGTGAATGTGAGTGTGGAATTTCACATGATTTAGTTTGATCACCTTCGGAGTATCGTTTAAAAAAAAATGCATGAACATGTTCATGTGTTTATTGTCCAGTCTGAATGTTGGACCTATCTGCTCCAAATTGTCCACGGGGCCGCCGCCAATCTTCCAGAACCAAGTCCGGTGCACCTGCAAGTAGGTTATTCCTTTTATTCCATTTATTACTTTTACTTTTACTCACACCCCTGCTTCAATTGGTTTTATTCCTTCCTCTTCAATCAGGAAGCTGTCCACACTGTGAATTCCATTCTGCAGAATGAGTCCAGCAGCACCGTTCAGATCCCGCCTCACTTTGTGACGGTATGAATGTGGACATCCCACGTGCATTATATTTTTTAGAGTGAATTGCAGAAAATTGTACCTGTTTGTGTGGGAGTGCAGCAGTTCCAGGATCAGGCCATGTTGCTTTTGGTCACCGGGGCTTTGAGTCACATAATCCTCCTTCCTGAGCTGAGTCCAGTCATCCCCATTCTGTGCACGTTTCAGGTTGGTCCAAATGCATGTTATTGTGCATTTTTTGACCTCTTGGAGGTTTTGCACATTTGAAGTGAAGCGCATCATAAGACCACTGGTTACAGAATTTGTGGTAAGGTCTGGTGTTTTGTATTGCAGAAAAACCAGTGGGCTCTTTGTTGGTTTTGGAACAACCTGTTGCCCAGCCATGATCACTGCGTGGGCATCGTAAAGAAGATCTATCAGGAGCTGGAAACCCGTACAGGTGAGATAGCATACAAGTTATGATGTTGACTGCTGGAATCTGGAATTGTGTGGAGACCACGGCCACTAACGCCACGGCCCTTAACGTTATACTGTATGCGACATGTTCTCCGATCCTGCAGACTTAAAAACCTGACAAGGGTTTCAGAATTGGAAGTGAACTGGTGAAAATAACTGTACAATGTTAAGTCCGTGTCAGATATGGAAAAATAACTGGCTGAAATACGTCGTGGATAACAACGACTGGGCACCACATGATTTTCTGGATACCCGTACATACGAGGGGTGTAACGATTCATGCGCTACATCCATGTATCAAATTACGGTATATTGATATGACCCAAACACATCGATCCGTGTTCACCATATTGCCATTCCCGATGACATATGTCGATCCGTCACATGGTTTAAAAGGGAATTGATGGTAGGAAATAAAGTCTTGGATTCAAGCATGGCAGGCTTTTTAGGGATGTGTGTTTTTGGCACTTTTAATGGTGAAGATGTTAAATGTCATCGCAACCGTTTGATTTGGTGTAAGTCCATTAGTCATGCCTGTTGACTGGAGTGCACTGATGTAAAGCTGAACCTGTGCGTGGTAGGAGAGTCCGTGTGGACGTCATTAAAAATGCTAAAAAACATTTCCACAGGATGTCGGGTGTATTTTCTTTCGTATATGCTATGTAGATTACGTCATCTCTTGAATTTTGTATTGCATTATCACATCGAAAGTTCGGGGGGTAAAGGGTTAGTTTGCATTTTTTGACATGAAGTTGTACAACATCACCATCATTAGTGTTAGTACATCAACAGTGACTTAAACCCCAATTAGTCCCGTGAGTCCAGTTCAGGTTATAAATCTTGTGTACACACAAAATGAGGCTGAAATGAGGCTTTTCCCTGCAAAGTGTGGTACTTTAAAAAGACACAACCTGACGTGAGAATGTGCTCACCAACACGCCACTTTTGCAGCTGGCGTTCGCACTTTTTGCAGACATGGCAAAAAGGTGATGCACGTTTTGCGTGGTGAGGTTAGGCCTGTCACAAATTTTTTATTAGCTGGATGATAATTGTCCTACAGTTGTCTATAATGCATATTGTTGACAACATTTTTGAGACCATTTTTTCATTATTGATATGGCATAATAGTGCGATTACATGATATCAAAAGCAATGAACTTGAATTTCTCAGAAGTGTTTAACATTGTAACCGGAATGTCAAGAGCTTTTAAATAAAATTGCAGATGCAATTGTAATATCTTTATTACAGTCATTTTTAGGACACTATTATTTTATTATCACTGTTAGACAGGATGTGCGCTGCTCTGATTTTAAAGTGTGACTATGGTGAATTGAAATAGCTGTCAGTGCCTTTTGAAAGCCTGGCTGTTGTCTCTATTTCACACGCAACATTAACATTATCTCTTCATCCCGTCAGGAATTGCAGAAATTCATTTTTGACCTGAGTTCATCCCCTTTTTAGAGTCTTTGAGTTTTTTTTATTTTCCCAAAAAGCTGGAGAGAATGAGTTAAACTGCAAGATACATGTGTATTGGTTCTAGATCATCAATATTTATACTTTTCACATTTTTACACATTATGGTTGAATTGGATTTACATTATTTTCTATGCGAAAATTTGCTTTGGTTAGAGTCGTCTTGGTTTGAGTTGGACATTCTGTAATGCACATTAACCAAGGCACCACTGTACATTATTAAACACACAAAATAGCCCTATTTTATTTGCATTTACACAACATGTCATTTCTGCCTCTACATGGTCACATTTACCATATGACATCCCTTCACGCATGTGGAAGACCGATTAATGAACGGAAGTACTGGTACCTGCTTTATTTTGACTTTGTGGATTAAATGGTATTCTTTCTATTGTGACAGTTTGCGAACATTAACTTAAGAAGCGATTGAACTGGGCTATGCTTCATGCGTGTATTTGTATCACTATAATTCTGCCAAAAGGCTATTTCCATCCTGATGTCGTTGTCCCCTCCCCCCCTGCAGGAGATGCTGAACGGTGTATTCCAACTGTCAAAGCTCTGTTTCCTGCCGCCAAGGACTGGCGCCAGTAAGTGCTGCTGCATCCCGGTAGCTTAGCCAAGCACGCGTGACATCTTCATGGCTGTACAGCTTGTGTTGCCCCCGTGTGCTATACACAGTCAAACTTTACTGCAGGTTCTGCACGTTTGTCTGCTGGCAGTAACAGAACACTTTGTTCCTTATCAGGTCTGTGCATCATTTCCACATGCCTGTGTTTGCTCTTTTATTCTAGCCACCTGCAACTGAATGACCTCCTCCCTTTGCTGATGAGCTTGGAGGGCGACTTCCCAGCAGCGCTGAACAGTTTGTTTGCGCCAGGGAACGGGCCCATGTCACGGCTCACGCCACACACCTTCCAGGTTTACCTGCAAATGTTCAATACAGCGACGGCACCTAGACTGACTTGTTGTTATACGGGCGAGCTTTGCTCAGTCATCTACAAGTGGCAGCCAATCAATGGTCAGGAAAGCTTTGAGGGTGAGCTTGTGTATCTTTTTTTCCCCAAAAAGTTCAAACCCTGCCTTGTTCAGGTGCAGTGCCACTGACAAGTTTGGAGCTGGTTCGCTTTGCACTCATGGTGCTGAGATGCTGCCCGGCGGTCCACCTGGATGTAAGTGTGGAACTTTTCTATACGTGGCCTGGCTTCCCATTAATAAAACGTAGCCTGAATTTCATTTTGAAAGTTGCTGATGTTTTCTTCATCCAGTCGCAGTCTTGGATCCATCTGCTCAAAATCGTGAGCACGTCTCAAAAGAAAGGTGCCCGTCTTTCAATACCCAATGGAGTGTTTCTGCGAGTAAGTAGTTTTTTTTATACCTTGTTCAAAGCATTCAGAGGTAGTGGGATGCCCTGCCCCATAGAAGGTCAAGTTCGTTTAATTTTAGTTTGTATGGAGTGCCCGATCACAAGACAAATCATTTGAGGCTACATTTTCTACTGCACAGTTCAAGTTATTTGTAGTAACTGGGTAGCTTTAGCTTACTGACACGAGTGCATGCAATTTCTGTTTGTATTTGTGTCTGTCTTTAGCATACTGCCTACAAACACAGATCAGTGGTCCCCACAGGACTGTAATCCATGTGTGGCGATGGGGAATGACGCAATAAGGTCACGTTGTAATTGGCCATGATGCATTTGCGTGCAATTTTGATGGCAGTTGTAGAAAAGAGGAAAAGATGTGACAAGTGAGTAAAAGCATGTCTACATGTACAAGTTGCTTCTTCTTGTTTGTTTTTTAAAATGTCACAAACAAGACTGAGACTGTGTCTGTGCTTTTACAAGCAGTAGCCAGGCCTGTACTAACTTCAGAATTGAAGTCTGACTATATCTAGCTGGAACCTCTTCACCTCGCACACCAGCTCAGGCTCCTTCCCCACCAGAGTGGTGACATTCCACATACATGGAGGTAGCTTCTGCAGCCGAGGATCAGACCGCCAAGGTCTCTGCTTTTGGCTACCTGCATCTCACTAGTTTCTCCTAAAATAAAGCAAAGGGAGTACTGGGGCTTGTTGCACACAACTAGGATAAAGGATTAAGCAGGGATAGCTTGGTTATCCTGACTCAACTTATCCACGTAGGTGTAATACTGGAGGATTTTATAGGATGTTTGCAATTATCAGATAGATACTTAATCCATCCATCCATCCATCCATTTTCTTCTGCTTATCCGAGGTTGGGTCGCGAGGGCAGCAGCCTAAGCAGGGGAACCCCAGACGTCCCTCTCCTCGGCCACTTTGTCCAGCTCTTCCCGGTGGATGCCGAGGCTTTCCCAGGCCAGCTGAATGACGTAGTCTCTCCAGCATGTCCTGGGTCTTTCCCGAGGCCTCCTACCGGTTGGACGTGCCCTGAACACCTTCCCTGGGAGGCGTTTGAGAGGCATCCTAACCAGATGCCTGAGCCACTTCATCTGGCTCCTCTCAATGCGGAGGAGCAGCGAGTCCGTCCCGGATCACAGTGCTTCTCACCCTATCTCTAAGGGAGAGCCCAGCCACCCTGCGGAGAAAACTCATTTCGGCCGCTTGTACCCGCCATCTTGTCCTTTCGGTCACTACCCAAAGCTCATGACCATAGGTGAGGGTAGGAACGTAGATCGACCGGTAAATCGAGAGCTTTGCCTTTCGGCTCAGCTCTCTTTTCACCACAACAGACCTGTTCAGAGTCCGCATCACTGCAGACGCTGCACCAATCCGCCTGTCCATCTCGCGTTCCATCCTTCCATCACTCGTGAACAAGACCCCGAGGTACTTAAACTCCTTCACTTGAGGCAGGACCTCATCCCTGACCCGGAGATGGCACTCCACCCTTTCCCGGGCAATTATCATGGATTTGGACTTGGAAGTGCTGATTCTCATTCCAGCCGCTTCACACTTAGCTGCGAATCGATCCAGTGAGAGTTGAAGGTCACTGTTCGATGAAGCCAACAGGACCACATCATCTGCAAAAAGCAGATATCTAATCCTGCGGCCACCAAACTGAAACCCCTCAACGCCCTGGCTGCGCCTAGAAATTCTGTCCATGAAAGTAGTGAACAGAATCGGTGACAAAGGGCAGCCCTGGCGGAGTCCAACCTTCACTGGAAATGGGTTCGACTTACTGCCGGCAATGCAAACCAAACTCTGACACCGGTCATACAGGGAACGAAGGAACCCATACTCCTGGGGCACTCCCCACAGTGTTCCCCGAGGAACACGGTCGAATGCCTTCTCCAAGTCCACAAAACACATGTAGACTGGTTGGGCAAACTCCCATGCACCCTCAAGGACCCTGCCGAGAGTATAGAGCTGGTCCACAGTTCCACGACCAGGACGAGAACGACATTGCTCCACCTGAATCCGAGATTCGACTATCCGGCGAATCCTGCTCTGCAGAACCCCTGAATAGACCTTATCAGGAAGGCTGAGGAGTGTGATCCCACGATAGTTGGAACACACCCTCCGGCCCCCCTTCTTGAAAAGCGGGACCACCACCTTGGTCTGCCAGTCCAGGGGCACCGACCCCGATGTCCACGCAATGCTGCAGACCCTGATGATGATTAAAAACATTGGACTTCGTTTTCCCTTGCCCGGACGCAAGTCACCGGGGTCCCCCTCTGGAGCCAGGCCTGGAGGTGGGGCACGATGGCGAGCGTCTGGTGGCCGGGCCTGCACCCATGTGGCCCGGTCGGGCACAGCCTGAAAAGGCAATGTGGGTCCTCCCCTCCCATGAGCTCACCACTCGTAGGAGGGGCCACTGTGCCGTTTACAAACAGTCCCATTATAATGTGTTTGATTGGTAAATCGTTCATTAAGGGGAAAGGCTGCACGCTAATCTAACCTTAGGGGGACCAGTTAGGGCCCCCTGCCCCCCCTCCCAGCCCAAAGCAGTAAATCAAGGTCTAACACTGGTCGTTTGAGTTACTTTTGTTTCCTTTCTCCCCCATTTTTCTTTGCATCCAGGAGTCTGTCCAAACTGTGAATTCCATCTTGTGGAGCGAGTCCAACTACAACATGCAAATCCCACCTTACTTTCTGTCGGTGAGAACCGGACCATCCCACCAGGAGGTTCCTTGGTGATGTGTGTCATACGAGTTTGTGTTTGTAATTAACAGCAGTTTCCAGATCAGGCCATGTTGCTGCTGGTCATTGGGGCTTTGAGTCAGGTCATCGTCCATCCTGGTCTGAGTCCAGTCATCCCCATCCTGTGCACCTTTCAGGTTGGTCCAAATCTGTGCAAGACTTTGTTTCAACCTGCAGCTCGTTTAGCGGCCCCTGGCGCATTGAAGAGAGAGTTCATTAGTGTCATGCATATTAGCTTTCTTTGCCACCATTAGCCATACTGACCTGCCGGCAACACCTTCGGTGTACATGATGCTCACTTATTCCCTACGCGGCCTTGCCGGAAGAAGTTTGGACATCCCTCCTTCAATTTATAAATTTATTGGATCGTTTTCTTTTGGTTTTAACGAATGTTCTGATATTTGTACAGCAAAAGACAATGTGGGCGCTCAACTGGTTCTGGAACAACCTGTTGCCCGGCAATGAGCATCGCATCGCCATCATCAAGAAGATCTATCAGGAGCTGGAAAACCGACCAGGTGTGATTCCAATGGAGTTTTGTGGTGGACTATATTAGCTTCAATGTTCCCATCCTCTCTTCATTGCTCACCCGATCAGTAGGAAAAGCTCCGTTGTGTCCTCAGTCCACCAGGCAGGTTCTCTTTCCTGCTCCTGAGAACTGGGGCCAGTAAGTTCTTCCTCACACTGGTTCCAGTTGACCTGCATGCATTATATCAATGTGCTGTTGATTCCTTTGCTTGGCAGCCTCTTGCAGGGGAGTGACCTCCTCCCTTTCCTGCTCTGCCTGGAGGGCAGGTTTAAACCAGCACTGTCTAGTTTCTTCCCGCCGGAGAAGGGCCTGGCCTCGCGCCTCCTGCCGCACGTCTTCCAGGTCTACCTGCGTGTGCTCGGCACCAACATGGTGCCGAAGCTGACCGTCAGCCAGACGGGGGAGCTCTGCTTTTCTAATGAGATGTGGGGGCGAATCTCAGGTCGGCAAAGGTTCAGCGTCACCTCGCCGACCTCTCTCTTTCAGAAACGTTAAACCTTCTCTGCTTCAGGTGCGACGTCGATGTCACTTTCACATCTGGTCTGCTTTGTACTCCAGGTCCATAGATGCAACCCGGTCATCCACACCAACGTAAGTCGTTTTAGACTAGTTCACTGTTTATGCTTTCCTCCGTTGTGATGTGGACAAGACACACAAGTGGAATGTGCCACCATTAAAATGCGATGCAGAGAATCAACAATACAAGAACCTTCCAATGTAGGCATATTCTAATTCCGTTTTGTCTTTGGCATGCGCATTTGCCGGATGCCTGGCGCTAAATGGGAAAAGCAGTTCTATTCACGGGCGCCAAGGCGACTACACGATTCCTGCTTGCAGCGACTGTGTAGTAGCTGTGTGTTTGCATGTGACCGCTGGCGGACAGGAAGCAACGGGCACGTGCTTTGCGCAAACATCTCACGCTGGAGTCCATTTGGAAGCTGCTGAGGGAAGCGGGCGGTGAACGGGTGGATGGGAGTAGTGAATGAACACACATTGCTTTTTCCTTTTAGCGCCAGGCATCCGGCAAATGCTAAAGACAAAAAAGGAAAATCAACGATAAAATGGAAAAAAAGTAAGAGCACACCCAAAGAGCAATATGACTACTTTGGTATACTTTTCTATTGTTGATTCCCTTCTAATGTTGGACTCCTGTGCTTACTATTTCACTATAAAGCCCTTTGAAGGGAAACTGCTTTTATGGTTCTTTATACATGCTGTGAGCACGCACTAAAAGGCACGTTCCTGATATCACACCTACGGAGTTGTTGCTGTGCTTCCATCGTGGGAGTCCCAGCGCTGTGTTTTTGCCGATGAAAGCAGCTCCGCATGAAGTGGCGTTGGCATCACCATAAACTGCCACACGGCAGTCGTGATTACGAGAAAGTCGTCCTTCCACACGGCTAATGTTATGTTAGTAAGGTTCGTCACCTTATGGCGCCGATTGGCGCCACGGTAAATCTACCCTGGCGCGGATCTTTCGCTCCATTTGGGGGGAGATGGTATGACGTGCTGTCGTGGTATGAAAGTGCCGCGTTGAAACAAGTACACCGCAGGGTGATCAATTTTCTGGTGTGCCTTTGTTTTCCTTCTCCAATGTTGGCGGTCTCCCGTGTCTTTAGACATCCGCTTCCTTTTTCGTCCTGCGGTATCGCCTACCCCTACATATGTC
Organism: Oostethus manadensis; assembly: GCA_024372805.1. NCBI lineage: Eukaryota > Metazoa > Chordata > Actinopteri > Syngnathiformes > Syngnathidae > Oostethus > Oostethus manadensis. The sequence continues at coordinate 2,085,832 of QODF01000059.1, read as the reverse complement.
GACGTGCTGTATTGTTCTTGCCACATGACATCGATACAGCACTTGCTTTTATTTTGCTTCTGTGTCCTTCAGCCAGATTGTTGGACGAGTCTGCTCAACGTTGTGGGTGGCGCGTACGCCCGCAAGTGCATCCCAAAACCAACGGAGGTTTTCCTGCACGTACGTTTCTTTACCTTTTTCGCAACTTTTGCATGTTTACAAACGTGGCTTCTTCTGCGTTGTCTGGTTTCCTTTGTGTCGTCGTCGAGCAGGAAGCTGTGCAAGTTGTGAACGGGATTCTGCAAACTTGCTCCAGTAGCATCGTGCAGATTCCACGGCACTTCCTGTCGGTACGAACGTCAACAACTGAGCTGCTCAGGCGATGTTAAGTGGGTCACACGGCGTGTGTGTTTTCAGATGTACTGTGATCAAGCCCTGTTGCTGCTGGTCACTGGAGCTCTGAGACATGTCATCCTCCATCCTGCTGTCAGCCCAATCGTACCCATTCTGTGCACCTTCCAGGTGAGTGCAGATACCTGATAGACCAGCTAGTTTTGGAGGCGCTGGTGAGTGCTGCCTCCTGTTGGTTGGGAGGTGAAGCTTTTATTTTACTGATCAGATTGCAACTAGTCATTCATTCCATTTTCATACGCGTATCTGGGTTTGGGTCGTGGAGGCAGCAGTCTCAGTAGGGAAGCCCGTACTTCCCCTCCTCCAGTTCCACAGGGAGAACACCAGCTGTGAGAAATAACCCCTCCAGCGTGACCTGGGTCTGCCCACTCCTGACTGGCCATGCCAGGAACGCCTCACCAGCGAGGCGGCAACTAGAGTCATGTAAAAGAAAATACAACCAAAAGTGGGTGGTTACCTCACATTACAATATGTATTGTTTTACTTGTTTTGAAGTAAATTTAGGTGACTTCCTCCATGGTACATGTTCAATGCACCGATATGTCATATCTGAGTTGGTGGTCTTTTTTTAAATATTTAATTTCAATTTATGCATTTTATTTGTATGCATGCACTTATGTTTTTCTTCATTTCCATGATCAATAGCCTTAATCAATTTTTCTGAAATGACAGATTGAAAAGTCTTAAAAGTATAATAAATACATAGAAAAATAACTTGAATAAATGTTTAAAAAATTAATGCCCTCAAAAGTGTAAAAACGTAATTGAAGAAATGAACATTAAAATGACCTTAAACTGTACAAAATACTAAAAATACAAATAAAAATGACATACTTAAAGGGTAAAAAAGATTTTATTAAACAAAACATCAAGTGACTTAAGTGTACAAACTAGTAAAAATAAATATAAATAAAATAAAACAAATCCAAAAACTGAAGTCAATGATTTGAGTCTACCAAATGCTAAAAATACATCAACGTTTCAAATGACTTAAGTGGGTCGCCACTTATTGACCATTTGAAAATGGGGGTCCCATTCGGGAACCCCTGGCGTACATGACGTGTAGCGCCCCCTATGGGTCGTGTGGAAAATGTGTGCAGTGCTTCAGTATTTTTTTCTTGTTCTTTCAATGCCAGAGGAACATGTGGGCTCTCAGCTGGTTCTGGAAGTTGTGCGATGACGACCTCCACGTCGCCATCATGCAGAAGATCTATCAGGAGCTGGAACACACAACTGGTGGGTTTTTCCCCTTGTCTGAAACCTAACCCTTCAATTTTTGTGTGTCAAAAAATCGTCTTTGCTTCTCTCTCTTTTCCCGAGTGGGCCCAGCAAGTGATTTTCAATCCATTCGACACCTTCTGAATCTTCACACCAGTAACTGGGAGCAGTAAGTCCTGCAGCTTTGCAGCACTGGAGCCGCCGCGCTGCGTTTTGGCAGCCAAATGCACCCACACCAGTCCCTCCGTTCCCTCGTGAAGACCACTTGCCATTTTCAGAACCTTTTGACTTTACAAGAGTGCCTGTCTTCAAAAGCTTTGGAGCCCCCTCCCTCCGTCGGCCAAAAGTGCCTGTAGGTAGATAGACGAAAAAGATTCTGTTGGTGAGAATGATGTGCTTATGCTGAATATGCAATATACCAAATACTTGAGCATCTTTTTGAAACACTGGTTGACATGAGGGCAAAACCAAAAAAAGCTAACTTTTTCCACCACTTATGCAAGCTAAGCAGTTCATAATTATCAAATACATTTTTCTCAATGTTTTTCATCTCATTGTAATTAACACAAGTCCAGATTATCCGAATACTCTAGAAAGAGAACAGTAATTGTTTTCCATTTTTTAATTGAAACATAAGGCTAGATAATGTTACTTGAATTACTTTACTTTGGATTACTTGCGTTTTCTCTTTTAAAATAAAAATCTTGGCTGTTTAAATGTTCTTTTTCTATTAGAGGCATTTGTAGAAAGGTATCCCAAAGATCCCCTCCCATGAGCTCACCACTCGTGGGAGGGGCCAAAGGGGTGGGAGGCGCCGGCCGGAGGAAGAGGCCTTGGCGGTCCGATCCTCGGCTACAGAAGCTAGTTGTCGGTACGTGGAATGTCACCTCTCTGGCATGGAAGGAGCCTGAGCGTGTGCGTGAGGTCGGACTCATCTCAACGCACAGCAAGGGCTCTGGAACCAGTCCTCTAGAGAGGGGCGGGACTTCATTCCACTCTGGTGTTGCCAGCAATGAGAGGCGACAGGCAGGGGTGGCAATTCTTGTTGCTTGGCAATTCCAAGCCTGCACGTTGGAGTTTAACCCAGGAAGCGAGAGGGTAGTTTCCCTACGCCTGCGGGTGGGGGGACGGGTCCTGACTGTTTGTGCTTATGCACCAAACGGCAGTTCAGAAAACCCGCCCTTTTTGGAGTCCTTAGAGGAAGTACTAGAGAGTGCTCCCTCGGGGGATTCCCTTGTTCTGCTGGGTGACTTCAATGCTCATGTTGGCGGCGACAGTGAGACCTGGAGAGGTGTGATTGGGAGGAATGGCGTCCCTGATCTTAACCCGAGTGGTGTTTTGTTATTGGACTTTTGGCCTCGTCACGGATTGTTGATAACGAATACCATGTTCAAGCATAAGGGTGTCCACATGTGCACTTGGCACCAGGACACCCTGGGCCGCAGTTCGATGATTGACTTTGTGGTTTTGTCGTCGGACTTGCGACCACATGTTTTGGACACTCGGGTGAGGAGAGGGGCGGAGCTGTCAACTGATCACCACCTGGTGGTGAGTTGGTTCCGATGGTGGGGGAGGATGCCGGTCAGACCTGGCAGACCCAAACGCATTGTGAGGGTCTGCTGGGAACGCCTGGCAGAGTCCCCTGTCAGAAGGAGTTTCAACTCCCACCTGCGGAAGAGCTTTGACCATGTTCCGAGGGAGGCAGCGGACATTGAATCCGAGTGGGCGATGTTTCGTGCCTCCATTGTCGATGCGGCCGATCGGAGCTGTGGCCGTAAGGTGGTCGGTGCCTGTCGTGGCGGTAATCCCAGAACCCGTTGGTGGACACCAGTGGTGAGGGATGCCGTCAAGCTGAAGAAAGAGTCTTATCAGGCCGTCTTGGCCCATGGCACTCTGGAAGCAGCTGATAGGTAGCGGAAGGCCAAGCGGTCTGCAGCTCTGGCAGTCGCTGAGGCAAAAACCCGGACATGGGAGGAGTTCGGAGAGGCCATGGAAAACCACTTCCGGATGGCTTCAAAGAGATTCTGGACCACCATCCGCCGTCTCCGGCGGGGGAAGCAGTGCACAGTCAACACCGTGTATGGTGGGGACGGTGTGCTGCTGAACTCGACTGGAGACATTGCGGACCGGTGGAGGGAATACTTTAAAGACCTCGTCAATCCCACCGACACGCTTTCCTACATGGAAGCAGTGCCTGGGGACTCTGAGTCGGGTTTGCCTATGTCTGGGGCTGAGGTCACTGAGGTGGTCAAAAAGCTCCTTGGTGGCAAGGCCCTGTGGGTGGATGAGATCCGCCCGGAGTTCCTTAAGGGCCTGGATGCTGTGGGCGTGTCTTGGTTGACACGACTCTGCAGCATTGCGTGGACGTCGGGGTCGGTGCCCCTGGACTGGCAGATCGTGGTGGTGGTCTCGCTTTTCAAGAAGGGGGACCGGAGGGTGTGTTCTAACTATCGTGGGATCACACTCCTCAGCCTTCCCGGTAAGGTCTATTCAGGGGTTCTGGAGAGGAGAATTCGCCGCATAGTCAAATTTTAGATTCAGGAGGAGCAATGTGGTTCTCGTCCTGGTCGTGGAACTGTGGACCAACTCTATACTCTCGGCAGGGTCCTTGAGGGTGCATGGGAGTTTACCCAACCAGTCTACATGTGTTTTGTGGACTTGGAGAAGGCATTCGACCGTGTTCCTCGGGGAATACTGTGGGGAGTGCTCCGGGAATATGGGGTATCGGACCACCTAATCCATGCGGTTCATTCCCTGTATGACCGGTGTCAGAGTTTGGTTTGCATTGCCGGCAATAAGTCGGACCCGTTTCCAGTGAGAGTTGGACTTCGCCAGGGCTGCCCTTTGTCTCCGATTTTGTTCACTACTTTCATTGACAAAATTTCTAGGCGCAGCCAGGGCGTTGAGGGGTTCCAGTTTAGTGGCCGCAGGATTTGGTCTCTGCTTTTTGCAGATGATGTGGTCCTGTTGGCTTCATCGAGCCGTGACCTTCAACTCTCACTGGATCGGTTCGCAGCTGAGTGTGAAGTGGCTGGGATGAAAATCAGCAAATCCGAGTCCATGGTTCTCGCCCGGGAAAGGGTGGAGTGCCATCTCCGGGTCGGGGATGAGGTCCTGCCTTGAGTGGAGGAGTTTAAGTACCTCGGGGTCTTGTTCGCGAGTGATGGAAGGATGGAACGCGAGATGGACAGGCGGATTGGTGCGGCGTCTGCAGTGATGCGGACTCTGCACCGGTCTGTCGTGGTGAAGAGAGAGCTGAGCCAAAAGGCAAAGCTCTCAATTTACCGGTTGATCTACGTTCCTACCCTCACCTATGGTCATGAGCTTAGGGTAGTGACCAAAAGGACAAGATGGCGGGTACAAGCGACCGAAATGAGTTTTCTCTGCAGGGTGGCTGGGCTCTCCCTTAGAGATAGGGTGAGGAGCTCTGTCATCCGGGAGAGACTCGGAGTAGAACCGCTGCTCCTCCGCATTGAGAGGAGTCAGATGAGGTGCCTCGGGCATCTGGTTAGGATGGCTCCCGAACGCCTGGGGAGTTGTTCAGGGCATGTCCAACCGGTAGGAGGCCTCGGGGAAGACCCAGGACACGGAGAGACTATTTCTCTTAGCTGGCCTCGGCATCCGCTGGGAAGAGCTGGACGAAGTGGCCGGGGAGAGGGAAGTCTGGGCTTCCCTGCTTAGGTTGCTGCCCCCGCGACCCGACCTCGGATAAGCGGAGGAAAATGGATGGATGGTATCCCAAAGATAAGTCAGTATGACAAAAAGCCATGATCACCTGATTTGAATAATCATATATATTAATTATATATAATTATTATAAAAAGTCACATTTATGAGAAATCAAAATGATGAGATACAAACTGCATATGTGCAGAGAAGGTTCTAGTGAAAAAGGCGGTACATGCGCAGTTTGAATCTCATAATTGTGGCTTTTTATCTCATCATGATGACGTTCCTTTGGGATATTTGTTTCCTGTTAGCGGCAGAAACGGGCTTCCATGACTGCCACTTCAAAAAATAAACTGACATTTTAATCTTGAGAATGTTCAAATGCAAGCTATGGCTAATTTTGTTTTGCTTTTTCTTTATGGGTCCAATTTAACCTTGCTGCTTTTTACCGATGCCCTGGGAAGCTTTTTTGTGCCTTATTTCTAAATCTTTCAGGAAGATTTGACGCTAAAATCAAACCCCGAGACAGGAGATGAGTACAATCATTTATTTTCAACACCCTTTATGATCCGCTTGTGGCCGCCGTGTTTCTGTGGACTTGCAGCGGCGTGTACGAGAAGCGCAATACCGGCGGTCCGCATCCTGTGTGGTGCCGCTTGATGAGGTCAGACAGGAAACGCATCACGCTTAAGTCGCCCGTCGCGTATGGGGAGGTCTTTACGCGATCGGGCTCATCGGAACCGAACGTGAACAGCAGAGCACGATTGGCCAGCGCCGTCAGGCCGCTCTCCAGGTGCAGCAGGTAGGTGGTGCCATGCAGGATGTTGGTGGAGCGGTCGGCCAGTGTTTGGACCAGTGAGCCGGAGTAGGATGGACAGCGCAGTGTCCTCTGGTCTAGGTCCAGCAGACCCAGATAACGACTGTAGCGGTTCAGGGAGTGAAGCATGGTGGATGATGGTGAGGATGTCGACCTGAGCAACCACGAGAACATGTCAAGAACATGCCACAAAAAACACTGAATTGGATTTTTTTTAAAGTCACCTGTGGATGCCCATCAGCCTCCAGGTGAGGAGGTCGCTCAGCTGCAGCGGTGTGCTCAAACAAGGCTTCACCACGCTGGTGCTGGGGGCAGGCAGGAAGAGGCTCAGTCCGTCCACAGTCTTCCTCACAAGACCCTCATCGCCGCCTACGACCACCAGCGGCCGGCCGCTCAGCAAACAGAACACGGCGTGCTGGGAGAAGGAGTTTTGCTTGAGGAAGTGCAACGCTCGCAGGCCCGCCTTCCTTCGCGTCCTTCTATCAGAGAGGATGCCGTCGTGGACCTTGTGGTGTGGGGAGGGCAGGTCTGCAGAGCCTGCCAAGCTGGCACTGTCCCACTCCTCCTTTGCTGCGTTGGGCGGCCTGAGGGGTCTGGAGGGTGGCAGCCACTGTTCAATGTGGGGTGGCGTGGTAAAGTTCACCACAAGGTCAGGCTGCATCTGATGACCTGGACTACATCCTGTTCCTGGACAGCCGTCTTCATCAGCGAGGCTCCTCCGCCAAAGCACCTCCTTCCCTGTAACGTCACTGCTAACGAGTTTGTCATCACTGGTCTTCATTTCTGGTTCATTTCTTGGCTCCTCCCACTTTTGTGAGAAACCGTTATTGAGAGATTGTGGTTCTGCCTCTTCCTCTGTGATGGCAGTGAGGTCTTCGGGGACAATGGACTCGGTGGTGCTCAGGACTTCAATGCTGTCCTCGCTGTTGGCTCGTCTGGTGTACCCTCTGACCCGCCTAGGGACCGCCTCTGATTCCCCTCTCCTCGCCACGAGCACGTCATCGTCTGCGACTGCGTCGCGCTGCGTGTGATACGAGCGCTCCGTCCCGAGCACTTCGATGCTGTCGCCGCTGCTGACGCTGTCTGTCATCTCGGGGGTCACCACTTCTGCCGCCTCCAGATTGATGGGCAGCTCCTCCATGCAGGAGCAGAATGACTCGGGACTTCCTGGCTGCTCGTTGCTTTGACTTTCTGTTGCCCTGGGTGATCCGTCCTTGCCACCTTTTTCCTCCTCTTCCTCCTCCTCCTCGTCTGGGTGCCACAGCTCAAAGAGGAAGTTGGTGAGTCGTAGCTTCCTGGAGAGTGAGCGTGTGATGTGAGCACTCCGCAGGCTGCTGGCGTCGCCACGGAGACAGAGCTCTGTGTGTGCTAGCTGCTCTTGCATCAGCAGCAGGAAGTAAGCGTTGCAGAGCTCCTCTATGGGCTTCAGATGGCGCTCTGACCTGCAGGGAGGGAGTGGCAACAACGGGGAAGGTGGGGCTACCATCACATCCGTCAGGGTGGGGTCGTAGGGCAGGAAGTCTGGCTGTTTGAGCTTCCTGTTTGGGTAGGAAGTCACCTGGCGAATAAGATCTTTGTAAGTAAAGATGGAGCGCTCCAGCGCTTCCAGCTCACCTGACTTTCCTCCCTCGACGTCCTGCAGCAGCATCGAGCGTGCATACCTGAAACAGTCACATGGTCACAACTCTGCGGGCGGAACGTAAGAGGTGCATTGTTAGACCTTACTGAAGCTCTTGTAGCTTCCTCTGCAGCTCCAAAGAAAAGGCTTGCCTGTTGCCTGTCTTGAGGCTGTCAGAGGCCCGGGAGAAGCCCCCCGACAGACGGGCGAAGTTCTCCATGAGCTTGGCCTCCTCCGAGCACACGTACGCCATGCAGAATGGTCGCACCATGCCGCGTGCCTCCAGGTCGTACAGCGTCACGTGCTGCACGTAGGCAAAGGCGTCCTCTGCTGAGTCGCCCAGGACCACCTTGGAGTCCTCACTGAAGCTGAGACGGGGGCCTTGGGAGGTGTGAGGGGTGTGGCCGGGGCCTGATGCTTGGTAGTCCACTGACATGATGCGTACGGAGAAGTGGTTGAGGTCGAATGAACCGATGACTTCAGGGTCGTCTGGGATGGTCATCACAGGTGTCGGGCCCACCTAGACACACAACCACCGTAAATGCGACATACAGTACTGACTGTGCTGCCCCCTAGTGGCTGTGAGAAGTATGACAATTATACCGCTTAGTAAAGAAATGATATCGTCACTGCTTTGTACTTGGCTCGTGAGTTTTACAACCATGACATGCTTCTGGGATGGGAATAGTTCCCATTCAATTCATAGTTATAATAAATATATTAAATGCACCTTCAATCTATCTTTCTTTAAGCAGTTGAGATTGGGTGATATGGATCATGATATAACGATATCATTAAATTCAGCAGTCCTGCAAACACTGACCATATAATTTAAATACACCTGTCTTGAATGGGAAAGCACCAAGATTTATCGGGAAACTTGTGCATTTAGTGTCTACCAAACTGTATGAAGTATTCCCAATTCACGCTTCCAGTTTAATAGCAACTGCAAAACGCAACACAAGAGTAATACAGCTAAATGTGGCCCTTTTTGACTCCAGTATAAAGGCATCATGTCTTTCACCTTTGTGTTAGCATCTGAGATGGTAGAATTGGTCACATCTGCTCTATTGGAACAAAACCACTTCCACAATTTCTATGATTAGGGCGCTTTGAAGTCTGTTTGACTTTTTACCCCCAAATTAAGTTTTTTACATTTTTCATTATTTGTTTATTCGGTTTTGTCAATACATCAGTGGATAATTTAGCCCTGTAACAGAAAAACGGATCCTAATGAGGATACGCAGCATAGTCCGGAAGGATTGTGTGTGTGTGTGTGTCTTTACAGCTGACAAACTGGGTGCTGCAAAAATAATCTGCATATCATCAGGCATTGAAAAAAATATATATATCAGGCACGGTGAAATATACTCATCCAAACCAAACCGCGCACACAACCGCAGGAGCATGCTAGCTTCCATTCACTGAGCGTGAATGGAACGAAGCTTGCGGAAGCAAAGCCAACTTTCTCCGGTGTTTTTCCTTTCAACGTTCGACAGGGAGGGTTAGTGTTTGTAGTGAGATTCCGCCGGGTACATAATTCCACACATCGCCTCACGATGACAGCATTTCATTCACATTACATACATTCCCGCAAGATTCCGCCTTTAACGGTAAATTCCGTTTTATTGGCCAATTCGGTTAGCGCAGCTATCATCTCCGCTTCTCCTCCGCCTTCATCCATGCTCATTTTCTCTCGCCAACGCATCAGTACACGCTGCGGCATCGAGTTTTTCTTACCATTGGATGGATTTATTCTTTACCGGTATGTAAAAATGATCGGCAAAGATAGTCGCGAACATGAACGGGGAGGAATCCAACACTCGGTGCTGCCACCTTGTGGTGGGTCATCAGTAGTTCAACTGTCATGACCAGTCATCAAGGAGAAATCCAAATCCTTAAACATGTGCAAGGATTTGCTCTTACGCAATGAACAAAAGCAATTTGAGTATAACTTCACCCTTGTAGATCATGTTTTTATTACTGTGTTTTATAAGTACGGGTTTTGTGTACAGTGTGAGGGCTGGGCGATATATTGATATTAATGCTGTATATCGATATTTCTTAAGCACGATATCAAAACCAACATGTTGCTCATATCGATATGGACTAGACTGGCGCTGTAACTCTTAGTATCTTGACAAACAGGTGTCACTCATCAGACCAACTGTAAAAACAAAACAAATTCACTGGTCTGCGAGTGAAAGAGTGCCAAACATGCAGTGAGAGTCTGTCTAGGTAGGGGTGGGAGCTGTGTGTGACTGGCCAATCAGAGAGCCTGGAGAGTGAATACATAATATTCTCAATGAGGACTGTCCATCATGATTGCGGATAATGACGAGCTGTACCCATTTCATGCTGGTACTCGGCCAAATGCAATATCAGTAACGGATACTGGTCTAAAACAAGTATCCAGCTCATCCCTAATAGCAAGACTCCCCTTTGCGACACGATGCAGAGGAAAGGTTAGGTCATACTATCACCTCACCAACTGATATTTGAGTAGCTCACCAAAGTGTGTAAGAGTGTGCGCAATAATAGGATTTAGAGCGATGGCCACTCCAAGACATTGACTTTGTTGTCCTTCAGCCACCCTAACTTAAGTTAACTAGTTGGGTAGTATGCTTTGGGTCGTTGTCCGTTTGGAAGACCCATTTGCACCAAGCTTCAACTTCCTGGCTGGTGTCTTCAGATTTTGCTTCAATATTTCCACAGATTGTTCTTTCCTCGTGATGCCATCTATTTTGTGCACCAGTCCCCCCAGCAGCAAAACAAGCCCACAACATGATGCTGCCACCCCCATGCTTTACATTTGGGATGGTGTTCTGAGGCCTGCAGGCTTCCCCCTTCTTCCTCTAAACATAACAATGGTCAAGCTCAATTTTAGTTTCATCAGACGTTCTTCCAAAATACAAAGTCTTCCTCCTTGTGAGCATTTTCAAACTTGAAACTGGCTTTAATGTTTCTTTTGGAGTAATGGCTTCCTCCTGGACACACTTACCGTCTTCATCCAGCATCTTCACAAGGTCTTTTGTCTTTGTCCTTGGGTTGTTCTGGACATCAACTTAGTGATTTTCTCATAATAGCAGTCCAATGTGACTAACCAGATGATTAGTATATTGTTATTGCTACATGGCAAACAAGTTACCAGCAGGTGCAGTAGATTCTCAGAAAACAAGACCCAGCATTCACGATACGCACACTCTTAAGGCTGTGCAATTGGCCAATTAGATGAAAGGGGGTGTAGCAGGGCCGCACGGTGGATGAATGGGTAGCACCTTGGCCTCAGTCAGGAGGTTCAGGGTTCGAATCTGGTTGGGCATCTCTGTGTGGAGTTTGCATGTTCTCCCCGTGCGTGTGTGGGTTTTCTCCGGGTTCTCCGGTTTCCTCCCACATTCCAAAAACATGCATGTTAGCTTCATTGGCCGCTCTAAATTGTCCATTAGAGTGTGAATGTTTGTCTGTCTATATGTGCCCTGCGATTGGCTGGCGACCAGTCCAGGGTGTATCCCGCCTCTCTCCTAAAGCCAGCTGGGATAGGCTCCAGCATACCCTCTACCCTAATGAGGCTAAGCGGTATAAAAATGGATGGATGGGGTGTAGCAATGTGGCATTCGATCTGTGATCAGTGATCAATTTGGTGAAAATCAGGTGTGAATCTTGTGGCTCTATTTAAGGATGAAAGCAGCACCGACAAACTTCCTTTCTCTTTGAAAGCTTGAGGAAAATCATCGTTCAAGACATCGTTCAGAAGAATAAGCATACTCTGATCAAAAAGTTGATTGGAGAGGGCAAAACTTATGAAAAGGTGCAAAAATATTTTGGCTGCTCAGCTAAAATGATCTTCATTGCCTTAAAATGGAGAGCAAAACCAGAGACACGTGGCAGAAAATGGAAGACAACTATCAAAATGAATCAAAGAATAACCAGAATGGCAAAGGCTCAGCCAATAATCAGGATGATTACAAACAGAATAGAGTTACCTGTAAGTACTGTGACAGTCTGTGTGAAGGTAATCTCTTTACAAGAATGCCCTGCAAAGTCCCTCTCTTTAATAAAAAAAAAAAAAAAGGCATGTTCAGCAGAGGTTACAATTTGCCAAAGAACACATCAACTGGACTAAAGCAAACTGGAGGAATATTTTGTGGACAGATGAGAGTAAAATTGTTTTTGGGGGGTGGGGGGTCCAAGGGCCACAGTTTGTGAGAAGACTCCCAAACTGAATTCAAGCCACAGTACACAGTGAAGCATCATGATATGGGCATGTTTCTCCTACTATGGTGTTGGGCTTACTTATCCCGTAGCAGGGATTATGGATCAGTTTGCATCTGTCACAATACTTGAAGAGGTCATGGTGCTTTATGCTGAACAGGACATGCTCTTGAAACAAAACAATGACCCCAAACACACTAGTAAACCAGCAACATCTTGGTTCCAAACCAACAATAAATGTTATGGAGGGGCCAGCCCAATCCCCGGACCTTTATCCAATGGAGAACTTGTGGGGTGACATCAAAAATGCTTTTCTGAAGCAAAACCAAGAAATGTTAATGAATTGTGGTTGTTGTAAAAGAAGCTCGGAGTGGAAAAACAGCTGAAAGTAGTGATGGGATGTTCATGAACGATTTGTTCATTTTGAACGAATCTTCCAGATTGTCTTTGTAAACTATACTTTTTAAACATATGATACTGTAGATATTAAAAACACCGTGCACACACTTTTGAATGGGTGTCTATTGTTTATTTTGTAGGAAAAAAGCTTTACAGCAAACAGGATAACTATTCTAAATAAATATAAATTACAATTGTTTAAATTAAAATCAACTTAAGATACTAAAGCCACAGATCCTAATAACCTTAACAAATTAACTTCACACTATCACAACATAATAACAATAAAAATGTGCACAACAATCAACACTTAAATAAATAAGCTTTGAAATAAATAAGACTTTAGTGCCAGAAACACAGGATAAATATTATATTATATAATTATATAATATTATATATATAAATATATATTCCCAAATAAATTGAAATGAAAAAATATGTCTGTGCACTGCGGCTATATTTATAGGACTCCCTTTAAGATGGCACAGATGTGGCCACAATGCAAAGTCTGGCTTTCAGGACCTCAGACCGGGTTTTGTACACAGGTGAGCATCTCCTCCACCAGGAAAGAGGATCTGGTGTGCGGGGTAAGAGAGGGTCTGTAAGATAGGCCCGCATCTCCATCATAGCCTCTGACATATTAGAAGTGGTAGCCAAAGGCCTCAAGCTTGCTACCCTCTCGTCAAAACCTTCCCAAAGCTTCGCACCTTCCCTGGCGGTCACACTAGGATCAGACGTGTTCTCCTCCTCCATCTGAGCTGTGCTTGCTGCTGCTGCTGTAACCCTTTTCACGGTGTCTTCTGCTGCCTGGTGATTGACAAAAGCCTGCTTTTTCAACCTTGGGTCAAGGCAAGTAGCATCAGCAAGCTTCTCAATATGTCCCACCTTGCCAAGCCTCCTGGTCATTTCTGACATCAGGGAATCCACCAGCTTTTTAGCAGGGTCAAAGCTGGGGGGAGTTCTTTGAGATGGGGCAACAATTCTCTGGAGACTTCTTGTCATCAAAATGGCTTTGGAGGCAGTCACAAACCTATGAAGATTAAAAACAGGTTATAAATTATTTGTAACAAAATAAAAACCAGTTCTGCACAGTACATTTCTGTTAAAAATAAGACTATAGAAAAAACAGTCATAAAAAACAGAGATAAGGTGCTTTCAGATGAAGTGCTTTTTAACATGAATAATAACAGAATATGTTGGACTACTTACTTTTCTGCGCTAACTTCGGTGGTGACCTCCAAATGGCTTACGAGTCTCCCAAATGTCCCACGACATTTCCCACTCTTCTGGCGACAAGGTTGGCAGAGATGGATTGGTTAGTGAGATGATTGGATCTTTAATCTCAACAAAATCTTTTCAACATGTAAAACGTGGAATTCCACCTTGTGGCCACATCTTGTTTTAACCCTGACGGCTCTTCGCCCATCTGAATTTGCGTGGCCTTGAGTTTTTCTGAAGCAATTGTACTTTTATGGAAGTATTCAACTGTTGTCTTGACCTTCTGCGATATTGCTCGGATCTCCTTCAATGCGGCTCTGACGATCGGGTTCAGTATATGGGCAGAACAGGGTATGTGGTCCCAGCGGAGATGGTCTTCCATGGCTGAAACAATGTCGCTGGCATTGTCTGTGACACAAGCTACAATTTTGTCACCCAGACCCCATTCATGTGTAAGCCGGGTCAGCTCCCTTGCCAGGTGAGCAGCTGCATATCTGTCTGGTAAAACTAAGCAGTCCAGGAGATCGGAAAGTCCTCAATGAAAGGACGTGTCACAGTCACAGAACTTGTGTAGTCAAAGAGGTCCAGCAGTCTGTTTTAGACAAGGAGCAGAGGCACTCTTGATTTTGTCCATTACATCAGCTTTTAACTTGTCATACGGCCTAGGCATTACAGTTCTTCTGCCAGGTAGACTGTATGACGGGTCGAGAAGTCGTGAACATTCCTTAAAGCCTTTATCCTCTTGAAATGGCTGAAAGTCACAAGCAATCATTCTCACCAGTGCCTCATCAAGTTTGCTTTGTCCTAATGAAACCATCGGTCTAGTAACGAAGCTGCTCATCGAAGTTTGTTGTTGTGGCCTCCTTGGCCTAACTGCTCCGTGGAGGATGGTTGGTGCAGCTCGACTCAACTTTATTTCTAAAGCGCTTTCATACAATCAGCGATTGAGACAAAGTTGCACCATCAAAAGCAGCTAGAAACATTCTAAACAGTAGAATCATTAATGAAACAATAAAAACTGTACAGCACAATAAAACCGCTGCAGAATGTTAGACTGGGTTAAAAGCAAGGAATAACAATGAGTTTAAGAAGAGTTGTACAAGTGGACAGTGACTGGGCTTGACGGATGTGCAGGGGCAGCGCGCTCCACAGTTTGGGTGCTGCTGCAGAAAAGGCTCTACCCCCTTGCATTTTAGCTTAGACCTCGGTGCCTGGAGGAGAAACTGGTCAGCTGACCCGAGGCACCGAGCAGTTCATTAAGTTAAGGAGGGGCGAGACCATTCGAAGATTTAAAAACAAATACAAGAATCTTAAAACGGACTCTAAAATGCCCGGGCAGCCAGCGGAGGGTTGCTAAAACAGGAGTTATATGAACTTCTTGCACGCGCCAACCAAGAGAAGGGCTGCAGCATTTTGAACAAGTTGGAGACGTGCAAGAGAGGACTGACTCACTCCAAAACGTCAGTAGTCCAGTCGTGAGGTGATAAAAGCATGAATCACTGTTTCAAAGTGCTTATGTGCAAGAAAAGACTTGACTTTAGCTGGGCGCCGCACGTGAAAAAAGCTGGTGCTGGACACTGCACTGATTTGCCCATCCAACTTCATTTTACTGTCCATTTTAAAACCCAAGTTAGAGACCACAGACTGTTCTAGTGATGCTAAGGGGCCCAAATCAAGAGGGCAGTTTCTACTAGTACTACCTGGTCCAAACACAACAACTTCTGTTTTTTCTCATTAAAATTGAGGAAAGCTAATTGACATCCAGTCTTTAACATCAGCAAGGCAGGCCAGAAGTGGATTCATTGACCAGGTATTACTCTTTTTCAGCGGCATGTAGAGCTGCGTGTCATCGGTGAAAGGATATGTCATGCTTTCGGAAAATGGAGCCTAGGGGTAACAGATAATGTGCAAATAACAAAGGACCCAAGACAGAACCCTGGGGGACACCATAGGGAAGTGGAGCTGGGTTGGACTCGTACTCTCCAATATTCACAGCTATCGTTCTGTCCGTTAGATAGATCTGATCCATTTTAGTACAGTACCATGAAAGCCTGCAAATGTCTGTAGCCGATGTATTAAAATACATCTGCTGGTGTACTGGAGGCTGCAGATGTGGTCATCAAAGGTCCAGCAGAAGAAGTGCTGGTAGAGACAGCTCCGGCTGCTGCAGGGCTATCATCCACGGTCTCTGTTCTTACTTGTGCTAAGGTGATGAATTAAGGGGTCTTCTCACATTAGAAGTGCTTCCTCCTTTAGTTGAAAAACTTTTCTTGCATGTGTTGCATTTTGATACTATGGCTGTAGTTGCCACAAAATGCATCCAAATGTCACTCATTTTGCTGCTGCTCATTCTCCCGAAGTGTTAAAATCTGTCTGAAGCCCTTATCACCCCTCACCTAGTGCAATGGGTGTGGAATTGTCCCCGTTCCCTTGGTGACAGTCTTGAGGGACATTGCCCTTCAGCTGAACCACCGGTTAAACCTTTGTGTGACCAAGCACATCATGTTTCTACTGCAGCTCTACACTTCTATTTCAAAACGGGGTGGCAGCTTCACGTTACACTCTTCATTAAGTTAGTATTTTCAACTAACATTCATCATTCTAATTCTAAATGGTATTTGCTTTTAATGTTCTTTTTGACCAATCTTCTTATACAAAAATATCAAGTCTAAATAGGAAAAACAATTATTATACAGTAAAAATTAACACTACTGTAGAATAATGTTTGATTATTAAATATAAGTCAATTATTAAATTTAAGAAAATTGTAGGCTTTTATTGTTTTATTTGACTATCGTTTGCTTGCTGATGGACAAAGACACAAAATTTAAAAATTTGGCAACTTAATATTTCATCCATCCATCCATTTTCTATACCGCTTATCTTCATTAGGGTGGCGGGGATGCTGGAGCCTATCCCAGATGACTTAGGGCGAGAGGCGGGGTACACCCTGGACTAGTTGCCAGCCAATCGCAGGGCACATATAGACAAACAAACATTCACACTCTAATGGACAATTTAGAGCGGCCAATGAAGCTAACATGCATGTTTTTGGAATGTGGGAGGAAAGCGGAGAACCCGGAGAAAACCCACACACGCACGGGGAAAACATGCAAACTCCACACAGAGATGCCCAACGGAGATTCGAACCCTGAACCTCCTGACTGAGGCCAAGATGCTACCCATTCATCCACCATGCGGCACTGCTACACCCCCTTTCATCTAATTGGCCAATTGCACAGCCTTAAGAGTGTGCGTATCGTGAATGCTGGGTCTTGTTTTCTGAGAATCTACTGCACCTGCTGGTAACTTGTTTGCATGGTATCAATAACAATATACTAATAACGGTACGTCATCTGGTTAGTCACATTGGACTGCAAACTCCACACAGAGATGCCCAACGGAGATTTGAACCCAGGTCTTCCAGATCTCCTGACTGTGTGGCCAATGTGCTAACCACTCATCCACCGTGCAGCCCTAATATTTCATTTGTCAGTTTTTTTTAATATAAAAAAACACCACAGATTCTCAAGAAACATTGACTAAATTACAATATCACACAAGAGGAAAATGCGTTTTACACATCTTTTGGTAGTTTTATGATCATTTCTAAATATGATCGTACATATAACAAATAGAGTTTGACTTTAGTATTTGACTGCAGTACTGATCGGAAAAGTGGTCACGTGGCAAAAGAACGAATGACTCAAAACCCGAAGACTCGAGAGATGAATTAATCAATTCTCTTTCCGGCTCATGCAGCATAGGTTAGGCTTATGGGGCTGTCACGTGATGAACGAACGACTCAAAAGGGACAGAGGTGAGTGATTCATAGACAAAATACCCAGGTAGACAATGAATCTTTTCAGTTTCTTATAGCATTATAATTTTGTCTTGTTTATAGTGTGATTAACGTTTGTGCAAGCAGTAGATGTGATAGGGAAGAAACATGTTGCATTTTAATCGTACTTTGCTGAAACGAACGAAATGACTCGAAAAAAGATTGGTTCTTTTTACTGAACGGGACTCAAAGATCTGAGTCGGTAAAATGATCTGCACTTCCCACCACCAGATGAAAGGTACCACAACTTGGTTGAGTCCACGCCACACAGATGTGAAGCACTTATAAAAAACTGTGCTCATGCAAGTATTATTCTTTACATACATGACCCAACCCAATATTTGGGTTAGATATGGAGGTGATATTTGGCAGCGTGCACACAGACCCCCGCTACTAATTGTGCAATGAAGGCTCCCACATGAGGGAAATGACCTGACCTCACTCTGGATGACCCACCTCCTTGAACAGCATCAGCCCTATCATGCACAGGTACGACTCGGGCGCTGCTGCCAAGTTATCAAGAAAAGTGGATGTTTTTGCATATCATTTGCATATCATTTGCATATGATGGTGTAGAACGCTGTAGGAAAAAAGCAGAACCTTGTCGGAAAGATTAAAAAAAAGTGAGTCAAAACACCTTAATTACGTTTACAACTACAAAAAAACTAGATTTTTGGGTTTGTTAATTTCAAGTTGGTCATTTAATCCAAATAACATATGTCATCGGGTTAAATAAAGTGTAGCAAGAAACATTTGCGTTAGCGTCATGGTGTCTCGCGCATGCGTACAGGCTTGTGCTTCCGTGTACAAACGCACCAATCACCACAAAGCATTGCGACGTCGTCAGGCAACATTGAAAGACAAATTAACGACTTGCCGAGTCAAAAAAAGCACTTCCGGTTAGTGAGCGCCTTTGTTTGCTACTGCCACCTGGTGGTGAGAACGAGTACAAATTCATATTTGACACTAGCCACAATATTATAAGTAACAACGTCAACTTCAATAACTCCTCCGCTGTACATTAGCACGCCGTTCCTGGAAGTGCTACATTTGTCTTCCTGTGGTTGTATTGAGGAGTCCTAACTTGTTAAAGAACCCACAAACCATTCAAGCTGGCATGGCCATTTTGAAGTCGCCTACCTGCTCCGAGAACTCCGCCACCAGCACGAAGTCCTTGTGAAAGCTGGCCGTGGAGCTCCATGGCTGCCTGGGGGGAAACGGGGGGACGGACAGCTCCTCGGGGAGCCCCGGGGGGTCACGCTCCGTCGCGTCCTCCCCGAAGCCCTCCGGCCCGGTGAAGGGCAGCAGGTCCGGCGATGAGATCATCTTCTCGGCGGCGAACTCCTCGGTCCAACTCGGACATGGGAGACAGCAAACCTACACGTGAGCTTTAATCACCATTTCGGTTCCTCGTAAAGGTCACGTGAGCAGGGAGCAGTTCCAGCTGGGATACCTTCTTCCTGTTTTTGTAGCCTCCATGGCGCGTGTTTACGCACGTGACCCCCCGTGCGGCTGACTGATTGGGAAATCCGCAAAGAAAATAAGTCAAGTCACACGTGGGGTACAGGCCGCCACTTCCGGTGTCCGTTTCCAAATAAACTCCCTAAACCGTAACATCCGCTGACGTCAAAGCTCCTCTGGGCAGTCAAGAGCGACGAGTGCCCGTGAGTCCCGAGTCGTTCAATACTCGCACATCGTACCCTAACGGATCTTTGTTAGGAATCGTTCTCCTTGGGAGATCCTACCAGGGCCCCCGACAGCACAGCGCCTAGGATCACTTGGGCACTCCAACCCCTCCAGCACAAAAAAGGTGGTGATTCACGGAGAAGCTTCATATTGCTTTTATTTAAAAAACGTTTTTCGGTTTAGGTGGAGTGAAATATTTCAAATGTATGTTATGTCCAAAAGTTTTCTAGTAGTAAAGCAAATAGCAGAGACATTTCTAAGCAGTGTACTTGTAACTTTCCTGCACTTTTTAGCGCTTATAGGACAAAAACTCTTCTCTGTGTGTACTTTCTTCCTCAATACCAGTTAAATATTTATAGTAGCTGTTTACGCAAACTATCTACTGTGAACCTGGCTTATTCCTGCCCTTGTGCTGTCCAAGACCAATCGGGCCGATGCCAAAAGGCTTGTCTGAAAGCGGCTGCGTGGAAGCAAAAACTGGTGTGTAGAAATAGCTTGTTGGTATGCATCATGTCAAGCCACATCGCTGGCGTCCCCACACAGAGGCAAACAGTACGTGGATATTCTTATCACTCACTAACATAACTTCTTCCAATGCCTTTTCCTTCCAACCAGCATGTAAGGAAGCTCGGGAAAAAGTGTATTTCAATTAAATGATGTGGTGTCTTTGAACGCAACCCTTCATGGGTTTAAAATGTCATGCAATTTTTAAAAAACAGCATTAGCAAATACATTTTGTGTGCCATCTTTGAAATTGCAGTTCATTTGGAGCGGTTAATAAAGTACGTTCAGTCTTTCTCGTTCATAAATAGAACCGGCATATTCCACTGTCCAATGGTGATCAATCACAATTCATTTGAAAAGGGAACCATTTGGTTACGTTTTCTTTGACAGCTCTGCTTTCCACAGGAAACAGAGGCTTTGGGCTGAGCACTTTCTAATTTGTATCTAAAATGATACATCCACTAGCCCAAGTGTGATGAGGAACGTTCTGATTTAATACAGAAAAGAGACACGGCCTCTCACACATACAGAAACAAGGCTCACATTTTCCATCAGAAACCGTGTTCTTTGCTGAGAAAGGAAAAGGGAAAGGTACGGGTCAAATGTTTGTGAAGATGTGGAAAAGAAGAAGGTGTATTTCAACATAAACGCTGCGTCATTGTACAAGGTAATTACAGCTCAGCGTTCCTAATATACAAGCACTTCCACTTTGAAGGTATGTACATCTTGCTTACAACAAAAACATGCCAACTCTGCGCCTCTCTCAACCAATGCTGCATTTGCAAACCATGATGCCAGAAATAAAGAAATGAGTACTGTGCTTTGTGCGGGGCTACAACTCAAGCGAGAGAAGATCACATCTAAAAAGAAACGTGTCGGTGCGTCCTCAGTGGCGCCTCATCTTTACTTTGCGCGCGGAGCTCTCTCTGTGTTTGTCATAGTCGTGCTCTCGCTTCCTGTGCTCGTCCGAAGTGATGCTGTGACGCCTCTGGCCGAAGGACGAGGGACGCCTGTTCTCCTCCTTGTCCATCTCCAGAACTCTTGGCCTGGAGGACGTAAAGATGCTGTGCATTTAAACAAAATGTCTCACAAACGGTGTCTCAATTAAACAAGATATATATATTAAAGAGTGGGAAGGTCCAATCATTGCTTGCCTGTGAGCGGCGTCGGGGTCCGCTTTGCGATGAGAACGTTTGACTTTGAGGGGGGCAGGTCTCTCTGCGGGAGCGGAGCTTAAAGGGCTATCAGAATCAAGTCGGGGGGCATCGGGTCTGGTCCTGTCAGCGTGGGAAAGACGCGGTCACTGAATGTTCTCACAACGCAACATGGCCATTTATTGGACCAATGATATGGCCAGCTTCTTTTTGACAGATATATTTTATACACCCTCAGCTTTGTAAAAAATGTGTGTGTGTGTATGTATGTATGTATGTATGTATGTATGTATATATATAAATAACTTTTGGATTTTTTTTAAACGTGTACATTTGATGAGACTTGTGTTAACAAGTTTCATCCTCTTACAATTTTTTTGCACCTGCTAACCTACATAAAACTACTACACAGCATTTGGAGGTGAAATAAAATACATGCAAGTTAACGCCCGTGTCCATCTTGCAGGATTTCCCGGGACATTAAAATTGAAGTTAGTTTTCAAGTAAATGATTTGGAAACATTTTCAAGTAGCGATATATATGATTTGATAGATGACATCAGCAAAAGCATCTACACTGTAGCATACAATGCTTTGGTTATGACTTTGTTTGCTTCAGCATTTGCTTTGGAGTGGGCTGGCAAATACTCAGTGGCTGCTGCTTGGGATATTGGTAAGATGTTTCTGTGAACAAGCCTTTTATCAACAACGTACACTAGCGTATGTTAACACTTTCAGCCGCTTGTTTTTACTTGGAAATTCTATGGTAAACATTTTTATTTGACAGGCTTAAGGGAAGAGAAAGGTGTGGAGGTGCAACATTTGCAGTGTGCCAGCTAGCCAGGGCTTCAGCACCAGCAAAGCAAGAGAAACACCACACATTTGTGGCAGCACCCAAAAGGAAATCACCAAGAGGCATGTTATACTGTATACACCTCCTGTGATTGTAGAAGTTGGCCGTTTGCTTCTTTGTTGAAGGAACATCCGTTTCATCTGGTTTGAGCTGCCCTATCTTTTCGCATAAGTGTAATTGGGATTCGTTCATTTGTGCACTCTGATCCATCCAATCATTGATACTGTATTTCTCATTTGCTCAGAGCTTCTTTCTCTTCCTCTAGAGTGGTGCAGTCATATCTGTCAAAATGAAGAAGCAGATTTGGCTGCAACAGCGACAGTGCTCCTAGCTTCAGCAGGACGGAACCAACAATTTATGGCACCATTGTTGGTTCCGTCTTTGAGGTTTTAGCGCATGTGCGTTGCAAAGCTATGACCCAAGCGTTTCCATAGAAGCCGGGGCGAGGCCGTGACTACAGATCTGCATAAACGGCGTCTTCAAATCTTTCCACTCTGGACCCGGTTTCAAAGGTGCGCGATTACAGACCCTGAAGACGGCAAAATTACCTAGCCGTCTTCTTGACTTGCTAGCAGCTTATCAGCACTTACTAGTTGAATTCAAAGAATGTATACCTCTCGTGTATCAAAGTTCAAGCTGAGCGAGTCAGCAAGCACTTCTGATGTGGTTTGTTAAGGGTAGTCAAGAAAACACCAAATAGATCAAATTTACAGTATTTCCTCCCCACTCGATATAAAATAATAATAATAATAATAATTCAACAAATTAAACAAACAAAAGACCAAAATAACTACATGAAAATAAAATGGGCTTTGTCTCTTTAGCAAAAATGTTAGGAATTGTTGTTAGTGACATGTAAGTTCTCCCAGGCAAATCGGACTGTCAGTAAAACATTTCCTAAAATGTTGGCCTTTCAACCATATTAAAAAGCTTGCATTTCTTTTGCAATGTAAAGAACGACACAGTCTGTGAGCACTCACCATTTTGGTAAATATTTACTTTGCTGACCAAATGCCTCAGTAGGCACCTCCACACCAGGGCCTGTGGCATTCGGCTTAGAAACCGTCACCTTTGTGCCTTCATTCATATTAGCGTTTGCTAACTTGGTGCTAGCTCTGCGTAGCCACCCGCTAGTAGCCCCGCCTCCATGTACTAGGAAAGAGAGGCTGAATTTCTGACACGAGGGTTCATTCCACTATAAAACAGGCACATGTAGAGCGAACCCTCGTCATGCAGCCGGTGTGGTTAAAAGAGACGACTCAGACAAGAAAATCAAACACGCATGCATGCACCTGTCAATTTCTCCAGGCCGGCAAAGTGAATTTCGTTTTTTTTTTTAAAATATCATTTGATTGATTGATTTAGCGATTATTGTGAATCGTTGAAAACACAAACCTGATACAAAACCATCCGAACATAAATTCAGGGTGCCTTGGTAATAAATATTGTAAGAGCTGGGAGGACTCAAGTATGTAGCTCAGCATATCTTATTATTTACGCACGTATTGACCACAATTATTTAGATTTTTTTTAAGTATCAAAAATGTTTTAATGCGCTTTATTTTTATAGCATGCCCCAGGAATGTGTGTAACTTGTTTGTAAATGCGCTTTGAACTTGATCTTTTATTTTCATTGGGGGGCCTGACTCAAGAGCGTACTAAAAAAGTAAATTCAGCAATACTTTGGATTATTTTTAATGCTTTGAAGAGCCACTTTTAATTCCACAAACTCATGTTTTCTAACAAAAGTTTATATAATTATATACGGTATATTTCACAAAAAAAAGGATCAGTACCATATCGGATGATACTGACTTCTTTACGGGATTGCTGCTAAGAGGTGGAAATTAATTGTTTTTTTTAAATCCAACTCATCAATTAATTGAAAAAATTAGTAGACCAACTGATTAGTTATTAAAATAATTGTTAGTTGCACCCCTAGTATTTCCCCCAAATTCCGTTTTCATTTTTTGGAAATGCATGTTTTACACTTCTTTTTTCCCAGTATATTGTGTGTGCTTTTTGGGTTAGTGAATAAAATGGTAATTTAACGCAAAATTCCTTACATTTTTCCCCAGTAATTGAATTGCATGGATGTCATGCCTCTGCACACATTGCTACAAAATCCTCAACAAACTACCCATACTTGGGAATATGTCCTATGTGTGAGACTGTCTCTTTACGGCTAAGACAAGCTCGGTGCAAAAATAAACATGCTTTCTTGTCATCGAGCATAAAACGCTGCGGTAGGTAACACGGTGAAAATACACTCATCCAGCCCGAGTTGCACACACAAACGCACTAGCCTGCTAAACTAAGCTAACTCTGCTATCTTCCATTCACGCTCTGTAACAAGTGGAGGTTCTGCTACCTTTTGCTGGTGTTTATCGTCATTTCAACGTGCTTAGTTCAGGAGAGGGCGTTGAGTGTTTGAAATGAGATGACTGAGCCATCTGCTCACTATATTTACCTACACAATAGTTTCTTCTCCTCACGATGACAGCATTTCATTCACATTATGTCAATTTCCACAAAAGTCTGCATTTAACGTTAAATTCTGATTCCAAATGTTCATTATTCTTACCAAGGCAGCCTGATTCCATGTTCTGCTGTTTTGTAGCAGGTTTGTGTTTTTAAAACTATGTGAATAAAATTGTGAATACTACAATACTTTAGCTATTGTAAGTTATGATCTATTGTTTGTACAACCTGCATAAGCAACAAGACTTTTGCCAGGCACTGCACTCCATAGCCTACTTTCCCAAAGTGGCACTTGTGATGTGAATTGTTTTTAAAAACAATTAGCGAACAGAAGGATTCAAGATCTGACTGGAAGAAAACGTAAGTAGGGTGATTGCTTATTTATTCATCAGTGCCCACGTCAACCCATATGAAAATGTAAACATGCAAAATACATTTTTAACCCGGAATTACTATATAATTGTTTCCCATGTTTCAAGTTAAGATTAAGTTAAGTGTGCAGGAGTAGGGGACATATGGCTTCAGGTCAAAGGTCTGCAGGGGTACGCGACTATAAAAAGTTCAGGGAACGCTGCTCTACTCACTTCCTAAGGATGATGACAGCACGCCTTTCCTTGATGTCCTGGGGTCTGATGCAGTGAGTGATATCATCTGCAGCATAACCACTGAAAAGGAGAACGGAGATATCCAGACTGACTGTGAGTGAGGGGACTATAAAGACTCACCTGAGGACCGTGACGCTGCCTCTCCTGACGGGCAGCACAAAGACAGGCTCGGACACTCTGATGGGCTTGAACTGGAAGCGGCAGCCGAAGCAGAGCGCGCTGTCGCTGAAGAAGGACACGGACACGATGGGTCGTGCAAAGATGTGCAGGGGGTCGACGTGCGACACGATGCAGCCCCCAGGCTGGTAGTCGTTGATGACCGCGCTGTTGACAAAGCCCTCCGGAATCACCCCGCTGGACACCAGCCGCTGGATGACCAGCTCATGCACCCAACTCGGGATGTCATCCACCTCGCCTTTGCGGTACAGCCGTTCCTGTCCCGGACCGCGCTTCTCCAGCTGGGCGCCGTACGTGTAGCCCTCCCCGAAGAAGTACTTGTTGCGGAGGGGCGCCCGGTCCACGGTGTGCTCGCGGTATAGTCCAGCCTCCCCTTTGGCCACCACCTGGTCGATCTTTTCCTCGATGCGGGTGCACTCCTCCGGCGTGAAGATGCTCTTCTGTAGGATGCTGTTCTTCACCCGGTGGGCCTCCAGTTCCCGGAGCTCGGCGCTATCGTCGCTATGCTCGCAATCGTCGTCGTCGGACTCGCGGTGCCGGCGTTTCCGCCCCCCGCCGTTACTCGTCTCGTACACGTCCCTGTGTGGAGGCATCGACCTCAGCTTCTCCCTGAGGTCGGAGTAACCACTGGCGGCCATGTCTGCGGAAGTAGACGCCAAAGTTAGCTGGCGGATATCATGTGTCGGGGTTGCTACGAGCCGACACGAAGTCACAGGGAGTCCGTGAGCGTGTAGCTGTTAGCCAACATGAGCTAGGCGGCTAACGCCAGCTGCCTTCCTCCGAGGTCCCGTCGGTGCCTCGACGCGGGGCTTAAGTGTCCGCGTCGGGAGGACAGTCGATATCCCTGGAGCGAATTGGAAGCCAACAAACAGAGAAAGCCAAAGTTACACTCGACGTCGTTAGCCAACGGAGCTAAGCGCAGCTAACTGCTAGCTATGTTAGCCAAGCTAGCCTGGCTTGGTCGCTCCGTCGCCACCTGAAAATGCAGCAAAGGCACGCCGCAACATCTCACAAGTCGCCGCGAAACTCCAAATAACGGCGTCCCCGCCCGGATTTACCTTGAGGAATCCAGGGAAAACCGTGTCATTCCTCACAAAAGTCTGGCAACGGCCACTTAGCAAGCAGGGAAGCGCCTCTTCGGAGGGAAGAAAACGCTGAAAATAAACTCGTGTAGCCTAGCAGTGGTGTGCGCATGCTCACTCGCGAAGACAGCCGCCTTCTTGGGGCGGTACCGTCACGTGCCAGCCAGACGCGTCAGGTCCATGTTGGGAATCCCGAGGAATGCCTTCTATTTCTGACACGCCAAACTCGGTTTGTCGCCCAGTAAACGAAAACAACAAACAGGCAAACTATTTTGTGCACCAAATACATCTTCAAGTGTGCTGACATGTGAATTTATTCTCATAAAACAGTATTTTGCAAAAAACAGCGCAGATATTTGTCTGAAAACAATGTCGATAAATAAATTCAAAACTACTACATGACACACATGTCATGTTTAATCAGAAAATAAAAGTACATTGATTTGCCCTGATATTAAGGTGCCGTACATTTAAAAAAACACAAGTGATACAAACAGGGCCGCACGGTGGATGAATGGGTAGCATGTTGGCCTCAGTCAGGAGGTTCAGGGTTTGAATCGCCGTTGGGCATCTCTGTGTGGAGTTTGCATGTTCTCCCCGTGTGTGTGTGGGTTTTCTCCGGGTACTCCGCTTTCCTCCCACATTCCAAAAACATGCATGTTAGCTTCATTGGCCGCTCTAAATTGTCCATTAGAGTGTGAATGTTTGTTTGTCTGCCCTGCCATTGACAGGCGACCGGTCCAGGGTGTACCCCGCCTCTCGCCCAAAGTCATCTGGGATAGGCTCCAGCATCCCCGCCACCCTCATGAGGATAAGCGGCATAGAAAATGGATGGATGAGTGAAGTGATACAAACATGCATAGGTTAACGCTCACCGGCCCCAACATTAGGCAGTCTAAATACATACTTTGAAACAAAAAGATGACGTTTAGCGTTGAAAGTATCAGTCTGAAGCATTTAATGGCTAAATCAGTCAAGTGCTGGGTGACACGCTTTCACTCCAGGTCTGTAGGTGGCGGTATTTGGCATGGCAAGACATGTCCCCACCGCTCCCTCTGGTGGTTGTCGTGGGTCATTGCTCCAAATGGCCCTAATTCAAGATGCAGCTTTTGAGCAATCCTGCTGCCTAATCAACAAAGACCCCTGAAACATTCAAACACTGTTAAATAAATATCAAAAGATGTGACCTGCAGGAGTGCGCCATGTTGCGTCCGGTGTGCAGCATGGGGAGGTAGCAAGCGTAAGGCTGGCATGCGTGTTGATCTGCTGCCAGTTTGAGAGGCATGCGTGTGATGGTACGCATGTGTGCTACAGCATGGTTATTTCGCTGGGCGGCAGGGTGAGCCTCTTTTCACGCACCAACATCATGTTTTCCACCTGCATGGCGATGACTCGACACAGCTCCAGGCCCTGTGGACAAACACCTGCGGGGTGAGCGCTCGGGAGAAGCAAACACAGACTGAAGAAATGTCATGTGTGATCGCGTCCCGGAGTGCTACCTGCTCCAGCTGCAGCTGGATGAGCCGCTGTGCGTCCATGTCGCCCAGGACGAGGTCCACGTAGGGGTAACTAGACCCAGCAGAGGGCCTCTGGGTGCGGCTGGACTGCACCTCCACCAGAGGGACCATTGCCATCACTTCCTGCTCCAGAAAACATCACCATCAATTACGCCACTTCTGTGCCATATTGCGCTGTACAGTACACTGAAGAGCATGAATGTAGTTTAGTGTGCCCCTCACGTGTGTGCTTTTGTGCAGGAAGTGCAGGCCGTTTTGATTGACAGCAACAATGCATGGGGCGTAAAATGAGGTAGAGCTGCTGCTGTGGATGTAGAAGAACGAGGAGCCGAACATGGGGAACGCACTGATCAGACCTGCACACATATGACAACATGTACAGTTGGGGAAATCAAACCCGAGGCCATTTGGTTACAGGCCTCTTTACAAACACCAAACACTAAATCACTTTTTAACTGGCTCAATTCCAGCAAGGACGAGAAGACACTTCCTGTAGACTATTGTTTGTTGGCTACAGTTCGCCATTCAACACCATAATTCCACGCCATCCGGACTCTAAACAGGGACACACCGGGCCCATTTTCTGTCCTTCACCTCTCACTCTGCTCAGTTTGCACAGTCGTGGACTGGAAACAGCACAAGTCGCTTAAAGACTTTCACTACGACACTTTAGTGAGCATCTGTCACTCACACATCACTTGTCATTCTTGCACGTCACGTCACATCTCCTGGACTTGGATTTGTATTATGTTGTATTTTTGTACTTTACTTTATTTCCTCCAGTCCAGCGTGTACCCCGCCTCCCGCCCAAAGCCAGCTGGGATAGGCTCCAGCATCCCCGCGACCCTAATGAGGATAAGCGGCATAGAAAATGAATGAATGAATATTATTTCCTATTTTCTTTTCTTATTATTTTCTTTGTTTTAATTATTTTCTTTCTTATTTCTATCTTCTTCTTATTTCTTTTTCATCTCTTCTTTTTGGCCTATCTTTATCCCCTAAATGGTTACAGGTTGGTACAATCCATTTCACTGCACGCCCTATTCTGTATGTATACAGTATGTATGTGACAAATCAAATCTGAATCTGAGTTGTGGCCCCTCTGGCGCTGATGAAAAATACTGTACTATAAACAGTACAATTTTTGTCAAAGACCCTCCCACTCTGAATTTGGATGACGATGAGCTGATCCGGGACACATCGGACTCTACCGATCTTACCCAGGAACTGTGCTCGAGCCTGGTGCGGAGTCAGGGTCTGCACCTGCTGCATGTGGCGCGTCACCATCGTAAGCCACTGCTGGGGCGGCTGCTTTTTGAAGAGAGGGCCGGCGATGTACTCTGACAGCTGGTGTCTGAAGGGAGCCAGATCACGGGCCGACGTCAACACTTGCTCATTCAGCTGTTTTTGCCGCGGTGTTCTGCGGATGCTTTCGCTCAAGAGAAAGAGGTAAGAGAAGACAACCACACACCCGACGGATCCTGGACCTCCGCATGCTCGTGGAACATCACAGTACTGCAGGTTCAAGCTACGATGCAGG
The DNA here is from genome assembly GCA_024372805.1 of Oostethus manadensis. Lineage (NCBI taxonomy): Eukaryota > Metazoa > Chordata > Actinopteri > Syngnathiformes > Syngnathidae > Oostethus > Oostethus manadensis. Next base: position 2,056,852 of record QODF01000059.1, on the reverse strand, counting down.
GATCAAAAGATGTGCAGGTGTAAGGACTATTTCTTCATCTTAGCAGGACGTGTTGCCTTTTCTGGTCCCAGATCACAAAGCGAGGTTTATAAAGGCATGCTTGGAAAGGTTTGCTGTGGAAGAACCTGACTGAAGGCCTGACCTTAAGCCAAATCGACATTACTTAGCGTCGATCCGTTTCTGGTGAATGCACTTTGCTAGGCAGACTGCGGTCATTTCATTACCGAAACACTTGGCTACGTACTGAAATGTGAACCTTTATGTTTTCCTTACAGGCTGGGGACGAAGAGGACGTCTTCGGCTCGGTGCTGCAAGGCCGCCAGCTTGGAGGTCTGATTCAACTGTTGAGCGCTCACTGTTCCGTGTGGAAGAACATTCAGCAGACCTTTGCGGTAGTCCGGCAGGATCTCGGCACACAACGTACAGAACAAGGTTAGGTTTTCATTGCAGATGCCCAGTATAAGCTTTCTTAACGAGATCACATATACCGATATCGCCCAGCACTTCACTACGACACCATCTGCTACCAAAATCAACCAATACCAATGTTATCCAGCACTTCATTACCAGTACAGATATCAACACATATAATATTGTCCAGCACTTCATTACTTCCACCAACCAATGCCTATATGCTGGTATTGTCCAGTACTTAATTATCGCTACCAGTATCAAAGGATACCAATAAACCGATATAGTGAGCTGGGATAGGCTCCAGCATAGCAAGAGGATAAGTGGCATAGAAGACGGATGGATGGAGCAACGGATACCAATATACCAACATAGTCCAGCACTTCATTACCAATACCAGCATCATGAAGGAAACATGATCAGGAGTATATCATAACAAATTGCATACGGTATTTTGCAAAGGCCAACATCGTTATTGGCAGAAGAAACGATGTAAATATTGCTATGTCCGTATTTGAGCGTGACCCTGCGGTACCTGGTTATAGTGCATGGCCACGTAGAGCTCGCTGTCAAACTTCAGAGGCTGAGTCCAGACCACCCGTCGGAACCAGAAGCTGTAGTCGTTGTCGACCGCCTCGGCCTCTGTGGCGACATCCAGAATGTACTCGTGCTTATTGAGAGGGCGCACGTTCTGACCTGGACACACAGTGGGCTTATTCCGACCAGCACATTGTTTCAACATTCGCACCAATAACTCCCCAACACGCACATGCTGAGCTTGCTGCTCCGTTGTGTTACATTATTTACAGAAAAAAGCAATACCCACTTGATCCAGTATCTCATATTTATTTATAGAATTTTCCGAGGGCATGAAAAAGAGGTTTGGGCCGAAAAAGGTCCTGTGCTGCATTTTGGACGCACCTCTGTTGGTGACTAAAAATACGGCGTATTCCTCGATGGCCTCCGGTCTGTGCAAGCCCATTTGGTAACACAGTTCCTCGATCACCTCCATGGAAACCTTGCCAGGAAACACCAAGGCATCAACACACACCGTACACAGCCGGGCCAAGGGGCACCTCACTCGGCACTTACCGAGCACGTTTTGATTTTCACGTGACGTTCGATGCCGCCCGGAAGTAGGAAGAGCTGACGCTTGGAGCTTCTCCCCGCCTGAGGGAGAGCATGTGCGTCCTCGTATCAAAGTTGTGGTTTACTTGATTGAAGGCAAGAGAGTGTCGAAACCGACTTACCATCATCGCTTTTAGCTCCACGCTGCTGGGTGGAACAGTGCGGCCGCCATGTCGGAATGTCTTCTTCAGGTTTTGCTCACACGCTTTGGCAATACCTAAGACACAGCATCACGGGACAGTAAGGATGTTGGCAACTTAGATATTATTATATATTGTTATTATATTTATACAGTGGTGTGAAAAACTATTTGCCGGACTTTTTGTCACACTTAAATGTTGGTGCCCATAAAAAAGAGTTAACTATTAGTCAAAGATAACATCATTGAACACATAATGATGACTGCCAAGACTTTTGGGAAAAGATCTTGTGGACTGACGAGACAAAAGTAGAACTTTTTGGAAGGTCCCGTTACATCTGGCGTAAAAGTAACACAGCATTTCATAAAAAGAAGAGTCAAATATGGTGGTGGTAGTGTGATGGTCTGGGCTGGTTTTGCTGCTTCAGGACCTGGAAGGCTTGCTGGGATAGATGGAAGCATGAATTCTACTGTCTAGCAAAAAATCCTGAAGGAGAATGTCCGGCCATCTGTTGGTCAACTCAAGCTAAAGCCATCTTGGGTGCTGCAGCAGGACAAGGACCCAAAACACACCAGCAAATCCACCTCTGAATGGCTGAAGAAAAACCAAATGAAGACGTCGGAGTGGCCTAGTCAAAGTCCTGACCTGAATCCCATGGAGATGCTGTGGCATGACCTTAAGAAGGCGCTTCATGCTAGAAAAGCCTCAAATAAAGCTGAATGACAACAATTGTGCAAAGATGAGGGGGCCAAAATTCCTCCAGAGTGTGTAAAAGACTTGTTGCAAGTTATGGCAAACGTTTGATTGCAGCTCGGTGGGTGGAGGCGGGGCCGCTAGCATGCACACAGAATGCAGCAGAGTATAATGTTGTCGAAGTAGATTCGTAGATTGCAATTTGTTGTGATCATTTCTCAGTATTTTTCAATAATTTTACTTTTCTTAGAGCAATGCTAAAATCTCATCTTGCCTTGTTCTCGCAGGCCCAATCTTGTGTATCATCTTGTGCCATGAGCTGAGCGTCTTGTGACACCCCTAATGGCTGCCCTTTAAACAGGTATAAGTGGTGACAATAAAAATCAGTCATTTTTGTTACCTGGTTCCAGACCCAAAGCAAGATTTAATATTAATAAATGGAACGTTTTCATAGTTGTATTGAACAATATGGCTTTTAACATCATTAGAGCCCTGTAGACATGAAATAACATCCCTATGGTCACATTTACGTTTGATAGAATGAGGCACGACTGCACATTCAAAACAGAAATACATTAAAAATCCTCCTGGGTTGGATTGTCTCTCATTTCTGAGTGTCCAGTGTACATATTTCTGGATAGTTTTCAAAGAGGGGTGTGAGTGTGTTCGTTACCCTGATACTGTACGCCGGTGCTGAGAGAGGCCTGCATCAGGTATTTGAGCAGGAAGGGCTTTAGGACCTCCGAGCAGCGACTGAAAGCAGTCAGAATGTAGAGCAGCCTCCACCCTCGCTGGCAGCTGTCACTACACCACACACACACACACACACACACGCACACACACACGCACACGCACGCATGCAAGTCACAGTTCAGCACAGGCGTTCTTAAATGTACACTGTAATGTAGAGTGAGACGTACGGTTTAGAGCTGGTGTTGGCGGTGATCTGCTTCACCACCTGACAGTAAGCCTCGTCCCTCATCAAGGTGAACTCTCCTATCAGCTGCAGCAAACATGCGCACACACACAGACACACACACACGCACACACACACTGATTGATCAACCAGTAACTGATGGTAGGTATATAGTGTATATTGTAGCAGTCGCAAGGAACAAGCACATGACAAAGATGGAACATCTCTCTTATAGCACTTGCGCGCCCCAACCTGGGACGCCCCCCAACTCGACTGCTGACTGGGTGAGGGATATGCCCTATAGTGTCTACCACACAACCCCCTTGGAACACCCAGAAAACGGGGGCCTCACCAGCCGTCTACAATGGCTGCATTGACCATCAGCCAGAGTCGAGGACAAAACCCACGCAGGGTCTGCTGGGAACCTTGGGGGGCAACCACAACAAGGGACCTGGGCCGGCAACATGGGCGCACTGAGGACAGTCCATCCTGGTCAACAGCCGTGCCGGGGGTGAGGGGGCCCCATGCCTCCTCCCGTGGGGGCCAGGGGGAAAGAGGGTTTCGCGAGCACTGAGTCCGCGGCCCTGGGCAGAAAGAGCGAGGTCCGGTCAGGGGAACGCTGTAAAGCCTGTGGCGATGGAGGGCGGGGGTGGGCCAAGGTCCAACCGGCCCAGAGGCCGAGCGGCACCTTCGTCTCAAGCCTTTCCAAGCCGACCCAGAGCCATTTGCGGTGCACCGCTGTGGAGGAACAATCTCTTCCCTGCCACCATATGTGCCGGCTTTAGCCTATCCAACGTAGCAATCCCTGTGCCCGCTGAAATTCAGCACGAGAACTTAAGGATCGTGCCAGGGCACCCAAAAAAGATTGTCGTAGGGAGGTTGGAGGGGCGAATGATGGGCGTCTTGGCATCGAAAAACAAGCTGACCTTAGTTCCAACATTATGAACGACTGTGGTAAACAGTGGTGAATCGGGCTGGGGGCCAAGCGGCCCTTCATCATGTTGGGGTCACCAATGTGGCAGTTGCAAGGAACAAGCAGGCTTTGGTCTTGCTGAACTGCTCACAACAACTGCATGACAAAGATGGAACATCTCTTTTATAGTGCTAACACTTGCGCGCTCAAACCTGGGATGCAAACTACGCCCCCCGACCCGACTGCCCACTGTGTGCGGGATATCCCCTCTGGTATCTACCACAACATTTATACATCTACACATGTGCGTGTTACCTTGAGGAAAGTGCTGACCACTTCCTGTTCCGTCAGCCCCCTTAACGGAACGTCACCCATGAAGCGCATCACCGCTACACAAACCACACAAACAATTGATTATTGACACAACATAAGACTGACGTTTCTGATCCGTTGTGTGACGTGTGTCATGGTGATAAGATGTGATTTGGACAGAGGAGGACCTACAGAGAAAGAGGTCCGGGGCCACTCTGTTCATGGCTGGGTCGGTGAACTCTATCAGAGACTCATTTAATGGTGTCTGTGGACGACACAAACACATTTCATGTACACTTCAACTACATTTGTTATTAATTACTGCACCTTGGAGAACTTGACCATTTCCTCAGGTACCCTGGAGTCGCGGCTCTTGGTCTTGTTCTTCAGGGAATCCCTGAAAGCACCGGTCAAAGGTGGTTGCTTCAAAGTACTTCCTTCTCCATTTTTGTGAGGTTTGTTTAGTGTCAGCCTCACCCCCTCCCACTGGCGGCCTGTCTGAAGTACTTTTTGGCAAATTCTGGCATGTCGTATTTGCTGTCGTGCAGGGTCCTCTCGTCCACATCGCCATCAAAGCTGTCTAGAGAAACCCTCTGAGCAGCCAACACAGCAGACTTGTCACTCCACGAGGCTGCTGGCTGAGCGTGCAACGAGCTCACCTCAATGGCCTGATCGATCTCGTGTGCGGCCCACGTGGACGCCGCAGCCACTGCGACTGCTGACGACACGGAAAACTGGCCCGCCCCTCCTGTAGGCTCCGCCTTGCGGCCCAGCTGCAGGGACAGGAAGTCAGGAGGGGCTACCGGATGGACGCACTTGGCCGGGAAGGTACCAGAACATCCGAACACTGCGCCAAACTTCCAACCTGTCACACACATGCGTGGAAATAGGAAGACAGATGCATGGATGTTTTGGTAGCTGGATGGACCCCTGAATGAACATCTGCATGGAGCAGCTGGATGGTGGATGACTGGAGGGCTGAATGTATACCCGACAGATGGATGGACTGATGCAAAAATAGATGGCTTAACATTTTAACAGGCCGAATTACATGTCAACATAAGATTCCATCCATCCATTTTCTATACCGCTTATCTTCATGAGGGGGGCGGGGATGCTGGAGCCTATCCCAGCTGACTCTGGGCGGGAGGCGGGGTACACCCTGGACTGGTCGCCAGCCAATCGCAGGGCAGACAAACAAACATTCACACTCTAATGGACAATTTAGAGCGGCCAATGAAGCTAACATGCATGTTTTTGGAATGTGGGAGGAAAGCGGAGTACCCGGAGAAAACCCACACACGCACGGGGGGAGAACATGCAAACTCCACACAGACCATGCCCAACATAAGATCCCTTCTTTGATTTTACCTTCACAGTTCTTACACTCAACCTGTGGGTTTTGGGGCGTTTCTGCTTGAATTTCTTTGCTAGATGTCAGATAGCCTCTCACAGCTGCTGTTTTGTTGTGATCTGCCTCCCACGCTCACACACTCTTTGCTTGATGATGCTCCATAAGTTCTCAATTGGGTTGAGTCAGGGGAAAAAGGATGGGTGTGACTTTTCTCCTTTTATGCCCATAACAGCCAATGACAGATAGCTTCATACCTTCATTGACCACAAAGGGCCCACCGGCTCTCTCTCGCAGATTCCGATCCAAAACATGACTCAGCTTGATGACTTGATGACATCACAGCCTTGTTGAGGTATGCCGGCCATACTCTTCTTCCTCCATCTGAACCATCCAAGGTTGCTCGGCCCTCATCGGCGAACAAGATTGTTTGAAAATTCATCTTCATGTATTTGCTGGCCCACTGCATCCGTTTCTGCTGGCCAAATAGTGGATTTATGCAAGCCTCTGGGGGATCCTACACCTTGGGGTTCACGAGACTTCAGAGGCACCAGCAGCTTGGAATCCTGAATGCTGCTTTGTAACGGCTTTTTAGCAGGTGCTCTCTTGATGTGGTACATACCGTTGGAATTTGGGACACAGTGTATACAGTGTACACAGTGTGTGTGGGTATATATAAATATACTGTACATACATATATATAATACACACACACACATATATACTGTATATGGCAATGAGTGGATGAGTGGGTAGCTCGTTGGCCTCACAGTCAGGAGGTTCGAATCCCCGTTGGGCATCTCTGTGTGGAGTTTGCATGTTCTCCCCGTTTGTGTGTGTGTGGTAAGAATGGGAATGAGTGTGACTGGTTTTATGTCCATATGTGCCCCGTGACCAGTACCCCGCCTCTTGCCCAAAAGTCAGCTGGGATAGGCTCCAGCACACCCGCGCCCCCAATGAGGATAAGCGGTATAGAAAATGAATGAATGTATATATATATACAGTATATGTATTTCTTTTATGATGGACACAGGAACAGACGGATGGATGCTTGGATGGGATTTGTACATGTAATTGGATGGATGCAAGCCTAGAAGGATGGATGGAGGTAAAGTTTGTTGGACGGATTGAGGAGGAGGAGGCACGGACGGATGCAGACAGATGGATACAAGAAAGGTGAATGGAATGGTCGTTAGACGGGCGTAGAATTAGTTGTGAGCTCGTGTGGAAGTAGACAGTGTCTCTCACCAAAGTCCTGCGTGTCCCTCTTGAGCTCCTCCAAAAACACCAATTTCTTTCTCACCACACAGCCATAGCTGTACCCTACGACACACACACACACACACACACACACACACAATTGATGACACGCATAAGACTAGAGGACATAAAGGTTTGCATCTTAGCGTGTCACCTTTCTCCAGCCCGTCCAGCACTTGCAGCCTGATGACGTCACCTTTGTGGAAGTTGAGCATGGAGCGGTCGTCCGCCATGAAGTTACGTTCTGCGATCACGTAGTCCGAATCCTGCGGGGAGGAGGAGGAAGCGCATGTCACACTTTTCACACTTGTACTGAGCACGTGCGTGTGTGCATGCGCCTGGTACCTTCTTGATCTCGTTGAGGAAGGTGTCCACCAGATGTTTGACCTGTGGTGCCTTGGCGGAGAACAGGATGAGCTTCTCGGTGGTCAGGTTAAACTCCAGCATATTCTCAGACGGGATGGTCACAAACAGGATGTCTGCGTAACTGACACAGAGGATGTTTATTTGAGGCTCAATACGCAGCACAGCATCAGGTGCACATACCTGCACAACTTACAGCAATGGTAGCTAAACTGCTGCCAACATTGGTAACGCTAATTAAGTGTTGGCCAGTAAAGCCAATCTCTACCACAAGGGCGTGTGTGATAGAGCAGTGTTTTTCAACCTTTTTTGAGCCAAGGCACACTTTTTTCATTCCAAAAACGCCAAGGCACACCACCAGCAGAAAATGTAAACACGAATCTCTGCAGCCTAAAGAAACAATATCAAGTCAATATACTGTAAAGCGTTGCCAGCTACCTCTATTTAGCTTATTACATGATTATTACATGATTATTACATGATTATTACATGATTATTACATGATTATTACATGATTATTACATGATTATTACATGATTATTACATGATTACTCTGCCCAGCATTGGACAGCACAGACACTCAGCAATGGCACATTATTGGCCGACTCATTTTCCAAAAATATTTCTACACCAATTAGGTGGAAGTGGATGATTTCCCACAGCACACCAGACACTACGCCACGGCACAGTGGTTGAAAACCACTGTGATAGTGCATCACTGCCTGAGACCTTAGGAGCTGCTCCACACAAAAGGAGGAGGACCAACAACTTGGTAGCTCCGTCCAAACTGCCCTGTAGGCCAATTAAAAATGATTGGACATAAAATGCAGCAAGTGAAAAGAACACAACAAGTTCGTACGTGTAGGCTCTGAGGACTCTGAAGTAGTCGGGAGTTGCGGCGCTGCTCCTCACGGTCTTCAGCAGCTTGATGCCACTGTGCGACACCGACATGACCTGCACGCCTGTTCCCACGCTGCCCTGCACGAACACACGCAACACGACGTGTCACAACAAAGCCCATTTCCCAGTACAGGCATCCCACCCTCACAGAAGCTGGGAAGAGTCGAGAAAAGTAGATTTCCCAGGTGTCCCGGGCGGCCGTGACAATGGTTTTTTTCACGTGTTCCTCCACCGGACCCATGTTCTGTCGGACCCCGTGTTTGTCTGTGAGTCCCACACATACATGCATTCAGTTAGATAGCCTCTGGTGAGGGTCCTGGTCGAAGGCGTGTGCGTAGGAAGAAAAGAGGGCCTACCGAAAAGAGCTTTCATCGTCTGCCTTTCATCCCGCCTGATGCGGACGCACGCTTCTGACAGAGTGTCGTCGACTATCTGCAGAGGAGCACACAGTTAAGCAGGAGATTGGCTTTCATCTGCCGTGTCATCAGATAAAATGCGTGCGAGGCGGGAGTGCAACAGCTGCAGATATTAGGGAGCCATTTTAGACCCGGTTGATTTATTCAAAATGTATTTTAGCATGAAGGCTAAAAAACAACAACAACATAATAGTATACGGAAAAATAATGTCATTTTAGTAGCATACAGATGAAATTTAAGGAAATGCAGTGTCCAAACATTAAGGCATAATTTACAAAAAGAAAATTGAAATAGTTGGAAAAGGTGAAATTTACTATATCTTACTATATATAGTTACTATATATATACTTTACAAGAAAAAAGTCATATTTTAACTAGAAAAAATTTTATTTTTTTAAAAAGGATGTAATTTTAGTCACATAGCTGAAATGTTCAAGAAAAAAATATTCTTTTTTTTAACGGTCATAATATTATGAAAAATATGGAAAATTAAGTTGCGGAAAAAGTTATAATGTTACGAGAATAAAATCCAAATATGGGAATAAAGTCATAACTATGAGAACATTTACAAGAGGAAGGTTGAACTAGTTGGAAAAAAGCCCAAGAACAGCGGAAATGCAAAAAAGTCCAAATATTAAAAGAAAAATGTTCAATTATAACAAGAAAAAATGTTGCAATTTTAGGAGAATAAACCTGTAGCATTATGGGAAAAATAGTCGTTTAGTAACAAAGTTTATAAACTATTCGATTTTTCTTTGAAGTTGGAATTTTGTGAAAAACAAATACAAGTTGGGAGAGGGGCGCAGCTGTCAACCGATCACCACCGGAGAGAGTCCTGGTTCCGATGGTGGGCCAGGATGCCGGTCAGACCTGGTAGGCCCAAACAGATTGTGAGGATCTGCTGGCAACACCAGCCAGAGTCCCCTGTCAGAAGGTCTTTCAACTTCCACTTCTGGGAGAGCTTCAACCTTGTTCTGAGGTAGCCATCGGACATTGAGTCCAAGTGGGCCGTGTTCTGTCCCTCTTTTGTCAAGCCATGGCTGTAAAGATTGATTTCTTACTTTTTTGCATGTTTGTCACACTTGAATGTTCCTGTGTGAAAAAGAGATTGACCTCCCTGTTAAAATAGGAATAACTGAGATTCAATGAGATCTATCAGCCTGGAAAGGTTCTAAAGCTCTAGGACTCAGTGAAACACAGTGAGAGCCATTATCCAATGGCCAAAACACGGAACAGTGATGAACCTTCTCAGGAGTGGCTGGCCAACCTTAAATTAGCCCAACAGTGCAGTGACGACTCATCCAAGAGGTCACAAAGGACCCCACAACAACATCCAAGGAAATGTAGGCCTCACTTGCCTCAGTTAAGATCAGTTGTAATGACTGCACCATAAGAGAGAAACTGGTTCCAAGACGAAAACCACTGCTGAACATTAAGAACATTGAGGCTCCTCTCAATTTTGCTAGAAAACATCTTGATGATTCCCAAAAGAGCTCTGGGAAAACATCGTGTGGTTTGACATCTGGAGTAAGTCATGCAGTGTTTCAGAAAAAGAAACCAACAGTAAAAGATGGTGGTGGTAGTGTGAGGGTCTGGGGCTGTTTTGCTGCTTCAGGACCTGGAAGACTTGGTGTAATAAATGGAACCATGAATTCTGCTGTCTACCACCAAATCATGAAGGAGAATGTTTGGCCATCCATTCATGATCTCAGGCCGAAATTAACATGAGTTCTACAGCAGGGCAATCATCTGAAACACCCCAGCAAATCCTCCTCTGAATGGCTGAAGAAAAACAAAATGAAGACTTTGGAGCGGCCTAGTCAAAGTCCTGACCTGAGTCCTATTGAGCTGTTGTGCCAAAGGCGGTTCAGGCTGGAAAAGCCTCCAAGGGGGCTGAATTACAACAATCGTGCAAAGACGGGTGGTCTGAAGCACTGTAAGAGACTCATGGCGGCTTTGCTTGATCGCCGTCGGTGCTGCTATCTGGGTGGCCCAACCGGCCATTAGGTTTTCACACAGGGCCATGTAGGTCCTGATTGTTTTTCTCCTTAGTAATGGAAAGTTTCACTGAAACGTGCATTTTGCGTGCAGTTGTGTTGACGATTTGAAACACCGAAGTGTACCAAACATGCAAAAAATAAGAAAAACAAAATGTCTGTAGGAGTCTCTGTGTGAGCTTTTTTGCACATGCACGCTTAACACTCCAGGTTCTTGAGTTTTCGATGACTTTGGTGAGTCCACGAGAAGAATGGAGTGTGTTTGGCGTGATTCAGCTTGACTTGATGCGCATGCGTTAATGACGCTAACATTTTTATCGCAGTTACCGCCGCTATTTTTGTGCTTTCTGTTTTTTTATGATATTACAGCAAAAGCACAGTTTTTTTCCCGTGGTCTTCTCCAGCCCTGCTAGTCTGTGCCAGATTGTTGCTTCCAGCCTTCTGCACGCTCCTGCCACGTTTGCTAGCTATTCTCGCTACCTTCATTCCCGGCTGCTGCTGAGCATTCCTGCGTTTTTCGGTGCATAATAATTCTGTCCTTATTTTGTGCTAGACGAGTTCATGGTTCCCTTCTGTCATTTGCTTGTATTTCGCTTTTTCTTCCTCCGGGAGAGCTTTTGGTTAGTATTAAAATACTTTCTCCATACCACTTCTCCATGGTTCTGCATTGCAAGATAGCTCCACAAAAATAATCAGAGTACTTGGAAAAGGTTCTACAAAATATCAAGATTGATGCAGATAATGGAAACATTTTGCATACTATGGTATTTGTTATACATGTGCTTATTTTAATTATTATATTGTTATTATTATTTTTTCATTGTATTCCTTTCATGAAGGCTACCAGCATAATCTGTACATAATTACGCTTAATTACACCTTCATCAGCGGAACAAAGCAGTAAGAAGACTCTTACATTTGCCTCCCCCCTACTTGAACAAACTAACCAAAAAGACGAGATGGTCCGACGTCACATGCCGTTGACTTTTAACGGCCTCCCCCATCGGCAAACAAAAACATACAAATCAACGAGAGGTCACTGACGTCCGGTTTACCTTCCAGGTACGTTTTTTCTGCATTCATCCATTTGTAAAAATCTACAAACATCCGTACAACCTTTTAAAGCGTGTGATTGAGAATAGTCCAACAACCAAAACACACATCTGAAGTCGTCCTTCTGGAGTAAACACAAACAGCTTTTCTTTTAAAACATTTTAATATTATTAAAGATTAGTAAGCTGTGAAAGTGCCAAGTGGCGAGGGAGTATTGTTGTAGCATTATTCCTGTTTTTCCCCGAGAATTTGTTGCCGTAATACCTCAGAGTCACAAAGGCTATGAAATCATAGGTGGTGCGCGTTTCGAGTCACCTGTTTGAAAATGAGGTCCAAGACCAGTGGGTTGTTGAGGCTGTCCACGGGATAAAAAACCTGCAAAATAGGCAAACACAATCCCTCAGTGTCGCCATGAGGGGGTCATGGCGTCCATGCAAGACTGCAACAAGATCAACCTCAGTGGTGGAAAAACTCCCACAAAAAGAACAACACACTGAATCCTTAAATATAAACTATTTTCTCACGCAACTTTCATAAAGAATGATAAAGACTCCTCCTGAGGTGTGAAGGAACTCCTTCTGAAAATATAAACATTTGACACTTACCGCATCAGCGTCGATGCCCAAAGCATCCCGCTACCCCTACTGTAAGAGAAAGCTGAACAAGACGGAATAAAAGCACCTCCTTCCGGAGGTAAAGTCTCCAGGGAACGTTGCTGTAGGTGTAGTGTTCCTGGTTGGTGCTTTGCTGCAGCTGCGTCTGGATGCTCTCCGCTTCCACCGGCAGCTCTCGAGACACTGCATCGCAAACATCATTAACAGTCCTCTTCATCTCACACTTCCTCCTTACAACTGCCAGACAAGCTTTTGGGGTGCGGGTGTGTGTCTCAGCATCAGAACCTGGTGGAGGTACCGGAACCGGACGACCCGGCGCCCTGGTCTTGGTGCTCTTGGTGGGTTTTATTAAGGTGGTCTCCATCACAGGAGCAGAAGGCTGGGGAGCCACTGGGCGTTTAGGCTGCACAGGTATCAGCATGATTTATCTGTGTGTGTGTGTGTGTGTGTGTGCGCACTCACCTGTGGAGCGGGAGGGTTGTCCATTTGAGGTTTTAGGATCAGCAACGCTTCATCATGAGGGGTTTGCTTTTTCTTGAATTTACCCTCCGGTCTCCTGATCACATTCATCCAGCAAACAGTGCATTTGAAGGACATGCGCATGTGTATGTAAGACATCTCAGGCATTCTTCACCTTTTCCCAGGCGGAAGGGCCTCCATTGGTGGAGGCGGGGAGTTGTACCTCCTGATCATTTCTGTCAAAAATAAACAAATACAAAAACGGAATATCACACATTACCAATATCGCACATATTTTGTGGCATTTTGCTGGATTTCACATCTTAAAAACAAGTTCCACCTTGAATGTTTTGGCTGGGCACGATGTGCTCCGGAGGCCGGGGGGAGTACTTCACCACCTCACCGACAGGAGGCGGAGGAGACGTGGCCACTGGGGCTGCACATTGCCCACCCACACACACACACACACACACACACACACACACAGGCATTTCCAGACATTAGCAGTTCGTTCAAACTGAGGGGACTGAAGTTGCTGCTCTCTTACCAAACTTTTTGGCAGGTTTGTCCTTGTTGATGGGAATTGTCGGCGCTCTCCTCCGAGGAATGCTGTCCCTCATATAAGTCTGTGGACACATACAGAGAACACGCGTGATGAACAGGCTCTACTACAAATACATATTATTTGGTGATGAATTGGGACCTCTGGCCATGATGTATCTCATTTTCTTCACTTAAGACAAACCTGAGGAAAAAAGATTCCCTTGAAGCATGACTCATGACTAATCAAATCCAATGAAAAATATAAAAACATCGAGTATATAAATGAAAATGTAATATTTCAAATGTATAATTATATACAATATACATACAAATGAAAATATATTAATTAAAAGGTGTAACATTATAGACATATCAATAAATTGTATATGATTAATACTCAATTAATGTCATCCAATAATTGCATAATTGTATAATTACTGCTTCATGACGTTTGAAATTGCTGTTTATTACTGTGTTTATTATTATTATTATTATTATTATAGCAATGCAATTTGCTATGTGCAAAGTTGCTTTGCTTTGCTATCTTTATTACAATATAACATCCATCCATTTTCTATGCCATTTATACTCATCAGGGTGGCGGGGATGCTGGAGCCTATCCCAGCTGACTTTGGGCGGGAGGCGGGGTACACCCTGGACTGGTCGCCAGCCAATCGCAGGGCACATACAGACAAACAAACATTCACACTCTAATGGACAATTTAGAGTGGCCAATGAAGCTATCATGCATGTTTTTGGAACGTGGGAATAATATAATATTCATATAATGATAATAATAACTAATAACTAATAAACAACAACTTTCATATGCGCTTTAATACGGTTGGTGTGATGCTCACAAACTGCGGATTAACACAAAAAAAACTGTGGAGATGTTGGTGGTCCCCCGATCAATCGGACAATATGCCCCCGTGTCTACCCATGGGCAGAGGATCGAGCATTAAACACCTTGGAGGTCACCTGAGCTGGAGCACACACAGGTGACCAGTGTGTGCTCCAGAGGTCATCAGCGCCTCCACTTTCTGTGCGGACTCAGACTGTTTGGGGTGCGCAAGAACATTATGATGACATTCTCCAAAGCCGCCATCGAATGTATTTGACGAGATGGCATCACCAGCTGGTTTAGTAACTTAACAGTAGAATCAAAGTCTCCAAATTTTTAGCCTGGTCCAAACCGCAGGAAAGATCATGGGCACCTCTGCTCCTGCATCTGGTGTGTCACATGTACTGTACCCTGATACCAGCTTATGAACTCGGGGAGGAGATCCAGGCTCCCTCTGTGCAAGCATAACAGATACAAATACTCTGTTGTCCCACTTTCTGTGAAAACGCTCAGTGACACATAAAGTACTCTTCCAACTTGCACGATGTGAAGAGGTACTGCACTTAAAGTCCTTAAAGCACTTGAAGTACAAGTCATGTGTGGCGTTCCTGTCTGTCTGTTGTATGTGGCGTAGCACAGCCCCTGTCCAAGGAAAATGTCTCCCCTTTGGAGATAAATAAAGAATCTTTGACTTTGAATCATTATTCTTCTACAACTTTCCTCCCATTTTTGAGGGCCACAACATGCATGGAAAGTCAGCAAAAAGTGCATCAGATCTGGCAAAAAATGATATTTCCGGGGTCTCAAACACCATCCATCCATTTTCGATACTGCTTATCCACAAACTCTCAAAATTCACTCAGTAGCGCCCCCTTTATCACATGTTTAAATTGCCCCTGTCACCAAATATGGTGGAAACGTCAATCATTACAGGACGCACAAAAACCAACAGGAAGTTTCCGCCAGCAATTTTGGGGCAAAAACCTGCTTTGCCAAAACTTCTGAAGCCTTTAAAGACCTGATCAGTGCAGCGATGACGAAATGCTCTCAAGCACACACGCTCGCTGACCTGCGCAGGCACATTGGTCTCCGGCGGTGTCAAAGCAATTCTGTCGGTCCCAGCCGGGTTCATCTGAAGGTTCTGGGGCCGCGTTGGAGCCTCCGGCACGGGTTGATCCAGGGGCTGTGATGGAGTGCGCGCAGCCGGGTGATGCGAGGGAGGAGGGTACGGGCTGGTGGGGAGGCTGACGGCGGTGTAGGGAGACGGCGCGAAGTTGGCGTACGGGCTGGGCGGTACGTTGGCGTACGGACTTGGGGGGACGGCAGCGTATGGGCTGAGGGGATGGTTGAGCTGGGGGCTGGTGGGAGGGCTCGTGATGGGCGAGGTAGGGGGGCTAGACATGGGGTTGATCACAGGCATGGCCCGCATCGCCATCTGCTGGGCCTGAGGAGCAGCACAAACATGGTGAGGCCCGCTGACTCGGAACCAGAGGAGATCAGACCACCATGATGACAACCTGCTGATTCACACTATTCTGCTGCTCCCGGGCCAGAACCGCCTGCTGGGCCTCTGCAGGAGGAGACATGTTTGCGTCAGAACGGTGCTTTTAGGCCCCTCCTCACTTTGCACTCACCGGGTGCCACGGGGGCAACTGCTGCAACAGGGGGCATCACAGGAAGGACTCGCACAGCTGCAGACACACAAACATCACATTTTTGTCACATTGTCCCGCCTTTTGACAGTTTCCACATGTGTGTTAGGAGTCTGACCGCCAGGTGGAGGTGGGGGGCCACCGGACTGGCCCTGGTCGTGCCACCCAACTCCCCCAGCACCCTTCATCCTGCCGGAGAGGACTGCGGCAGAGTCTGCTTCCTGTGAGGGACAAAGTGTGCTAAAATGAAGGACGTTCTTCGTACTTCTGATTCCACCTCGTGAAATTCATTCACAAATCAAAATATTGATATTTTTGATACTTCAGTCATTTTGAGGTTATGCTTGTCCAAAAAGTTTGCTTGATGTTTAAAATGTAAACGTTGCCAGTCATAAATAAAACACAAATAGTGATGAAAGTTGGAGACCTGACAGATTTCTATTAAATACAGATTTTTTTATTTGTTTTTATTATTAAATTCTGTTGGTTTTGTTTTTGAACTAAAATTTTTGAGCAATTTATTCCTCAAGTACTCGTACTACTCCAGGACATGCATCAAATTAATTTCAGGTTTGTGTCAAAAATCGTACACAAAACAAATGAAGGCAAAAAACCAAGTTTAGCTTGTAATAATTACCAATTTGTCAGGGGCCCTTGGAATTGTCTAACGCCGGCCCTGGCTAATTACACTTATCATGAATAGATCTCGTCAATCCATAGGATTGGTATTGGGACGGGCCGATGTAACTCACGGACGATGGGTATTGGAATCGGCAGCATAAAACCCTGATTGGACCATCCCTCCTTACATACAAAAGTAAAAACATGTTGCTCATCATTCACAATCCTAACATGAGACATGAACACACACAGTTCTCTTTTAAAATATAAAAAACAGCTAATGGGAACACCCGTTACATGCATTATAAAGGCTGCTTTTAAAACCTCCCAAAACCTCTAAAAGTGTAGCGTGGCCTGAGGCATTGTGAGCGCTGACGTGTGGCGAGGTGTCACTATGGCGCTAACGTAGTTCTTTGGTGTAACATTCATTCATTTTCTGTGCTGATGAAAGCCACGTAGTCAGTCATGTGAGAGCTGTAAGAAAAGCCGGTTGAGGAAGTGGGTCGGTCAGAACGCTCACAAGAGGCCAAATCCTGTGAATGTGGTCCTTCCTCCCAGCATATGCTATGAATAAAACATTGTCAGATATGCTTGAAGGAAAGCTTTGGAAAAGCACCAGGATTCTAAATAATGAAGTAAGATCAAATAGAAGCGGCGGTATCTGGAAATGCGGCTGGGAATCCACTGGGCATGAGGAGGGAGGGGGTGGAGGATGCAAACCTTTCCTGCTGGCGTTTTTTTACTGCAAATACACGGCCACATTACTTGAATTCAGTGGTCACCTTCTCTTCTTCTTTCTCACCGCACCGTTGGAACCTTCGTGGTGTCACCGCGTATACGGCCGAGTACTGAGCACCTTGCTGGGTTCAGCGTTATTGTTTATTATTCCCCAAAGTAGTAGTTGCCCTACGTATGTTTACTTACCTGTTGCACTTTGTGCTGTCGTTATGTGCTACCACCGCCATTGTGGGTATGTTCTGGCTCCGTGTGATAACACCGCAGTTAGTTACTTGGCCGGACGTTCTAGGCTGCAGTTACACTACCCTTTGATGAAGTTGCAGGCGCAAAACACGAGTTTGGTAATCCAAGTGATCCGTATTGACCGATTTCACTCATGGATGATCAGTAAGGGAATCGTTACAGTACATTTTTTGGCCTCTCCAGCACTTTTAACACCATCCAGCCTCAGCTCCTCAGGGACAAACTCACACGGATGGGAGAAGGATCACACTTGGTGGCAGGGCCTACCTGACTGGCAGACCTCAGTACAAGCAGCTGGGGAACTGCAGGTCCAACACTGTGACCAGCAGCACAGGAGCACCGCAGGGAACTGTGCTCTGTCTTGTTCTCTTTACCCTGTACACGTCCGACTTTCAGTACAACTCTGAGCTCTGCCATGTACAGAAGTACGCGGACAACACGGCCATCGTGGGATGTATCAGGAAGGGACAGCAGGATGAGTACAGAAAACTGATCCAGGACCTTGACAACCCGGGCGACGCAAAACTATCTGCACCTCAACACCACCAAGACCAGGGAAATGGTGGTGGACTTTAGGAGAAACAGGACCTGTTCTCATTAAAGGTGACTGTGTAGAGGTGGTTCACACCTACAAACACCTGGGAGTGCATCTGGATGGTAAACTGGACTGGACTGCCAACATGGATGTTCTGTGTGGGAAAGAACAGAGTCGTCTGTACTTCCTCAGAAGGCTGGCGTTCTTCAATGTATGCAAGAACCTGCTACAGATCTTCTACCAGACTGTGGTAGCTGGTGCCCTCCTGTATGCGGTAGTGTGCTGGGAAGCAGCCTGAAGAAGAAGGACGCCACACGCCTGGACAAGCTGGTGAGGAAAGCGGGTTCTGACATTGGCAATGAGCTGGACAGCCCGACGTCTGTGGCTGAGAAAAGAACACTGAGGAGGCTCCAGTCCATCATGGACAACCAGCAACATCCAATGCACAGCATCATCTCCCAACAGAAGAGCACTTTCAGTGGCAGATTACTATCACTGTCCTGCTCTGCTGACAGACTAAGAAAATCATTCCTCACCCGCGGCATGCGGCTTTTCAACACAACACGGGACTGGACTTTTTTCTAATTGTGTATTATTGTATTATTAGGTATTAATATGATTTATTATTAGGTATTATTATCTATCCTGTCTTGCCTTGACTGTTTATATTAACTGATTACTTTTATGATGACATTTTTCTTCTCTCTATCTGTCCATCTTTATAGATCACAGACTTTGCATGCAAAGCGGCACTCGCAACTTTTTGTCGCTGTTTTGTGGGTCACGCAAGCTTGACGTGAGACCCCAAGACATTTTCATCCCTTTCTAAAAATACAAACCAAAACACAAGATGTCCTATGAAAACAGGACATTTGGTCACCCTAACCAATGGCGTGGGTGTGAGAGACAGGAAGAAAAGCTTTTTCATCTGCGCCACCTTGTGTGGGAACTTGGAATTTCATTGTCGGAAGTGGCAATGAGAGCAAAATAATTGTAGCACAGACTTTTTGGTATCGTCCTGTTCGTAGAGCGAGTAGAGAGGTAGAGTGGCCCAGGAGGCATAGCTGGACGCAGTGCAGCGTGCGGGTTGCTGGACACACAATGGGAAGAAGACACACAGAGAAGGACGTGTGTGCTTTGCGGGGAAAGACATACAGTATTGCTTTGTCCTGAATCAAAGCCTGCTCTCAGGAAGAGGACACATTAGCTGCAGCCCCATGAATCCCGCAGAAAGTCTGCGCCTGCAGGTCGTGTCACGTTACAACGTCTGCCTTTCGTCCGGAGAGCGTGGCAATACCCGGTAAGCAGATCTGTGCCGTGCCCGGCTGGCAAATCAACGTGGCGATCTGTTGCCTCTGACACTTACGGTGACTGGGTAATGTAATAGGCCCGGGAGAGGTCCGCCCGACACATCTGATACACGCTAATTCCTGTCGGCCACATCCGATAGCACGGCTTACATTCGACGCATGGGCGGAGAGTGACGGAGGCCGCGCGGACGGTCCAAAGACCGTAAGTTACTGAATTTCACGTCTGCCTTGCATGTAAATAACAAACCTCTCCCGACAAGGAAAAAGTCATAAACACGCACAAGTCAACAAACAATAAACAAAACTAGAATAATATAATACATAGCATGATGTTAAAGTGTTACTTTAGCTGATGAGGCGTGGCTCCATGACAATGAGATGAGACAAGATATTTCTGCAGTGTTCTACAAATGGCCCCTGCGCCACATTTTGGACACCCGTGTGTGCTTCATCAGGAAGGCGTGGTGCAGCAAGGTGATGGGGTATTGTGTTTAGGCCCTGTTGGTCAGGGGCTGGGTTGCATTATGGAGGGTTTTTTTTTCTCCCCCCCCCCCCACACACTTTTCAGACATGCATTTTACATGATAAAATAAAGGAGCCCGTTCTATAAAAGCGGCATTCTTACAGTATTTCAAAAGCACACCGTATCCCCAAGCATGCTGTACAGCGGGGTCCCCAACCTCAGGGCTTCCAGGCGCAACAATTTAAAAAACAAACAAAAATAATAATTTGTGAATAACAACATAAAATTGTATATAAATGGATATTGATTTTGGATATTTACCATGGGTCATTATTTCATTCAAAAAAAATATACAGTTGGAAAGCCCGTAGTTTTTGTATGTTTAAGAGACGAACTTTTGTCTCTGGGATGGATTCATCTACCAATCCAGGTGGCTACTACCGATCAGCCGTATCTCTCGCTTCTCATACTGGATCGGTTTATCGCTCACAACCCTAGGGAGGATGCCATTGTCCTAAAACTTTGAACGTAATTAAATTAGTCAAATCAATTAGTTACCAGCGTTACCGCTCTCTTTTGGACCGCTCAGAATTATTCCCAGGTGGAAAATGCATCAGAAAAGTTCTGTGTAAAGAGAAAGGAGTTCCGTGAGTCCATCACAACTCACCGCAGTTCCGTCAGACAGCACGGGGTCAAACAGGCTGTCCAGATATTGATCCATTCGTCGCTGAGGCTCTGCATCTGAGGAGCGGAGCATTAACACCGGATTCCTTCAAACAGATGCGTGTGTGTTGGGGCGCTCACCCTGGCTCGCCGGTCCATCACAGGCGCTGATGGCTGATGACATCACACCTTTGGTGCCGTCAAACCCGCCACCCAGCAGACTTCTACAGAAACATGACAAAGCGGATGAAACCAACACGGGAAAGACGACGGGTTCTTGGCTGGTAAAATGCAGGCGTGTGTGTCTTACTTGCTCGCTTTGGGCCTGGCGCTGCCTGGTTCCGGTGCAGAGATGATGAAGTGGCTGCTGTGTTTAGGGAAGTCTGCAGGGAGCTCCAGGTCTGACATAAGGTCCAGGACGTAATCTGACCCCTCAAGCTCCACCAACTGGGCTGACTCCTTCAACAGAACTGACCACCCTCGACGACCCTCCGTCACACCCCTATGAACACACGTGCACACGTACGGATACACTCCTCAGATCACTGTAATGTAATGATAAAAAGGCAGTAGATCCCACTCTTTGCAGGGGTTACTTTCTAAGACAGGGGTTTCATTTGCGTCCCGTGACACATTTTAAACACATACTCTAATTTAACAACAAAACTAAAAAAAGAAAACAACAACAGCACAGTTATTTCACAAGAATAATAATCATAAAGTGGTCCTTTTGCCAGAATATTAGAGCAGTACAAAGAAAAGTATCACTTCATTTCAATTGTATAAAGTTTAAATATCAAATCAAAAATGCGTTATATTTATAAAAGTAGTATTATTAAGAATACATTGAATAATTTTTGGAAAATGAGGCTAAGGAAACAATTATGTTACAAAAATATAGGGAAAAATTATGGGAAGAAGTCATAATTACGAGAAGAAAACTTAAAGTTGCAACAGTTGGAAAATAAAAAACAACAATAACAACAGAAAATAAAAAAAAAGATGGATTTGGGCAGTGGTCAAGGGCGGGTGTCTGGGCGACCTGGTCTTTGGCCAAATCTGGTTCTTGGGACATGGAATGTCACTTCTNAAAAAAAAGATGGATTTGGGCAGTGGTCAAGGGCGGGTGTCTGGGCGACCTGGTCTTTGGCCAAATCTGGTTCTTGGGACATGGAATGTCACTTCTTTGGTGGGTAAGGAGCCCGAGCTCGTGGAAGAGGCGGAGCGATTCCGACTAGATATAGTCGGACTCACCTCAACCCACAGTTTGGGCTCTGGAACCAAATTCCTCTAGAGGGGCTGGACCTTGTTCGACTCTGGAGTTGCTGCAGGGGAGAGGCGACGAGCTGGTGTGGTCTTATTAATAGCCCCCTGGCTTAGTGCCTCGGTGTTGGAGTCAACCCCGGTGGACCAGAGGTTTATTTCCCTACGCCTTCAGGCTGGGGAAAGGGTCCCCACTGTGGTTCGTGCGTACGCGCCGAACTGCAGTTCAGAGTACCCAGCCTTCTTGGAGTTTATCAGACGAGTGCTGGAGAGCACCCGAGCTGGTGACTCCATAGTTCTACTAGGAGACTTCAACGCCCATGTGGGCAATGCCAGTTTGACTTGGAGGGGCGTGGTTGGGGAGAAACGGCCTGCCTGATCTGAACCTGTGTGAACACCATGTTCGAACATAAGGATGTCCATAAGTGAACTTGGCACCAGGACACCCTAGGTCGCAGGTCTATGATCGACTTTGTGGTCGTATCAGACCTGGGTCCGCCTGTTCTGGACACGCGGGTGAAGAGAGGCGCTGAGCTGTCAACTGATCACCACCTGGTGATGAGTTGGATTAGATGGCGGGGAAAGATGCCGGACAGACCCAACCGCGTAGTGAGGGTGTGCTGGGAACGTCTGGCACAGTCTCCCGTTTGTCAAGTCTTCAACTCTCATCTCCGGAAGAGCTGTGCCTGGATCTCGAGGCAGGACCGGGATATTGAGTCCGAATGGGCCGTATTTGGTGCCTCCATTGCTGAGCCCGCCAGTCGTAGTTGCGGCCACAAGGTGGTCGGTGCCAGTCGTGGCGGAAAGACCCATACCCGATTGTGGACAACGGGGGTTAGGGCTGCCGTCAAGCTGAAGAAGGAGTCCTTTCAAGCATGGATGGCTTGCGGGAGCTGAAGCCGCGTGCCGCTTGGCCTGCCGGTACCTGTCAGCTGCTTCGGCGGTGGTCGAGGCAAAAACTCGAGTGTGGGAGGAGTTCGGTGAGGCTATGGAGCACGACTTTCGGTCGGCCTCAAAAAGGTTCTGGCAAACCGT
>QODF01000059.1:2011171-2027987 GCA_024372805.1 Oostethus manadensis | reverse complement strand
ACAGCGCATATAGAGGTGGCAAACCGCACACATTTCACATTGAATCCTCACATTTGAATGGGGATGATGTGGAGAGGTTACCAAGCAGATCCAACAGATGAATCTGTGGCTTGCTGTGTGTGTGCTCGCTTTACCATGTAGCTCCACATGCACAAGTGTGGTCTAGCCTTCCCCGACCTGCAAATGTGTGTACTTTTGGTCCAAAAAACAATAGAAAAATCAAGCTACGGGCCCCAAATGACACGCCTGCTCCAGTGAGTGCAAGTGTGCTGCAGTTGCAAAACATGTGCTTACTTCAGCAGGTGCTTTGCCAGCCTTTGAGTAGGAAGGAAGGAGGACAGACACGAGGACAACAGGAGCCAACCCCGCTCGGAATTCAGGATGTTGGGATTCCTCCACACCTGGTAGAGGAGAATGCAGACCAAAATGACAGATCACACAAAAAGATGAGGACGTTTTGTGGAATGAAATAAGCACCTGGTTGGCAACTTGAGCAAAGATCTCATCTCGGAGCTTGGGATTGGCAAGTCCTGTCTGGATGATGTAGTTGCCAAAGAGATTCTCTTGAGCCCCGTTCAGGTCAGGATCGCCCATGAAGCGAAGTATCTGACACGAGACACCAGTCCACGGGATGTAAGACGTAAAGCAAGAGCTTCAGTTCGGCCAGCGGCAAAGGATGAAGAAAAACCTCGACAGGAAGTTAAGTGAAGAAGGCTGGCTCCCATTCCCGGAAGCAGGAAGACACCAGCTTGTCCTGGCTCGTTAGCAAAACGCTGTTTCACTTCTCTTTACGCTTGTACATCACTTAAGAATGTGCCTGCACACTAGAGATGCTCAATACTGACTTTCTTATCCATATACCACATTGTCTAGCACTCAACTATGGATGCCAATATCAACCAGTACTGGCCAGCACGCCATTACCAATACCAGTCTCAACCTATACCAATGTTGTTCAGTACTTCATTACAAATACCGATATCAATCAATACCGGCCAATACCCACACAACATCAACCGATGACAATATTTTCCAGCGTTTCATTACTGATACCAATATCAACAAATACTGATACTGTTCAATATATTCATTGATATCAATCAATACCAGCTGTACTTCATTACCGATAAGATCAACACATCAACGATATCAGCCGATACCAACACATGGTATTGTCAAGCACTTCGTCACCAACACCTACAGTATAGCAACTGACAGCAGCCAGCGCTTCCCTACGTTATCCAGCACTCATTACTAAGACTGATATCAACCAGTACAGATAAACCAGTAATGTCTAGCAGTTCACCAGCTTTGCATCATTGGTCCCGTGTCAAAATCCTCCCCATGAGACAAAATGATAGCAAAATTACTGTACGCTTAATTAAGCTTTGATGATGACCGCAGTTTAAGTCTGGAACAGACGATTTCTATTGACCTGCTTTCCTGTGATGTAGTTTTTGAAACGGTACCATCCGTACGTGTGCACCGCCAATCAGCTCCTTCTGTGTGTTTAAAGTATGCGATGCAGCTGAGGTACCTGCACAAAAATGCTGAGGGCTCCTTGTGTAAGTTCCTGATCCAATCGGGTCAGAGAGTTCTCCAGAGGGGCTGTCAGCATCCCAAACAACGGCTCCTAACCCCCCCCCCCACACAAAATAATTGTGAACAATTTTAGAGTCCAAGCCTACACGCCGCTGAGTGTGTGTGCTCACCCTAAATATGGCGCGGATGTAATGCGTCATGAGGTAGTTGTTGATGTCCAGGGGCAAGGTCAGCTGGGGGTCAACCTGAACCTTCGGAGCCTGGACGAGCGCCAAGCACTCAGAGTGCAACTCCGCTCCACCTGTACAGACACACACGCACGCAGAAACAGCGCCCAAAACAAAGTATTTATAGCGGCGCTGATGGGCCGACGTGCACGTGTGCGCACCTGAAGCCGCTTGCAGCAGCGCCGCTAGCTCAGCGGGAATGGGCAGTGTGGTGACATTCACCACTTCTCTATTTATGCGGTCCTATTCACACACACACACACACACACCAATTAGCGCGCACATGCTCGTGCTTTAACACGGGACCCTCCTCTTCTTCATCCTCACCCACCTCCTCAGCCTTTCTCGCAGGCTCCACCACCGTCTGCCAAAAAGACGACACAGTAACGCGTCACATTTCTTGTAAAATAAGGACACATTTGTGTTCTTTATACCTAATCATTTGTCACCAAAGAAGCTTTGATTCAATGGCCGTTTGTTGCTTTGCAAAAAACCCTTAACCGCTTTTGGTAAAGAATTGTGGACGGGCGGCACAAGAGCAAAGGAGGAATATGCTGCATTTTGGTGCAGATCCGGACACCTTAGTGACAAAATCCTGACATGTACAGGAGCATGTCATCCATGAAAGTGTACAGCTGATCCAAGTCAGGAGAGTAGGCTGCCTGGTGGACGTCGGAGCTGTCAGGGGAAAATCTGCTGCTGGCTCCAAAATAGACGAGACAAGTTGTTTGAGGTGCAATTTAGGAACACTTGCATGGCAGGAGACAAATCAATAAACCGGAACAGACACTTTCTTGGAAAATGTCTTGCTGTTCATGCTCAAATGTTCATACGGCAACAACTTATGCAAGGGACTCGTGAGGGACAGACTCACATGCCCAGACACCCAAGACTATTTCAGGTAGTACGCATATGGAGGACGTCTACACAAAGATTCCTGTCAGATGATCAGATGTCAAGTTTTAGTTGTACTCGCTAGCACACGTACGGATCCGTACATACCCTGATGTAACGCCGCCGGTTGACAACGAGCAGCACAATGGAGCGGAGCTTGATCAGGTGTTTCCTCCTCAGAGACCATTTTTTTCTGCGCAAGTAAAGCAAAAAAAGTGATTTGAACCAAGTACACGGTATTTCTAGTACAACCCTGATATTTTATCAAGCATTTTACTACAGCTTGTAAAGGGACCAAATTTAAAGAAATTAAAAAGTATTGTATTTCAAAGACAATGTCAATGTCTCATTCAACGAGATATCATTTGGACCAGTGGGTCCCAAACGTTTTACGCTGCGCCTAGAAATTCTATCCATGAAAGTACTGAACAGAACCGGTCACAAAGAGCAGCCTTGGCGGAGTCCAACCCTCACTGGAAACGGGTCTGACGTATTGCCGGCAATGCGAACCAAACTGTGACACCGGTCATACAGGGAACGAACCGCCTTAATTAGATGGTTCCATACCCTGTACTTCCCACTCCCCACAGTATTCCCCGATGAACACGATCGAATGCCTTCTCCA
Source organism: Oostethus manadensis (assembly GCA_024372805.1). Taxonomy (NCBI): domain Eukaryota; kingdom Metazoa; phylum Chordata; class Actinopteri; order Syngnathiformes; family Syngnathidae; genus Oostethus; species Oostethus manadensis. The sequence goes on along the minus strand of QODF01000059.1, from coordinate 2,024,699 downwards.
AGTCCACAAAGCACATGTAGACTGTTTAGGCAAACTCCCGTGCACCCTCAAGGGTCCTGCCGAGAGTATAAATCTGGTTCAGAATTCCACGACCATGACGAAGACCACACTGCTCTTCCTGAATCCAAGATTCAACCATCCCGTGCATCCTCCTCTCCAGAACCCCTGAAAAGTCCTTATCAGGAAAGCTGAGGAGTGGGATCCCACAATAGTTGGGACACACCCTCCGGTCCAGTATATTTCTTAAAAAACCTTGGTCTGCCAATCCAGGGGCACCGCCCCCGAGGTCCATGCAATGCTGCAGAGACGTGTCAGCCAGGACACGTCCACAGCGTCCAGGGCCTTAAGGAAACCAGGGCCTGATAGGACTGCTTCTTCACCACCGGTGTCTACCAACAGGTTCTGGGATTAGCGCCACGACAGGCACCGACCACCTTACGGCCACAGCTCCGATCAGCCGCCTCAACATTGGAGGCACGAAACATCGCCCACTCGGACTCAATGTCCGCTGCCTCCCTCAGAACATGGTTGAAACTCTCCCGGAGAAGGGAGTTGAAACTCCTTCTGACAGGGGACTTCCTTCTGACAATCCGTGACGAGCACAGAAGTCCAATAACAAAACACCGCTCAGTTTCAGATCAGGGGAGCCTCCCAAACATGCATCTCTAGATCTCTCCATTGGAACATTTTCCAAGTTTTTCTTTTTGCTGAACTGATACGAAGACTGTGGTTGTGGCCCCAGATGTAAATATTGCCCCCTTCCCTGGCTTCATCTTCTTTGCTTGTGAATTGAATTGCTTTATTAGTGGCACCCATGACACTCCAGGGGGTCTGTGCCTGGTAGTAGCAACATAATTCGGTCGGTGCCTGTAAAAGTAACGGTACGCAGCACTACTAGTTTGGCTAGTCATGTGTGTCGCCAGCTATTTAGACCAGTGGTTCCCAAACGTTTTTTGCAGTTCCTGCCTTCTGGAGAAAGAAGGATTTTCTACGCCCCCCCACCTTGCCCGAAAAATGTGGTAACAACGTGAAACGTGTTTGTGGTAGCACCGCGCCCCGCCTGTCATAATGCCGGGCCCCCCTAGAGGGTGCACCCCCCAGTTTGAAAACCACTGGTTTAGACTATAACAGTTGTGTGTTGACTCGTTTTCAGTGGATGGTACATCTACCGCCAAAGCACTACACTGAATACTCTAAAGCAGTGTTTTTCAACACACTTATCTCATTCCAAAAAATCCCAAGGCACACCACCAGCAGAAAATGTAAACATGAATCTATGCAGCCTATAGAAACAATATCAAGTCAATATAAAGTGTTGCCACCTACTGCTATTTAGCTTATTACATGATTATTACATGATTACTACATGATTATTAGATGATTACTACATGATTATTACATGATTACTCTGCCCAGCATTGGACAGCACAGACACTCAACAATGGCACATTATTGGCCGACTCATTTTCCAAAAATGTTTCTACACCAGTTAGGTGAAAGTGGATAATTTCGCACGGATGTTGGTGTCCACAACTCAGCTTCTGTATTTCAGAATGCATTTCGTTCTCGCATTATTTACTGGAAACCTGAATGGAAAGCAGGCTTGCGGCCGCCTCATGTGGGGGGCTACCTGGTGCCCGCAGGCACCCCTGCTCTAAAGTATCGTCCCTTCACAAGATGTAATAAGATTCTGACTGGAATGTGAGGGTTGTGCTCAACTTTGGGGAGATTCTGTATGTACTTTATGTAGGAAAAGTGTGCGCTGTCATCGACTGTGTTACCTAATCACGTAGCCTTTGCAGCGAGCATGAAACAGTGTCATGCACCGTCGGAACTTGACAAAGTTCTTGCGGATGAAGTACATGCGCACGTATCTCTGCAATGTGAGGGCGGCAATGTTGAGCAGGCGGTCACGCTTGGCCTCCAGCAGCTGATGCAGATCCTCTTTCAAAAAGATCTATACACACACACACACACATTCACCTGCATCGCCTCCCTCTTCCCACCTCTCTGACCTTGCATGAGTGCTGACCTTACTGACTCCCAGCTGAAAGGAGTCGACCTTGACAGGGCCCAGTTTGCGCAGCATGATGCCGCAGTTTTCTCCGACGGCGGGCGGTGGCTCTTTCATACAGAGCAGGCCTTTGTACCTGTTTGCGTTGGCCTTATTGAGCCTGCACCATCTTGACGACATATAGGTTTTGATGAGGATCTGACCCACCTTGAGAGGAAGCTGTGAAATGGCAGTCTGACTGGATAACCTTCCTTGCGGATCCGGATGGTCTCCATGACTCCAGAATAGCGCAGCTGCGTGCACACCAGCTCAGGGTCGAACACTCCGGCTTCCTACACATGCGACACACACCCGCACTCGCTTGTTTGCTTTTATTTTTTTATACACATACATGCTGCCAAATACCTTGTGGTGGTTTGGCTTGATGCATCGCACAAAATGAGGGCTGCATCTTTAACACAGAAAGACAGAACAGTGATAAACGTGTGCGGATGATTAATGGACTTTTTCCATCCCATTCTGTCAGTAACGCGTCCTTACAGTCCTGCTATGTAGAGGCCTCTGATCTGCCCCTAAAAACCCAAAACAGCAGAAAGCGGCTTTGCTAATGTTGCTAACGTTTGTGTCCTTGCGAATGTTACGTTGTTGCAAGTGATATTTGACATCTACAGTGGTATGCAAAAGTTTGGGCACCCCTGTCAATTTGCATTATTTTCATTTTTATAAATCATTGGGTGTTTGCAATTCAATTTTAACGTATGAAACGGAAACTGATGGACAGAGCAATATTTGCATGAATCTGTACGTATTGTATGTGTGAAACTGACAGAGCAATATTTGCATGAATCTGTACGTATTGTATGTGTGAAACTGACAGAGCAATATTTCAGGACTAGATATGCATCACCACGATACCTTATTCCAAAATAAAGCTGGCTCGCTCAAATGTTCTTCTGCATACCTCAGGCAACTAACAAAAAGTTGCTGTTATAGTTCTTTGGAAGTAGTCTGTGGGTTGTCTTTGACAGTTCTCCCCATCCTTCGCCTTTGGCTCTCTGATTTTTTTCCTGGCCTGCCACTTTGGTGTGAACAATAACTGGGTTTGCGGTCTTCCATCATGTTGCCCGTCCTCCCAGGAGAGTTAAAGAGAAAACCAACTTGCGGCTGGCCACCTTAAATCTGTTTGATTAGGTGATTGGATGCATCAATCTATGATATTCAAGGCTGAGCTCACAAACCCATTGTGTGTTCCCAGTAACCAGTGCCAGGTAAACAGAGGTACTCAAATGAACAAAATGGCAAGGGGCGTCCAAATTTCTGCACCTGTGTCTTTTAGTTTTGATGCATATTTTATATGTTGTGTTAATCCAACACATCTCATTTCACTGCTGAAATACTCCATCAGTTATGCGATACTGTATAATAATAATAACACATTTTATTTATATCACAGTGAAAATAATAATAAATATCCATTGATTTGTTAATAAAAATGATTCAATGAAATTGTCAGGGGTGCCCAAACATTTGCATACGACTCTATTACCTCAACAAGTGCAAAGTTGCAGTGAACATAAAGTAGAAATACAACATAAGTACAAAATATAGCGCTCGTCGGAGACAAACAGCCCATTACGTGTTAAAGCTACACACACATGAAATGTCATTAAATGGCAAAATGTCTAGCCANGGTGCCCAAACATTTGCATACGACTCTATTACCTCAACAAGTGCAAAGTTGCAGTGAACATAAAGTAGAAATACAACATAAGTACAAAATATAGCGCTCGTCGGAGACAAACAGCCCATTACGTGTTAAAGCTACACACACATGAAATGTCATTAAATGGCAAAATGTCTAGCCAATATGCTGTTGTGGGACATTGGACGCTAAAGTGTTTGAAATGAGATGGATAAAGTAGTGCTAGCTACCTCTCGATCTTCTCCAGCAGCTCCTGCAAACTGCTCTGGAACTTTGCGCTGACTGTGCTGGCCTGGAAGCGGCGAGCCGTGCTGCGGCGCCGTGCGTGGGAGCGCTGCAGGGACACGGCCTCGGAATGTTTGAGGAAGAGGTCGGACACCATCTGTTGAGGCTCACATGTAAGGACCAGGCGGACTGAATACACGCTGGGAAAATAAGGTCAGTCTCACTCTGCTTTTGCTTTGGACGAAGAGGTCCAGGACGTCCTGCCGGACCGTGTCGAAGTTCTTGTCCAAAAAGTTGTGCACCTACGGGACCCAAAACGCTAGGCGATGCTTCATAAACAACAAACAACCAACAAAATACCTGGTAAGTGACATTCCCAGCAAAGTGCTTGAGGGTGAACTCTGGCAGTGGCATCTTTGGCTTGGCATAGAGAGGGTTGTTGCCATGGTGATAATGGCACTTCTGAAGGAAGGTGTGGTCTGTTGCCTGTTAGTTGGAGGAGGTCATGGGATGATTACAGGAAAGAAATGAAGTGAGGGAGTACAATAGATTCGACTCGATGCCAATGTTGCCAGGCTTGTCCACAGAAGTGGTTATCGGGGGTTGCCACGGCAACAGCGCCATTGCAAAACTGCAGAATAGGCCACTGACAGCCATACCTGAGGAAAACCACACTGATCGTCCAGTATGCGCAGTATCCCATGAGGCTTTGCAGCAATGAGGTCCAGGCAGGCCTGGTTGTGGCTGCAGGGCTGCTGCCGCCACTCTATCTGCTCACGCATGTACTCCTCCTGTAGGAGACACATTCAAAAGTGAGGTCGGCTGATAGCGATGTTGGATCAACTGTGCATTTTGCACTGGTATTATGATGACGCAGCCAATAGGCCAGGGCTGCCGTGCAGCCAATAGGCCAGGGCTGCCGTTGAACGATCCCAAGGGCCCCTGGGAAACAGGTCATCGTTTAAAAAAGACTTTTGGGTGGACAGATTCTTTTTTTGCCTTGAGATTTTTGCATGATAAGCTAAATTAACAGAATAAAACAATACAAATAAATATCTTTATGGAATAGAAATCTGCTCTGCTTAACTGAAAAAAGGAATACATTGAACGCCCAGGTTGGCGGGTGTCCAAGGGGTGTCATAATGTAGGAGCTGTCCACTGTTCATGTTTATCGATGACTGGCAACATTTGTAGACTACTCTGTTTACAAAGCACATCTTCACACAGTGTGGCCACCATTTTTGCTATTTTGTGCTACTTGTCGTTATATAAAGGCATTCTGAATTCAACAGTTGTAATAGAAAAACTACTTTGATTTGAAGCTCATATTCTTTGACCCTTTGAGAGCTATTCAAAATCTCCCAGTGAGCTAGGAAACCCCAGTCATTATATATAATACAACCACACACAAATTGTGTTTTGGGGACCAAACATAGCTACGTATATACAAGAGAGCAAAAACAGTTCGGGTTTTTTTCACAGTCGGGCGCCGAGCGGCTACTGGCTTTTATGGGGAAGCGTAGACTGGGTTGTTGCACTGCACGAAACTGGATGGTCAATGGATAAATTCTGTTTTTTGTTCCGCCCATCGGACACTCAGCTTCTCTGAGAGAATATGGGGCAGTGGGCAGGGCCGGATGCTCGGCTTCTGCATGATGATTGGATGATCTGTCTGAGATGGAATCCCTTTTTGATTGACAGCGAAATGAGCGAATGATCAATCTTGAAGATCAAAGCTCCATCGTAGGATTTTCAAAGTTTTTTGAATCCATTGCTCTGAAGTGATCTGGAGCTTTCACTGATCCCAGTGACTTTGTCTTTGTTAAAACTGACTAGGAACTTGGGGCCTCTTGATTCGCTGGGGTACGCCTCTGGGGTAGAATTACATATAAATACATTTACAATGTAGGAAGTAGGCCGGAAAAAATGACCACTCCTTGAATGACCAGCACTGGTTACTACGTACCACATGAATGAATGCTATAGTCACTAACCTTGTGGGATAAAAAACAAGAATCCAAAGACTACTGTAGAAGCCAGCTGGAGGTTTTACAGACTAGTTTTGGTTCTTGCGGCAGTACGAGTACTGTAGTGCGTCCCTTGTCGGCTCATTACGGGTATTGGCAACCCAATACATTTGGATTTACTCAACTGTACCTTTCTTGCTGGTCTGCATGGCGCATGGAGATATCTCTGGCCAACGTTTTGCACTTAAACGTCCTTCAGGTAGCTGATAATGTTTTTTGTCTGCTTAACGGTTTCCCCCCTCATTTGGTACAACTAGCACCTTGGAAGGTGAATGTTTGTCCACAAGTGGAGTCAGAGAATGTTACCACATACCGTTAACGTCACAGGCAGGAGAACCAAAGGATCACTTCATCTGTTATGGGAGCTATTTTGAATATTGTCGAATTTATCGTCATAATTTCCACCAATAATATAAGCCCGTCCAGCATACCTGCGACCCTAATGAGGATAAGCGGTACAGAAAATGGATGGATGGAATATTAGCCCGATAATTATCGTGCACGCCTAGCGTCTACATAAAACCAATAAAAAGCAAGTTTCTCCTGACCTGCTCCTGCTGGATGATGACTTTGTTAAAGTAGAACTGCAGTGTTTCATTGGCGTAGTTGATGCACAGTTGCTCAAAACTGTTGACCTGCAGCTCCTGAGGGGTAAGGGCAGGAGACTTTCAAAGCAAGTTAGTCAGTAGTAAAAATATGCAGGCGTGACTGTTTCCCAGCGTGACCTCAAATCCATAAATATCCAGTATGGAGATGGAGAGCGCTTCGTTGCGGGGGTACACACGTCCGTTGATGCGCTCCGTCAGCCAATTGAAGAGCAGAGAGTAGAGGATCTTGGCAACAGCATCCCTACGACACACACACACACACACACACACAAAACATGGTTTCTATGGAAACAAGGAAACCTGGTTCCTATGGAAACAGAGGACATCTGAAAAACTACAACTCTTCGCCAACCTGAAACCTCCAACCCTTGATGTCCTTTGTGCTGATGGGAATATGATATCAGCAACCTCCACCTCCACTCCACAGCAATTTGTGTTCATGCAAGTGTGAGCAAGATGTAGTTTACTGTAGTTTAAGTTGTTGCCAAGCGCCATATTTCCGCCATAAAGTGATTTTTAAATATCAATCCTACATTTATTTTATCTACATATTTTGATTCCTTGACCTTGAAAACACACCAGCAATTTGATTCATAATTCTATCAATATTACTTCAGTCGTTATTCACAAATATCGCATTTTCTGTAATGGCGGTTATCTTCTGGATCTAGGACTATTTTTCCACTAGGACTACGATTATTCCATTATCTGGATCAGTCTTTGATATTTTGAAAAACCTCTTGGAAACTTGTCCTGTATTTTTGTGCTCTGACCATTTTTTGTGGCGTTATATGCACAAATGCCAAAAATGGTCCTATTGCGCAATGGTAAAGAATTCTTTAAAAAATTGCTGGATCCAGACGGTGATCTAGATCACTACCAAAATTTCAAAAAATTACATCCAAATCCATTCAGAACTTTTCGAGTTATTTTAAAAGCAAACAAACACACATACAGTATTGGTATGCAAAATCTGTGTGACATTAAAGTATACCATCCATCCATCCATTTTCTTCCGCTTATCCGACTTTGGGTTGCGGGGGAAGCAACCTAAGCAAAGAAGCCCAAACTTCCCTCTCCCCGACCAATTTGTCCAGCTCTTCCCGGTGGATGCCGAGGCGTTCCCAGGCCAGCTGAGAGACATAGTCTCTCCAACGTGTCCTGGGTCTTCCCCGAGGCCTCCTACCGGTTGAACGTGCCCTGAACACCTCCCCAAGGAGGCGTCCGGGAGGCATCCTAACCAGATGCCCGAGCCATCTCATCTGGCTCCTCTCAATGCGGAGGAGCAGCGGTTCTACTCCGAGTCTCTCCCGGATGACAGTCCTTCTCACCTGTGCTTCTCTATCTCTAAGGGAGAGCCCAGCCACCCTGCGGAGAAAACTTATTTCGGCTGCTTGTACCCGCCATCTTGTCCTTTCGGTCACTACCCAAAGCTCATGACCATAGGTGAGGGTAGGAACGTAGATCGACCAGAAAATTGAGAGCTTTGCCTTTCGTCTCACCCTCCTCTTCACCACGACAGACCGGTGCAGAGTCCGCATCACTGCAGACGCCGCACCAATCTGCCTGTCCATTTTGCGTTCCATCCTTCCATCACTAGTGAACAAGACCATTGCTAACTGATCCAGCAAGAGTTCAAGGTCACTGCTCGATGAAGCCAACAGTACCACATCATCCGCAAAAAGCAGAGACCTAGTCCCTGGGCCAGCAAACCGGAACCTCTCAACGCCCTGGCGGCGCCTATAAATTCTGTCCATGAAAGTAATGAACAGAATTGATAAAAAAGGGCAGCCCTGGCGGAGTCCAAGCCTCACTGGAAACGGGTCCGACTTATTGCGAACCAATGCGAACCAACCTTTGACACAGGTCATACAGGTAAAGCCTGAATATTGAGGTCCGACACCCCATATTCCAGAAGTACTCCCCACAGTAGTCCCAGAGGAACATGGTCGAATGCAAAATACAAAACACAGCTTGGGTTCAGATCTTAGGGGCCATTCCTCCCAATCACGCCTCTGAACGTTGATTCCCCCAAGAAAAACAGGGAAAGAATCTGACAAAACATCTGAAAAAAAGTAGGGAAAGCAGGGAACGGAAATACAAAGCACTAAAATCTACATCAAGTTAAATAGAGGACCAAGAAAAGCAAGAGTGCTGGTTGTCAAAGATGATCTGTTGATATCTTGTTCACAAGTGAGGGAAGGGGTCGGGTGCAGAGCCAAGCTGGGTGGTGGACAAAAGCTGGAGCCTTGGCAGTCCGACCCCCGGCTACAGAAGCTAGCTCTTGGTACGTGGAATGTCACCTCTGTGGTGGGGAAGGAGCATGAGCTGGTGCGTGAAGTGTAGAAGTTCTGGCTAGATATAGTTGAACTTACCTCAACGCACAGCAAGGGCTCTGGAACCAGTCCTCTCGACAGGGGCTGAACTTTATTCCACTGTGCCCTTGCTAGCAGTGAGAGGCAACGAGCAGGGGTAGCAATTCTTGTTGGCCCCCAGCTCCCCAAGAGTTTAACCCAATGAACGAGAGGGTAGGTCCCCTAATCCTTCAGGTGGGGGGACAGGTCCAGAATGGTGTTTCCGCTTATGCACCAAACAGCAGTTCAGAATAGCCGCCCTTTTTGGAGTTCTCAGTAGAAATACTGGAGAGTATTAGAGTATATAGAGTACTGGGGATTCCCATGTTTCAGCAGTGTAAATTAGAATTCCTCGTTGGTAAACTTAATGATGACAGGGGTGGTGTTGTTTCTGCCGGACAGCGGGAAGCAAGTGTCGATGATGTTGTATATCCACCTCCTTTGAGTGTAGGAAGTTGGCAATCTGTTGCTTTTTCAAAGGAACGTCCTTTCCATCTTGTTCTCCTCTGTTTTTGGAGCTGCCCTATCTTTTGACCTAAAGTAGGTGTATGTGAAGACCCTTATAAAGAAGAACAAGAGGAGTGACCGCACCTCGCCCGGACGTGGGATACCGGGGCCTCACCCTGGAGCCAGGCCTGGGGGAAGGGCTCGCAGGCGAGCGCCTGGTGGCCAGGCCTTCACCTGTGGGGCCTGGCCGGGCCTAGCCCAAAGAAGCCACACGGGAACTCCCCCACGCAGACCCACCACCTGCAGGGGCAAGCATAAGGGTCCGTTGCATTGCGATTTGGGCAGTGGTCGAGGGCAGGTGTCCGGGCGACCTGGTCCTCGGTGGCCAAATCTGGTTCTTGGGACATGGAATGTCCCTTCTCTGGTGGGGAAGGAGCCCGAGCTTGTGGAAGAGGCAGAGAAATTCCGACTAGATATAGTCGGACTCACCTCAACCCACAGTTTGGGCTCTGGAACCAAATGAGAGGGGCTGGACCTTGTTCTTCTCTGGAGTTGCTGCAGGGGAGAGGCAGCGAGCTGGTGTGGGCTTATTAATAGCCCCTCGGCTTGGTGCCTCTGTGTTGGAGTCATCCCCAGTGGATGAGAGGGTTATTTCCCTACGCCTTAGGGCTGGGGAAAGGGTCCTGACTGTGGTTTGTGCGTACGCGCCAAACGGCAGTTCAGAGTACCCAGCCTTCTTGGAGTCTATCAGAGGGGTTCTGGAGAGCACCCCAGGTGGGGACTCTATAGTTCTACTAGGAGACTTCAACGCCCATGTGGGCAATGACAGTGTGACTTGGAGGGGCGTGGTTGGGAGGAACGGCCTCCCTGACCTGAACCCGTGTGGTGTGTTGTTGCTGGACTTCTGTGCGAATTACAGTTTGNCTCTCAATGCGGAGGAGCAGCGGTTCTACTCCGAGTCTCTCCCGGATGACAGTGCTTCTCACCCTATCTCTAAGGGAGAGCCCAGCCACCCTGCGAAGAAAACTCATTTCGGCCGCTCGTACCCGCCATCTTGTCCTTTCGGTCACTACCCAAAGCTCATGAGCATAGGTGAGGGTAGGAACGTAGATCGACCGGTAAATCGAGAGCTTTGCCTTTTGGCGCAGCGCTCTCTTCACCACAACAGACCGGTGCAGAGTCCGCATCACTGCAGACGCTGCACCAATCTGCCTGTCCATCTTGCGTTCCATCCATCCATCACTCGTGAACAAGACCCGTGCTAACTGATCCAGCAAGAGTTGAAGGTCACTGCTCGATGAAGCCAACAGTACCACATCATCCGGAAAACTACATCATGCGGCCAGCAACCCGGAACCTCTCAACGCCCTGGCTGCGCCTACAAATTCTGTCCATGAAAGTAATGAACAGAATTGGTGACAAAGGGCAGCCCTGGCGGAGTCCAAGCCTCACTGGAAACGGGTCCGACTTATTGCCGGCAATGCAAACAAACCTTTGAGACAGGTCATACCGGTAAAGCCTGAATTTTGAGGTCTGACACCCCATATTCCAGAAGTACTCCCCACAGTAGTCCCAGAGGAACATGGTTGAATGCAAAATACAAAACACAGCTTGGGTTCAGATCATAGGGGCCATTCCTCCCAATCACGCCCCTGAGCGTTGATATTCCCCAAGAAAAATAGGGAAAGAATCTGACAAAACATCTGAAAAAAAGTAGGGAAAGCAGGGAACGGAAATACAAAGCACTAAAATCTACATCAAGCTAAATAGAGGACCAGGAAAAGCAAGAGTGCTGGTTGTCAAAGATGATCTGTTGATATCTTGTTCACAAGTGAGGGAACGGGTCGGGTGCAGAGCCAAGCTGGGTGGTGGACAAAAGCTGGAGCCTTGGCGGTCCGACCCCCGGCTACAGAAGCTCTTGGTACGTGGAATGTCCCCTCTCTGGTGGGGAAGGAGCATGATCTGGTGTGTGAGGTGGAGAAGTTTTGGCTAGATATAGTTATAATTGCCTCAACGCACAGCAAGGGCTCTGGAACCAGTCCTCTCGACAAGGGCTGAACTTTATTCCACTGTGCCCTTGCTAGCAGTGAGAGGCAACGAGCAGGGGTAGCAATTCTTGTTGCCCCCCAGCTCCCCAGGAGTTTAACCCGATGAACGAGAGGGTAGGTCCCCTCCTCCTTCAGGTGGGGGGACAGGTCCAGACTGGTGTTTGCGCTTATGCACCAAACAGCAGTTCAGAATAGCCGCCCTTTTTGGAGTTCTCAGTGGGAATACTGGAGAGTGCTCCTTCTGGGGATTCCCTTGTTTCAGCAGTGTAAATTAGAATTCCCCGTTGGTAAACTTAATGATGACAGGGGTGGTGTTGTTTCTGCCGGACAGCAGGAAGCAAGTGTCGATGGTGTTGTATATCCACCTCCTTTGAGTGTAGGAAGTCAGCAATCTGTTGCTTTTTCAAAGGAACGTCCTTTCCATCCTGTTCTCCTCTGTTTTTGGAGCTGCCCTATCTTTTGACCTAAAGTAGGTGTATGTAAAGACCCGTATAAAGAAGAACAAGAGGAGTGACCGCACTATGCCCGGCCGTGGGATACCGGGGCCTCACCCTGGAGCCAGGCCTGGGCGAGGGGCTCGCAGGTGAGCCCCTGGTGGCCAGGCCTTCACCCGTGGGGCCTGGCCGGGCCTAGCCCAAAGAAGCCACACGGGAACTCCCCCACGCAGACCCACCACCTGCAGGGGCAAGCATAAGGGTCCGGTGCATTGTGATTTGGGCAGTGGTCGAGGGGCAGGTGTCCGGGCGACCTGGTCCTCGGCCGCCAAATCTGGTTCTTGGGACATGGAATGTCACTTCTCTGGTGGGGAAGGAGCCTGAGCTTGTGGAAGAGGCGGAGAAATTCCGACTAGATATAGTCGGACTCACCACAACCCACAGTTTGGGCTCTGGAAGCAAATGAGAGGGGCTGGACCTTGTTCTTCTCTGGAGTTGCTGCAGGGGAGAGGCAGCGAGCTGGTGTGGGCTTATTAATAGCCCCCCTGCTTGGTGCCTCTGTGTTGGAGTCAGCCCCAGTGGATGAGAGGGTTATTTCGCTACGCCTTAGGGCTGGGGAAAGGGTCCTGACTGTGGTTTGTGCATACGCGCCAAACGGCAGTTAAGAGTACCCAGCCTTCTTGGAGTCTATCAGAGGGGTTCTGGAGAGCACCCCAGCTGGTGACTCCATAGTTCTACTAGGAGAGTTCAACGCCCATGTGGGCAATGACAGTGTGACTTGGAGGGGCGTGGTTGGGAGGAACAGCCTCCCTGACCTGAACCCGTGTGGTGTGTTGTTGCTAGACTTCTGTGCAAATCACAGTTTGTCCATAACAAACACCATGTTCGAACATAAGAATGTCCATAAGTGCACTTGGCACCAGGACACCCTAGGTCGCAGGTCTATGACCGACTTTGTGGTCGTATCATCAGACCTGTGTCCGCATGTTCTGGACACGCGGGTGAAGAGAGGGGCTGAACTGTCAACTGACCACCACCTGGTGTTGAGTTGGATTAGATGGCGGGGTAGGATGCCGGACAGACCTGGTAGACCCAGCTTCGCCTGCATCTCAAGGGAGGACCGGGATATTGAGTCCGAATGGGCCTTATTCCGTGCCTCCGTTGCTGGGGCAGCCAGTCGTAGTTGCGGCCGCAAGGTGGTCGGTGCCAGTCGTGGTGGCAAGCCCCGAACCCGATGGTGGACAACGGGGGTTAGGGCTGCTGTAAAGCTGAAGAAGGAGTCCTATCAAGCATGGATGGCTTGCGGGACTCACGAAGCAGCTGACAGGTACTGGCAGGCCAAGCGGCACGCGGCTTCGACAGTGGCCGAGGCAAAAACTCGGGTGTGGGAGGAGTTCGGTGAGGCTATGGAGCACGACTTTTGGTCGGCCTCGAAGAGGTTCTGGCAAACCGTCCGACACCTCACACTGTTTACAGTGCGGAAGCGGGTTTGCTGACCTCGACTGTGGAGATAGTTGGTTGGTGGAAGGAATACTTTGAGGCCCTTCTCAATTCCACTGACATGCCTTCCGTAGAGGAAGCAGGGTCTGAGGATACGTACGTGGACAGTTCTATCACCGTGGCTGAGGTAATTGGGGTAGTTAAATCACTCCCCAGTGGCAAGGCTCCG
>QODF01000059.1:1948389-2010028 GCA_024372805.1 Oostethus manadensis | reverse complement strand
GAGATAGGGTGAGGAGCTAGGCCATCCGGGAGGAGCTCAGAGTAGAGCCGCTGCTCCTTCACATCGAGAGGAGCCACTTGAGGTGGCTCGGGCATCTAGTCCGGATGCCTCCCGGGTGCCTCCCGGGTGAGGTGTTTCGGGCATTCCCAGTCGGGAGAAGACCCCGGGGAAAACCTAGGACATGGTGGAGGGACTATGTCTCCCAGCTGGCCTGAGAACGCCTTGGTGTCCTCCTGGCAGAGCTGGAAGAGGTCGCTGGAGACCGGGAAGTCTGGACTTCCCTACTGAAATTGCTGCCCCCGCGACATGGACCCGGATAAGCTTAAGGAAATGGAATGGGTGTATGTGTAAAAAAGGTTTAATTTTTGTCTGTTTACTATTTATATTTTTAATTGCTTTTATTTTGTCATTTTTTTCTGACATTCAATAAAGGGACACATTCATTTTGACCACCTCTAGTAGCAAAATAGTTCCTTGCGTGCTAAAGGGAAAGATAAGAAAACTAAATCTAATAGTAACCCTAATCTGGGATTTTATTTTATCATCATCACCACTATTTTTATCCAAATTTATATTCTTCTTAGTAGGCTATTTTACAGCTTTCGTTAAATATTTATTTCGTTTTGTTTTTTTGGCTGACCTAAGGGAAAGGGTTCTATCTGAACACCGGATGCTGTTCGTCGCATGAGTAGCAAAGGGGCTAACCAAGCAATTTCCTAATCCCGTACTAGGGTTCCATTTTGTTCGCATTGTTTACTGTTTATATTTTTATTATTTTTACTACATTTTTTGAAATACTTTTCATTTATTTGTTTTTACTTTGTGGGCCGACTTTGAGCAAAGTGAAAGACTTTTTTGAAATTTCCCAAAATAGGTCCTTGCTTGCTCCAAATAACAATAAAATCTATATTACATAAAGGCATTTTTAAGTATATTGTGTATAAACACTTTAACTGACCTGGCATCCACAGCACTCTCCACTGTGAGCGGAGTGTAGATCTTTTCCCTGACGGTGTCCTGTGTGAATGAAAAACACACAAGCACAACAAATCCTCCATCACTGCCTCAAGTGCTGGCAAAGTGTGCCGTGCCGTGCTCACCATCATTTTCAAGGTGACGCACTTCTGCAGGCCTTCAGGAGACACCTGCAGCAGCTCTGCGACCGCCCGAATCTCCTGGGCGCTCACCACCGACGCTGCCTCTTGACCTTCAGCCTGCAGAGGGCGCACATCTGTCAGCAACGTCACCGTCTTTGAGGGCGTGAATGTGTGTTGGCGTGAGATGTCTGAACCTTGGCCGGGTGTGGTTGGAAGTAGACGTTCCCAAGATGGAGGATGGAGGACAAAATTCTGTAGATGCTCTTTTGTTCCTCTGAGGAGAAGCGCAGGATGTCCATGGCATTCAGCAGCCGCCTGAAGTCCTCGGCGTCGTCCTTCCCATTGATGATGCAGTCGCCTCCCTGCGATCACAAGCGCACACGTACATGTTTGTTTTGGTGTCTTTCCAGTTGGAGCTGACGGTAAAACGCTTTTGAGCCTCAAAGGTCACTTTGATATCGAAACGACTTTTACATTTGTGCCGCCAATCACGTTGTAGACTGAATGTCACCATGGCACACAGATGACAAGTCATTTGTTAACGAGACTGAGAAATGGATCAGCTGTGCTCTGTACTGTGTGTGTGTGTGTGTGTGTGTGTGTGTGTGTGTGCACCTGATTGAGATAGTAGTAGGTCTCAGCATCCTGCAGATACAGCGAACGCTTCTCGTGCGGAGGAAGACCTGCCAACATCTCATAGAAGATGTGGTAGTTCCTCTCTGATTTGGCCTGGGGACAAATGTTTGAAATGTTGGCTAGAACGCTATGAAATCCATTTGAGTTTTTTATGAATTGCATTTTTTTTACATTTGACAGTTCTTTTTACCAGCATAGCGTCTGTAAACTAAAAAACAAAAAAACTTATATTTACTGCTGCCCTACTGTACATCAATGGACAATTTGGCCCAGTAGTTGAGAAAAGGATGTAACTCAGCTACAAAATCTTCTTCAAACTGTAAAGCCATTCCAACTGCATATGTAAGCCATTTTTTATGACTCTTATTTTGTATACAGTTAGACGACATGTGGCAAACGACGCTCTTATTTTGAAGGTGGGAAGAATTTTCTGTTTGTGAGAATGTCTCTTTACGGCTAAGATGTGATGGGTGCAAAAATAAACTCAGAAGCTGCATGTTGTCATCGAGCATTGTAAAATATACTCATCCAGCCCGAGTCGCACACACAACCGCACTAGAATGCTAGTTTCTGTGCACAAAGCATGAATGGAAGCTAGCGGGAGCGAAGCTAAGTGGAGGTTCCAATTATTGTCATGTTTAGTTCGAGACGCAGTTTAATCAATCGCAGATTCATCTATTCATTTAAAATCACAAAATATTTGTCAAATGTAGTTCTTCTTGAACAAAATGAGTTGTGTCACCTATTAATAATAATGATATAATATACTGTATTGTAATGAATTAATATGAATCTGCCATAAATCCCTAGATGAAGGGCCCGTAGAGACATGCACCAAGACTGGCAACCGGTTGAGAGTCCGTCTCTTAAACAACACGATAGCCTGGGGTGCCGGTGAAATGATTGTCGCGCGCACTCTGTAGCTTAGCATGACTGAAGATGAGAATGGATCCAAACAGCATTGGCAACATGCCAGCTAGTCACCAGGAAAGATGTTCAACACGTAGCAAAAATACAGTAGTGTTCAAAATAATAGCCGTGTAATTTGACTAATCACATGAATCCCTGTTATTAGTATATTTTTTATTGCTACGTGGCAAACAAGTTACCAGTAGGGACAGTAGATTCTCAGAAAACATACAAGACCCAGCATTTATGATACCAAAACTCTTAAGGCTGTGCAATTGGACAATTAGTTGAAAGGGGTGTGTTCAAATAATTAGCAGTGTGGCATTCAATCAGTGATCAGTGATCCATTTTGTGGAAAAACAGGAGTGAATCAGGTGGCCCCTATTTAAGAATGAAATCAAACTTGTTGAACATCATTTCCCTTTCAAAACCTGAGGACAATGGGTCGTACAGAACAGCGTACTTTGATTAAAAAGTTGATTAGAGAGGTGCCAACTTATGAAGAGATGCAAAAAATGTTTGGCTGTTCAGTTAAGTTGTCTCCAATGCCTTCAAATGGAAAGCAAAACCAGAGACACATGGAATAAAATGGAAGAAAACTATCAAAATGGATAGAAGAATAACCAGAACGACAAAGGCTCAGCCAATGATCGGTCCCAGGATGATCAAAGACAGTCTGGAGTTACCTGTAAGTACTGGGACAGGTAGAAGACGTCTGTGTGAAGCTAATCTATTGTATTTACAAGACGTCCCCTCTGTTAAAAAAAAGGCATGAGCAGAAGAGGTTATAATTTGCCAAAGAACACATCAACTGGCCTAAAGAGAAATGGGGGAACATTTTGTGGACTGATGAGAGAAAAATTGTTCTTTTTGGGTGCAAGGGCTGCACACAGTTTGCTAGATGACCCCTAAAGTCTGAATTGAAGCCACAGTACACTGTGAAGACAGTGAAGCATCATGATATGGTTACGTTTGTCCTACTATTTATCCCATAGCAGGGATCATGGATCAGTATCGTATGTCAAATTGTATTGAACAGAATCATATACTTTGTACAGAGTATCAAATTGTTTTCAAAATATATATTTTTTAAATTGTATTGTAACCATGGTAACATTTTTACCTAGCTAATATAAATTCTAAAATTAGGAAAATTGGGCTAATAAACACGGGCTAATAAAAATGTAATTTTGAGAAAAAAAACTCAACAATATTTAGAGATTAGAAAGTAACAACATTAACAATTATTATTAACATTAATAATAATTTTAAACTTATTTTCACGGTAAACAGGCTTTACAAAGATAAAAAAAAAATCATAAAACAAACAAAAATACACAAAAACACTTCAGGTTCTCAAGTGTTTTAGGTGCAGTATTTAGGCAATTGGCAGCGGTGAGTGTGTGTGTTTGCATGTGTGTGAGTAGTGAAAGAGGTCAGGCGAGTTCTGCAGACAGATGCTGTAATGGCCATTTGATGGACACCAGGATTAAAGAGGCGGCGTTAGAGAGGAGCATCGTGTTTGACACCTCATGCTGACTGAGTCATGAATCTCCTCTTTCTCACCTTGACTCACTTGTTGTAAGAGGATGCCAGCTGACCTGTGTGTGTGTGTGTGTGTGTGTGTGTGCGTGTCCATCTTACCTGAAAGACAATGCGGGACGTCTCCAACAGGTACTGAGATGTTGTGGCACCGCTGATTACACCCCTGGGTAATTAGGTTGGAGTGCACACACACACGCACAGAAACACACACATTGTTGAGAGTTAAGTAACAAGTCATACATGGGTAATGTGTCTTCTCTGTCAGAGGTCACATAGAACTGTGTCATGGTGATCAATGATGCCGTCATTATGCAAAACCACTTTAGATTGCCTTTTCAGCATGTGTCCTTTTGGTGCAATATGTCACGAATCATGTGAGATGCCGATACACCAGCACTTCATTGCCATTACCAATGTTGGTCCACACTGGCACAAGCTCTTTGGAGGGTCCCTGAATGCATCCTGCCACTGTCTGTGTTTGTGAGCGGGAGATACATACACGGTATGATGTTGGAATTCCATCTCTGTTGATGTGTTCAGGTCCGAATAAAGTTATTACAGAGCGTCACACTCTGTGGGGAGTGTCATATTGCCACCGTCTGTCGTCCTAACAGAGAGGCGTGGCTTACCGTGAGGCGTATGGTTATTTGCACAAAAACTGTGCTGTTTCATGACGCCTCACACGTGCCAACATAAATATTGCCACAAAAACCTATAACATCTGATATCTCGATTTTTATATTTTCATAATATCAGACATCAGACACTGCTACTCCTACAGAACCAGAGAAAGGCGATGTGCTTATTTAATTGAGAATTGAGCAAGTCAGGAGTCTATTATGGTTCTCTGAAGTTGTGGAAGATTAGTAGGTCACTACTCACTCCTCCATGCAGATCTGTGTGAATTTGCCAAAGCGCGAAGAGTTATCATTGCGCACCGTTTTGGCATTCCCAAAGGACTCCAACAAAGGTGTGGCTTCTAGGATCTAATGAGTCAAAAAAACTGTTATCTTCAGACAGAGATGCTGGTTACTCATATGAAGGCTGAGAGTTGACCTCTATCTGTTGGGACGGAGGAAGGAGAACAACATGAGCCACGTAATGCCCATAAGCAGCATACACTGTATACCAGAGCTCAAACACGACAGACCTACCTGTTGGGTTACGTTGCGTTTGTGATGTATGGCTGTCAAGTAACGTAGGATCAGTTTAGTCGCTTCCGTCTTCCCAGAACCGCTTTCACCACTGTAATGGGTACACATGGAACATGCTTCCTTCTAATAGGTATAATTGAACATTTCCCTGATTAGCTTTAGGTTCCAGAGAGAAAGGGACTGCTTTAGACATACCTGATCACAATACACTGGTTGTTTTTGGCATCCATCATGTTTGTGTAGGAGAGGTTAGCAAGGGCAAAAAGATGACTGCAACATAAAAAATGCCAATTTTGAAAAGGGTCATTGTAAACTAGTGTTGAAGTTCCAATACAGTCCATAATCACACTTTTTTTGGACAGTAAAACATCTACATTAAATCTGGGTCTTACGGAGGGTTGTCGCTCAAGCCGTGGCCCTCATACTGGAGCACCATATCTGTGCCGTAAATGTTAAGCATCTTGTAAGGGTTGACAGACAAGAGGATACTGCCAATGTAGGTCTGCGTAAAAGGAAGTGAGTTAGGTAAAAAAAACACTTGTTATTAAAAACTGCATATAAAACAAAGATAGGAGTACATAAATGAGCTCTTGGTTGTAGCGTTTCTTGAGATTCATCAGAACGGTGGTCTCATTCAGCTCTCTAAAACCAAACACACAGAAACTGCTCAATGACTTTCTTTTACAACATGTTCAGCGCGGTGGAGAGTAGTTAATAGTCCGTTTTGGCTTACGGCAGTTGCGTCAAGTCTTCCATGCCCTCAGCCCAGCGTTTCACTCTGTGGCTAGTTGTTGGCATGCTTAAAACTGAGTAGATCTACACGCACACACACACACAATGTGTAATTAGCCCATCACATTATGTAACATCATCACAGACCTGAAGGATCTTGGTGTGGAACTGATTAGAGAAGAAAAGTGTTTAAACCTACCTTATCATACCAGCTTTGCCCAGGCACCTTCTCTCTGATAGGAGTCCAGTCTGGGTCTTCAATTTGACTCTCTTCAACCTTAGGTGCGGGTAAATATGGGTCTAACACTCCAGCCTCCCTGTACATAGACCACTTGGCCAGATTCTGGACTGTGCCGTGGGGCAAAACTCTCTCAGCAGCCCAAACATCGTCCCCTGGTTCCCCACTACCTCTAGCATTCCTGGCCCAGTGGCCTGAGTGCAGCCCATAGGGTGGAATCACAGCATATCGATTATCTGCACCCTGTAGTCCTGTTGGTGGCCTGTATGAGGCATAGCGAAGCTGCTGATTTTGGATTGCATCAACCAGACTGGGATTATGGAACCGTCTCGTCATAATAGAGGCATCTGGTAGCCTGTGGGGAAAACATACTGTATCTAAAGCTACATTTTGGTAACTACTAAATATGCTTCACCATATCTGTCCTGGTTTTTATTTCTTTTGTGGTCTAGTGCCTTACCTGTAACAGGCACCACGCAAATATTCATTGGTCATGGCAGTGGCAAGGTTTGGAGTGGAAGGTTTAGGTGCCCCTGTCAGGACAGAGTTTTGAGGAAGATGGAAGAGATCTGGAGAACAAAGGCCCATGTTCTTTCTCAGGGCACCAGAAAGGTTTGGAGTTTTAGGCTGTTGACCGGGAATGACCAGGGAACCATCAGGGAGCTGGTATGTAGCATTTCGAATGTCTATATTCTCAAGAGCCTAAAAGCAGACAAACAAGTTGGGGTTTTCTCAAAAATGACAAAGATGTGTGTGCAGTGAAACAAAAGCTGGTACATACTTTGGACAAGTCAGGAGTGTGTGGTTTCCTTGGGTCAATGATGATGGTTCCATCGGGCAAGGTGTAGGATACACCCTTAAGGTAGGGGTTCTGAAGGGCAGCTGTCAGGGTGGGACTCTTTGGTTTTCTCGGGTCAACTATCATGGTTCCATCAGGTAGAGTGAGAGTTGCCCCTTTCAGTGCTGTGTTATTAAGTGCCTATATATTACATGATGTTGACAACAAGTTGCAGATAAGGTTAGCTGAAAAATTATGAGGTAGAATTACAGTGTCATCTTAGTACCCACGATTTGGGTTAAGAAGTTAAATTAATAATCACATTGCTATCAGAAATTGGATTCATTTACAAACCATTAACAAGTCTGGTGGTATGGGTGTATTAGGGTCACGAACTCCCTCTGGCAGGTTGAAGGTAGCATTCCTGAGGGTGGGGTTCTGAATGGCATTGAAAAGGCTCGGAGAGACAGGCTTCCGCGGATCAATTATAATAGTACCGTCAGGCAGTGTGTAAGATGCACTTTTCAGGTAAGGGTTCTGAAGTGCAGCTGCAAGGCTGGGGGATTTTGGTTTCTTGGGGTCAATAACAATGGTACCATCAGGGAGTGAATAGGAAGCTTCACGGAGAGCTGGGTTCTTCAGGGCTTTAGCCAAGTCTGGTGAAACAGGTTGCTGTGAAAAAAACCCAAAAGCAAACACATGATGTAAAATGACAATAGTGGATGGATTCAGAAATCATAAATAATTTCTTACTTGCTGTCTAGGATCTATAATTGTGCCATCAGGTAGAGTGTATGTAGAATTCCTGAGATCCTGGTTCTGAAGAGCTCTGGCAAGGTTAGGAGACATAGGCTTCTGGGGAATTCGTGGGTCCTGTGTTGGAGGAACAGACCACATGTGAAGATGGACATAGCCAGATGAAAATTACATGTTTTTTTCATACCCACCCTGACAACTGATCCATCTGGCAAAATGTATGAAGCGCCACGGATTTTTTGATTTTGCATAGCTTGACTTAGCTGTGGTGAAGACCTTAGCTCTGCATAAGGAGACACCAAGGTTCCATCTGGCAGCCGGTATGATGCTTGCATCAATTGTGGATTGCGAAGGGCGGTGGCCAACATTGGTGAAGAGGGTGGCGAGGGTCTGTATGGGGACCGTTTGAATTGCAAAGAAGACTGATAGGATGCTTGGCGGATATTTGGGTTCTGATGTAGTGCACTATGGAGCCTTGGCCCAGCTACTATGTAAGGGTTATGGCGTTGCATCATTGGGGATCTTAGAGAAGCCACATTCTGCAAATTGGAACGGTTCTGCAAAGCATCATAGAGCAGTGGTGCTGGACCAGGTTCAGATATGTAGTCATACGCAGTAACATAAGTTTGTCCGTATGGTGAGTGGAGCTGTGGAGTTGGATAGGAAACCAAACCTTGAAGTGCCTGAGTATGCCTTATAGCTCCAGGAAGCAGTGGTGATGACGGTACAGATGAAGCGTAAGGGGACTGAGGCCTTGGAATGGGAGACACATAGGAGGCTTCTCTCACTGCCTGGTTTTGCAAAGCTCTAGACACCATTGGGGAGGAAGCGGACAATGACTGTCCATAAGAAGACGGTGGCTTTTGCAGAGGAGAGACATAAGCTGAATCTCTAATTGTTCTATTCTGCAGTGCTCCAGACAGAAGTGGAGATGAAGGGGGCAAAAGTGACTCATCAGGGCCCAATGGGGAAACAAAGGTGGCATTTTGGATGGCTTGGTTATGCAGTACAGCAGGAAGTGAAGGAGAAGAGGTGTGATAATGCTCTGCATTCTGAGCACCCATGTCATCGATGCCTACTACTGGGATTGCTTGTGGGCCAAGAGGGGAAATTAAAGAGGCCTGTCTGATTGCCTGATTTTGCAATGCAAAAGATAGCATGGGAGATGAGGGAGCAGAAATTGTGTTAGTATGAAGATCCAAGTCGGGGGTCAAGATGTATGGATTGGCCACATGAGCGGATGGATGGACACCTTGGAGAGGTAAGAGAGGTGAGGATATATGAGAATGTTGAGGAGACAGGTGCGGAGATGGAGGATGTGACATGTGGTTTAGCGAGGGCTGTGGTGAAGCAGGAGGCATTCTCCTCAAAGAATTCTGGACCATGAGTGGACGTCCACGAGCCACAGGCCGTTGAGGGAAACGGCCAGATTGTCTCCTTATAGGGGGAGCACGGTGGATTGTGAGAGGTGACTGGAAAGGAGAAGAATGGAGAGAGGAGTCTATAGTAAGAACAGAGGACCGATTGCTTCTTATAGAGGAGGCACGGAATGGACGAACATTCTGAGTAGGTGGGGGTACTGGACGCCCTCTGAGACCCATAGGTGAGGGTCTAACAGTACCAAGTGGAACACCGGCCCCCATCCTGGGTCTGGTTAATGGTGTGGGGTCCCTGAGCAGTCGAGTGGAGCGACGGGAGAGAGTGGGGGAGGATGCTGAGGGTTGAGGGGCTTCAGGGGACAAACTTCGGTGAGATGGAGTTGGGGATTGCCGTCTGCTGAGTTGAGGAGAGAAAACGGGAGATGCATGACCAGGTGAGGGTGCCCCATTCATCATTCTTCCACCAAATGGACTGTGGGCAGGAGAGGGTGATGGCGGAGGACTTTGCCTTCTCATGGAGGCACGGGGTGAGGAGGGCAGAGGACGCTGTATCATTGAGGCTCTGGGTGAGGGTGGAGGACTATACCTAATCACTGAAGTGCGGGGAGAACGCAATTTTGAGGGACTGCTTTCCAGCGGGTACTGAGATTGCATTCTTGGACTAACAAAAGGGGAAGCCATAAGTGAGGTGGGAGGTGGCATTTGTGGAGAAATGACAGAGGGGGTTATTTGGGCATTGATGACACCACTTGTCATGACCGAATGTGGAGAGGAGTTTTGTCTTTGTGGTAGGAGTGGGGAGGGGACTGGTGAAGTCATGGCATTGGGATGATGTTGTACCTGAGGGGAGGGAATGATAACAGAGCGTCGGGATGGACTCGGAGAGGGTTGTAGGCGACGGGTAGGAAGGGGAGACGTGCTTGCTTGCTTTATAATCATTGCAGTTGGTGTGGGAATCAAGGGTGGGACATAGGTTTGCTGCTGTTGTGACACCATCAAGGGGTCTGATAGCACTGGCTGTGATATCATCTGCTGTTCTTTTGACATCATTGTTTGGGGAATCATCATATGCGGTGACATTGCCGGTGTCTGTGACATCATCTGCTGTTCTGGTGGCATTGTTTGGGGAATCGTCATTTTTGGCGACATTCCTGGTTTCTGTGACATGATCTGCTGTTCTGCTGGCATCATTGTTTGGGCAATCGTCATTTGGGGTGACATCACCGGATGCTGTGACATCATCTGCTCTACTGGTGACAACACTGCTTGGGAAGCCATCATTTGTGGCAACACCACCGGTTGCTGTGCCAACATCCCTTGTTGTGGGTTTAACGTCTGTTGCGGTAACATGAACTGTGGGGGGACCATTCGAGGTAGCATAGTTTGTTCTTCTAATATTTGCTGCTGTGGAGTCATCACTGGCAACATCATCATTTGCTGTTCAGAGTACATCCTCATCTGCTCCTGTGGAGACACGATGATTTGTTGCGGTAACATTGCCATTTGTTGCATCATGGTAGCAGGGTGACCTGGTGCAAGAGGTATCTGGTCTTCATACTGGATATCTGACATGTCTTCAAATTCTGGATCTGGTGGTAGATTAGGTGGAGGGGGAAGCGGCACATCAAGGCGCTCTTTTCCAAACAAGCGCACTTGAGGCCTGGGAACTCTGAATGTTTCTCCCTCCTGAACTCCACCAGTATCACCCACATATTGATCCATCTGATCTGCAAATTGGTCCCCATACAGGCCCTGCATGTCCATTGCTTGCCCTCCAAAACCAAAGAACTGCTGGCCTCCTGGTGGATAACCAATCGTTTGCTGAAAGTCTTGGTAGGGTATACCTGCAGCATTATAGCTAGTTTGGTAGTTTGCTAGCAGTCCATCTTGCATTCCCATAGTTGCTGCATATGCCTGTCCATTGTCATAATAATCTCCTTGTCCATTGTCATAATAATCTCCTTGTCCATTGTCATAAAAAACTCCTTGCCCGGTTTGATCATAATAAACCCGAGGAATTTCATCAACTGCATATAAAGGACCCTCACCCATTGGCGCATAGTAGTCTTGGCCCTCATCTTCATGCATTGCTTGTCGTTGTTGGTAGCCACAGAAATCTGCTTCCTGGTTGTCATAGTACCCAACAAGATAGGGGTCAGAGTAGACCCCTGCGTCCTCATCATAGAGATCTTGCGCATAATATTCTGCACTGGGGTCATAGATACCATCTTCTTCGTAGTAACCTAAGTCTTGATAGTCGCCCACTGCTCTGTTGTCATAGTAACCATACGAATCTTGGCCTGCATAAGCTACCTCGTCACCATAACCACCACGTCCGTAACCTGTTTGGTGGAGTAGATGTTGTTGGTCATATGCTTGCACCTCCTCCCAGTGCTCATAAGCATTGTTATGGTAATTATGTAGACGATGTTGGCGGACTTGCCCTTTGTGATTGACCGAGTCGTGGTGTCCCGCATGTCTTCGCATCTTTGTGGGCTGGAAACGTTTGGTCAGCCACTTAGTTGCTGCAGCAACCCTGCCAAGAAGCATGCTTCTGTTCTTGAAGCCCTTTTTCTTGCCAAACAAGCCTCCAAAAAAGCCCCCCTTCTTCTCGGATGAACTCCCCCCACCGCCCAGGCGGAGCAGCATGTAGGTAGGCTTCTTTCCGCCGTTTGCCGCTGCTGCCTTTTCCTTGGCCTCTTTCTTTCTCCTTTTGCTGGCCTTAAATCGCATCATGAAGCGAGAAGTGTTCTTTAGTATAGACTTGCGCCGTTTCTTTTTAGCCAATCGGTTTCTTCTTTTCCCCAGGCCGAGGAACAAGCGAGATGTGCTCTTTAGTTTCTTCCTGCTGTTTCGCCGCTTCTTGAAGCCAGAGAACTTCATGAATAACCTCGACATGTTCTTCAAGCCTTTCCTTGGGATCTCCTTAATAGGAATTGGTGTCACCTCCTCTCTCTTCTTAGCCTTCTTCTTGGGATCAGCTTGGGATCTCTCTTCTTTAAGGTAGTGGCGTTGATCTTTGGATTGTTTTTTTGAATTTTCATAATCCTCCTCGTCATCCTCCTCGTCATCCTCCTCGTCATCCTCCTCGTCTTCTTCAGAGTTTTCTTCCCATCTTGACTTACCCCCTTGCTTACCTCTCGCCCCTCGGCCTCCTTGCCTCCTCCCTTCCTTGTGGTCCTCTGAGTCCACATCATCTTCCTCCTCCTCATCTTCTTCACTGAACTTCTCCTCTTCCTCACTCAGAAACTCGTCCTCTTCCTCTGACTCCGCTTTCTTTCTCTTTTCTTTGACTTTCCCTTTATGTCCATCATCTTTCCCTCCTTCCTGATCGGTCTTCCCTTGCTTCTTGTTTTCTTTCCCTCCCTTTTTGTCATCTTTTCCTCCTTTCTTATCATCCTTGCCTCCCTTTTTATCATATTTGCCTAACTTCTTGTCATCTTTTCCTCCTTTATTATTATCTTTGGAGGTGTTCTTGTCTACCTTGCCTCCTTTTTTGTCGTCCTTGCCTTTCTTTTCCTCCTCTTTCTTCTTTTGGGGTTCTGGCTTCCCACCTTTTTTTGCTTCCTTTTTGGGGTCTCTCTTTCCAGGCATGTTTACAAGTTAGCTGTAGGAGGAGCACACCGTGCACTTTCTTGAGGATAAAATACTGCAACGAAATCAAACACATGACATATTGCACGGTTTATTTCACCGCGCACGTTCAAGATGAAAAATATGACCTGATATTTTGGGAAAAACAAAAAGAGCTCAGGAGTCTGACCTTTAGGAGAGACTTTAGCTGTGCCTGGGTGAGTTTGGGCTGGTTCTCCTTGCTAGTGCTGTATCTGCGTGAGGACACGTGCGCCTTGCCACAGCACATCTACACCGCCTGAACTTGGTCCCCATAAAGCCTTCTGGTGGAACATACAATACATACAGTACATTACAGCATTAAGTCCACATGTCCAGCATAAGAATTACGAATATTAAAAGCAGATTTAATATCAAAACACTAAAGCAATAATTCACTTTTTAACTTCAAAGATGATGACGCCGATTTTTTTTTCTTTCTTTTGTCCTGTCCCGCCATTGGGGCAGATGATATTGCTGATCTAGATGCCCTTACACGCTAAACAGATTTGTTCTGCAGGAAAAAGTAAAACATACTCCTTCCTGTTACATGGATTTTATTCATTCATTCATTTTCTATACCGCTTTTCCTCATTAGGCTGGCGGGGATGCTGGAGCCTATCCCAGCTGACTTTGGGCGGGAGGCGGGGTACACCCTGGACTGGTCGCCAGTCAATGGCAGGGCACATATAGACAAACAAACATTCACACTCTAACGGACAATTTAGAGCGGCCAATGAAGCTAACATGAATGTTTTTGGAATGTGGGAGGAAAGCGGAGTACCCGGAGAAAACCCACACACCCACGGGGAGAACATGCAAACTCCACACAGAGATGCTCAACGGAGATTCCAACCCAGGTGTTCCAGATCTCCTGACTGTGTGGCCAATGTGCCAACCACTCAGCCACCGTGCTGCCCTTATTTGATTATATTAGTACAGTAGCAGCTGGACTGGGGTGGGAGACAATGGAGAAGAAGAGAAAAGAAGACAGGAGGGGGATGTCATTTTTAAACATTATTCACTGTCACAAAAGTGGAAAAAGTGAACCAACCTTAATAGTGAAAGGTAAAAGGAACAAAGCAGTCTACATGAACTATGATTTCACGTGACGCCGTGTGCTTTGACGCTGGAGTCTTTTTATGTGTGTAACATGTTCTACATTCTTTTAGAATGTCGTTACAAAGTTGCCATAGCCAAAGAAAAAGGTAACTGAAAACTGAAGACATCATGCTGAGGGGATGTCTTTGTTACTTTCCAGGTTTTCCTACTATTGCTTTCGCCCCCCGCATATTTCAACCTTCTTCTTAAGTCATTTTGTAAATGTTCTTTATAACATGAGCTGGACTAGACTATTATCTAGACTAGGTCTCTCCAGCTTGGCCTGGGAGCACCTTGGAATTCCCTGGGAGAAGCTGGAAGAAGTATCCGGGAAGAGGAAAGTCTGGACTTTCTTGCTTAGGCTGCTTGGATGGATGGAGACTGCGATATATTGTTCAAATGTTTTTTCATTGCACTTTTCTCCTAAATAAAGTTGTAATTTTGTCTCATCTCGGTGACCCAGTCTTGTCTTGTCAACTGGGTGTCTGTTTCATCATCCTTTTTTTAATTTAATGCCCCTTTCACCAGACACACTACCCATGGTTGTTAGCTCTGCAGAGGTCTACAAAGACTGGAAGACTGGAAGACTGGCAAAGTCCATCGCGACAGTGCAAACCTGAGGTCAATACTGAAGTCTGGCCACCCCCCAAAAATCAAATTCTGCGTGAAACTTCAACTTGGGGTGCATTTCAACAAGAGATAGGTGGTATTATTGATTCCATTGCAGGATGACCCCGTGGCATTTGCTTCTCTGTTAAGCTGCCGGCAACACACACACACACACACACACACACTCTCTCTGTACCCTAATCCAGCCAACATTCCATAGTCACCTCCCAAGTTGATGGCCACTGGTACAAAACCTCAAACGTGGTGGCAGGACCTTGGCAGTATTCCTAATACTTTGTGTCTTGTCCCAAAAAAAAAGAGAAGAAAGTCTTTAGGACTGGTCTACTCCATCTTCTGTTGGCTGCACATTCCTTCACTCAACACAGCCTCCTGTCCACAATAACCTCCTCAGAGTTTGTGTCACTAGTGAGACGGCGTGTGTGTGTGTGTGCGCGTGTTTCCGTTTGCATATTACCGTACGTGTATGCATGCCTTTTGAGGAGCTCCTTGCGACGACTCATAGAAGGAGTCTTAATTGTCATCCGGCTCTACAGGTGAAACTCGAGAGTAGCCGGGCCGCTGACGGGGGCGGCGCATAAATAATCCAAAAGGTTGACAGAGACAACCGGAGGAAGAGAGAAGGCTGGGGAAGAAGACAAAAGATGAGGCATGGGATGCTACAGATAAAGCCGAGCAAATGCTACGTACTCTACTTCTGCATCCATCATATGGGCCCACCTTGGATCGGTCCGTGGGCCTAGCAAGCTGCGTCGCATCCTTTATGCGCGTAAGTGAATGTCCTTTAAGTGTTCCAATTAGAGCGGAGTCCGTGCCAAGCAGCATCCGCCCGCCCACTTTCGCATACATCAGTGGAAGAAGGCGGAAGAAACACCCACACATGACGTCTTCCCGCCGGGTATCGATATCAGGGAAACGATTCTGTCCGACGCATGGGTTCCTGAGACGGATCGGTGTCAAGGCTGTGATTATTAGTGCCATCAACCAAATTATTCCTCCTCCAGAAGAGAAGGGGTCGTATTGCCCGATCTGTCCAGCAAAGTGTTAGGTTGCCAGATAGTGATCTTTTGCTCTTGGCCTCGGCGTAAGTCTATCTGATTATTCCCAAGAGCATGTATGTCTTTGAGGGGAAGATGGCGAGGCAAGGAAAGGGTCGGAGTTTTAGCTGTCATTTCCCTCTTGGCGTTTGAAGGAGAATGAAAAGCTCCAATCAGACAGGAGCTCCTTTAGAAGATGCACAAGGACACACAGCTGAGGGGCACACTCGATGAGGGCTCAACAAAGAGCAACCACGCGCACGCAAAAGCGTAGCCACGTGCTGCTCTCTAGTGGCCTCGCCTTCCTCCTGCACGAACACGCACGCGCTCGCGCACGCCGTTGATTCCAATATTTAGTGAAAAACACCAGGGGACTTTATGTAAGTCGAACGGTGGAAAATAAGCACCCACAACCTGAAGAAAGCTTTGAGAAAGCACCTTTTTCCCGAGTCATTTCGCGGCGCTCCCGGGTCACGTGACACACGCCAGTCTCGCGCTAGGGGTCCGAATGCGGAAGTTTAAAAAAGCGCGAAAACAACGACGGTCGGATTGTTGTTTGTTTCGCCCATCGCGGCGCAGGTAGAGCTCCCCGACCTACTAGCGACGCGTCCACCCGGGTGGTTTAAGCCGGCCCGAGGGGAGAAGAAGAGGCTGAAAGTTAGGTCGCCAGCATCGCAGGATGAATTTTTAACGACCGCCATTCTTTGGTGGCCGCCCGGGGGCTTGAGTTCCAACACTCCGGGCAGAATGAAGCTCCGTGGGTGGTCAACGTGGAGCAAACATGGTGGGTGTTCATTAAAAGTTGGTTTGCGCAAACTAGTTTGAACATGTTTACATACTCCTGTAGCGTTTACATTGCTTGGCGTAGACTGTGTTTGTCCGCCATGTTAATTCAACAGGGACAAAACTTTATTGGGATGAATGACAATAACAGAACAGGTCAGAATCAGAAAACTTGATTGGCATTGTAGGTGAACAATTCACGAACTAGAAACTTTGTTTGGCGACTCAGTGCGACCTAGAATCCTAAATAAACATAGAGCATGAAATAAACATGGAACCCTGAGTAGAAAGGTGAAATCAGTAAATCAAAAAGTAAAGGCATGAGGGTGCTATAAAGTGATTATAAACTGGTTATAAAGTGAGCATAGTGCAAATGTTATAAAGTGTTCATGAGTTCAACAGCAGCAGGAAAGAAACTGTTCTTGTGGCGAGAGGTTCTGGTCCGAATGGACCGTAACCTTCTGCCAGAGGGGGGTGGCTCAAATAGTCCATGTCCAGGGTGGGAAGGGTCAGCAAGTATCCGGCCTGCTCGGTCCTGGAGAGATCACAGCAGCCGATCGCAGCCGATCACTTTCTCAAGTTAAAGGATTACTTCATTTCATAATGAACGTGAACCGAGTCCATCAAAACCAACCCCCCCCGATAATAATAATATTTTGTATGATACGTTTATGAATATTATATAACCAATACAGCTGCCAGGATTGCCACTGCATCACTGTTGTCCCTGTGCCCGTCCCAAACGTACATTATTATACATCATTACACATCATACACAAACTGCTTCTCCCGCAAGCTGAGCAATGACAGCCAGCGAGCCTCATTGGCCAGGGGGACCTGACGTGGGTAGTTTTTCATTTTTATCCAAAAAAAATCCCCCCATAATAAACATAAAAACACTCACTGACACTTCAAATAGTAAACCTACACAATTTGTATAAAAAATACATCCGCTCAGTTTTGAGTCACATGGCGCGTACTTCAACGCCACTGCAAAATCCAAACTGCAATAACAAATGTAGTGTAAAACGAACACACTAAAGTGACCACTGTAAGCTAAGGCAGAATTTATGATACAGCGGGGATTCATCAGATTTTGCCATCAGGTGATCTATGACGGTAGAGGATAGTAACCTTGAGTATAATAACTTAACTTGGTGATGTTTAAGCATCCACAAACAGGCCTTTGAGCCTTTTAACCATCGACTTACACTTCATGAAAGGAGCAAAAGCTGCCGGGTTCGTGATATATCGGTCCTTTCTTCTCATCTAGGCTTGCAGAGTCTGCATAAGAGTGTGTTTAGGAGATGGCTTAAAGGCTAAATGGAGCATACCAGAACCTTTCTTCTCGTTTCTGCTCACGTCGTTCTTCCTGTAGCCGCCAGGGGGTTTCTGCCTGCTGAACACAAAAACGCCTCCATGGTGCTGATGTTGCTGTAGAGCATCTCCTCTTGATTCTCTCCGCAACGCAGACTTTGCTTTCTCCCCACCAGCAAACTCCGTTTTTGCAGCTGATTTTGCTATAAAAACCCACTGACTGAGTGATGCCAGACGTCATTGGCTTTTTCTTTCTTTATCCTTTTGGCAACATTTGAGCTATTTTTAGTAGAGTTCCTGGAGTGACATAGATAGATTTTTAACCAATAGACACACTTGCAGTGTATCTATTGGTTAAAAATCACTGTTGCAAATGTGTAGCAACCAGTGTAAACATCCAGTGAAGCTTGTTTTCTGTAGCGCTAACCAAATGCTTTATTGCATGTGCGTTAAATGCTCCACTCTTAATCAATGAGAGGGAATCAATGTACTTAATTGCGTACACCCAATAGATCAGACTATTTGGACTATTTTGTTTTTATCTCCAGTGTAGAAGTAAAAAAACAGCACTGGTGCATATTTTGGAGTAGGTTGGATTATGAGGTTCCAGGATATTTCACAATTTTTTATTTTTATTCATAATTGTGACACTTAAATCTTTCAGCTCATCAAACAAATTAAAATTTTAGTAACAACACAACAAAACAGACATCCAGGCTTTAAATAGCACTTTTGATTATTAAAGGAGAAACCTACCCAACCTACATGGCCCTGTATGAGAAAGTACAGTGGTTTCCTTGACTTACGAGTTTAATTTGTTCCCAAACCTAGCCCGTTGCTCGATTTACTAAGAACAATTTTCCCCATAAAAAAAATAACGTAAATGCCATTAATCAAAAACCACACAAATTTATTTTCATTTGTACGTTTTTGAATAAGAGTAATGTGTCTCCACACTCAATGTATATAAAACTTACATTAAATAATTTAAACTTTAAACTAACTTACATTACATAATAAAATAAAGTGTAAAGAAATAAACATTTTCTTTAAATATGGTCATTGTATAGAGCATTTGGAGTCAAGTGCGTAGAATAAGTGTAACATCTTGTCGAAGGAGTGAGTGCTCTGTGTTGAAAAAAATGGCCAACTGAATTACAGTCATCCTGTCGTCGAATTATTCAGCCACCATTACAATACTTGAGGGTAGGACTAATCATTTGACAAGGTTATAGATCAATTTGTGGTGTGATTAGAACAATCAGCGGCACTTACCGTGCGAGCTCCTGGCACCATGAGAGAGGAGTCGGAGTACAGGGGAGGCTGTTGTCGATGATTTTCTCTGCAGACCTGATTGTCCGTTGCAGTCTCCTCTTGTCCAGTTTGTTAGTGGAGCCAAACCAAACTGTAATGGAGGTGTAGATACTGTAACTGTATTATTGGGGTGGGGGGACTGAGATGCAGTCGTTTGTGTACAAAAAGCAGAGGGGAGAGGAAACACCCCTGGTGGGCGTCCTCCTGGTGGACTAGGAGCTGGATACGGCGCTCATCTACCTCACCTGCCTCCTCCTGTTAGTCAGGAAGCTGTTGATCCACTGACAGGTGGAGGGGGCACAGTGAGTTTGGTGACTTTTTAAGGGAGGATGTCTGGGAGCTCCATGTTCACCTCCGGCAGGGGATCGAGCTGTGAGCATGTAATGCCTTTCAGGTGCATCAACACCTGTCTCTCCAATGATTTCATGACCACAGATGGGTCTATAGCCATTGAGTCCTGTGATGGATGTTTTTTGGGGGACATGAGGAGACTTCACACAGCTCTTTTGATCTGTTAATGATCCGAGTGAAGAGATGTCAGCTGTTCCACGCATAAAACAGGAAGGTGAAACCCCATCAGAACCTGGAGCCTTCTTTGTCTTCTTGATATGAAACAGCAGACAGTCATCTCTTTCATGGATGTTTACTGCTGGCTGTGTCACAGGAGGATGTTGAAGGTTCAGGTAGGCGCTGGATAGTGTTGTTGGCAGTTGGAACTGTAAATGAGGTGGGGGATGGGTATGAAAACCTGCAGTAGAACTCTTTCAGGTCATCAGCCAGCCTTTTGTTCTCCCCTGGGTGGGGAGGTTGCTTCCTGTAATTGGTGATGGTCTTTAAGCCATTCCACACAGCGAGTCATTCTCAGAGAATGCCTTTTGAAGTTTCTCTCAGCAATTCCTCTTTGCAACTCTGATCCCTTTGTTCAAGGTGTTTCTGGCTTGCCTATACAGGATGCGGTGCCCCCTCCTGTAAGCGTCCTCCTTGGAGGAACAAAGTTGTCCGAGTTCCACTGTGAACCATAGTTTATTGTTGTATGTCTTTTTTTTGCTTTTGGCTTTTCCCTTCAGGTTTCGCCACAGCTAATCAATTGTCTCCATTTAACCCTATCTTCTGCATCATCTTCTCTCGCACCAACTACTTTCATGTCCTTTTTGACTACATCCTTAAACCTCCTCTTTGGTCTTCCTCTTGGCCTCCTGCCTGACAGTTCAAAACTCAGCATCCTTCTACCAATATATTCACTATCTTTCCTCTGGACATATCCAAACCATCTCAGTCTGGCCTCTCTGACTTTATCTCCAAAACCTCTAACATGTGCTGTTCCTCCGATGTACTCATTCCTGATCCTGTCCATCCTGGTCACACCCAAAGAGAACCTCAGCATCTTCATCTCCGCTACCTCCAGCTCTGCCTCCTGTCTTTTCCTCAGTTGCAATGTCTTTAGACCAAACAACATGGTTTCAGTTTTGTACACCTCACACCATATCACACATCACACCTAATACTTTTCCCCACTCGTTCCATCCTACCTGCACACACTTCTTCACTTCTTTTCCTCTCTTTTTCCTTGGTCTGTTGACGGTAAGTACAACCTTCTTCAACTCTTCTCACTGTAACCTTACTTCTCCACTTGGTTCCCTCTCATTCACACACATGTACTCTTTCCAAGGCAAACCTCCACCCCTCAAGCTTCTCCTCCACCTGTTCCCTGCTCTCACTACATACCACTGTTACGCCCCTGCTAGGGGAAAGGGAAGTCACATTAAAACCCAAGATGTTTAAAGGGTGTAAAGTTTAAATTTAATGGGTAATTTAAATCATCTGACCACAACACTTTCGCCCAGTCTTCTCTGAATCAGTCAGATGTTCAGTGGCAAACTTCAAACGGGCCTGTAGGTGGACTTTCTTCAGCAGGGGGACCTTGCGGGCACAGCAGGATTTCAGTCCTTCACGGCGTAGTGTGTTACCAACTGTTTTTGTGGTGACTATGGTCCCAGCTGCCTTGAGATCATTGACAAGTTCCTCCCGAGTGGTTCTGGGCTGATTCCTCACCATTTTCATTATCATTGAAACTCCACGAGGTGGGATCTTGCATGGAGCTCCAGACCGAGGGAGATTGGCAGTTAATTTATGTTTTTTCCATTTGCCAATAATTGCACCAACTGTTGTCACCAAATGGCGATGGTCTTGTAGCCCATTCCAGCCTTGTGTAGGTCCAATCTTGCCAATCTTGTCCCTGACATCCTTGGAAAGCTCTTTGGTCTTGGCCATGGTGCAGAGTATGGCATCTGGATTGATTGATTGCTTCTGTGGACAGGTCTCTTTTATACAGGTAACGAGCTGAGAGGGCTGCCAAAGTCAGCTCGTTACCTGTATGAGATCCACCTGGGAGCTAGACATCTTGCTGACGGATAGGGGATCAAATACTTATTTCCTTAATGGAAATGCAAATTGATAACTCTTTTTGAAACACATTTTTCTGGATTTTTTTGTCATTGTTGTCTCTCAGTGTTCAAATAAAGCTACCATTGAAATTATAGACTGATCATTTCTTTGTCGGTGGCAAACTTACACAGTCAGCTGGGGTTCAAATACTTTTTTCCCTCACTGTACGTCATTTTGATGTTCTTTAATTAGGTGTTCAAGGTGAGTTGGCAAGGTTTTTAACATTTTAGAATTTGACAAACGGACGGTTTGTTTGTGTGGAGATTCAAATCCTCATTTGCGACCTCATTTGTCACAATTAAAGCAGATGCGCAGTGATCTGTGGGAGGACTACCTTTTTGTGTGTCTGGTGTAAGCGCAGGTTCACGCGAGTGATAATGTTTAAGCATATTGGTATGGCAAACGCGCGTTTTACGCCTTCTGTCCGGCGTGCTAACCACACGGTGTCGCTGAGCTTCTGTTTTATATTATATGGACCGTCAAACCTGGCGTACAGCGCGTTTCCAAGAACTGGTAGGAGAACAAGCACTTTATCATTAATATGGAAGTCACGTGCTACGGCCTTTTCATCAAAACGACGCTTCAATTTTGATTGCATACCTTCAAGAGTTGCTTTGGCTATTTTGTTAGCCTTCAATAAGCGCTCACGGAACGAACTAACAAAATCAAGAAGATTCATGGAGGGAGCACTTGATGGAGAGAGTAGTTTTTCTTTAGTGCTTGTAGTGGATCACGAGGGGAATGTGCAAAAACCAAATTAGCAGGACTATAGCCAAGCGACTCCTGCACAGCATTACGGGCTGCAAATAGGACAAATGGAATTCCGCGGGTGAAAAGCACTAGAAACTACATGCTGGATTCCAAGACTTTCAATAACCTGACTGAATAGTTTTAACTGAAAATTTGTACCTTGATCCGTTTGGATTATACGTGGCAGACTGAAGACTGAGAAGAACATCAGCAGCGCATTTGACTCAGACCGGGACGTGATTTTTCGCAGAGGGATAGCCTCTGGGAAGCCGGAGCTGCGCACATAATTGTGAGTAAATACTCATTACCATTTTGTGTTCTTGGCAAAGGGCCAACACAGTCAACTATGACCCTGTCTAAAGGTTGGTTAACGACAGGAATGGGGTGCGACGGAGCTGGTGGTATCCCCTGATTTGGTTTGCCAGCTATCTGACAGACATGGCATGATCTACAATATTCAGCCACATCTTTCTTTAGTCCGGGCCCACAGGACTGTTTTAGAAGGAGCTGGTAGGTCTTTGTAATTCCTAAATGTCCAGCCCACAGGCTTCCATGAGCTAAAGTGAGAATTAATGGTCTGTATTTTGCTGGTACTAAAATTTGGTAAATTGCGTCCAGGTTTGGGTTAACAGGGTGGTGTTTGGAGCCCATTTACGCATTAGCATTTCATTGTCCAGGAAAAACCTAGTGTGAGCATTGTCAAGCTGCTCGCTACTCACCACACCGCCTAGCAGAGTGCTTAAGCTTGGATCCCTTCTCTGCCCTGCGCAAAGGTGGTTGCAAGAACATGGCAATGCCAGGTTTTCTGTTGGCACAACAAAACCAGGTTTAAGTTTAACTGGATTTTTCCGTTCTTTTAGAGCGGTTTTAGACGTAACGTTGGGTTCGAGTTTTGATTCAGACAAGTCTGAAAACGCGGATGCGAGGATATGTCGGCTAAACCAATCTCAGGGTTGTTGCGTGCCTGCGCGCGCGTAGTGGCACAGATCGGAAAGAGGTTGAGGGTGCTTGTGTCACTGCCCTGCGGTAAATCTACCAGTTCCAAAGAAAGTGTTACTTTACCACCTGCAATGTCCTTCCCCATTAACATTTCAACGCCAGCTCTGGGCAATTCAGGGCAGACGGCAACCGGGAAAATACGGGTAGCAAGGTTTGAACGCACGTGTATGCACTGAACAGGCCGAGGCACATATCCCATTTCCCGTAATACAGACTTACACCCACAAGAGGACGCAGAGGAAAAGGGCAGTGCACTGGCCAGAGTTACAGACTGGGAACCACCGTTGTCTCTCAAAATTCGAATCGGGCGCTGGTCAGATGCTTCGCCAGAAAAGGAAACTAATCCATGAAAAATGAACGGCTCGAAACACGAGTCAGATTTTTGCTCAGGGTTGGGCGCCAAACTAAATTTGCCAGTTTTAGCAAAACCCTCGGAAAGCTCCAGGTCCGGATGGTGTCTCTCCTTCCACCCTGATACACTGTGCGGTAGAACTGGCGCCTGTCTTCATGGACATCTTCAACATCTCTTTGGAGTCATGCCATGTCCCAGCCTGCTTCAAGCTGTCCACCATTGTTCCCGTCCCCAAGAAGGCCAGGATCACTGAACTCAACGACTACAGACCTGTGGCACTGACATCTGTGGTCATGAAGTCATTTGAGCGCCTGGTTCTGCCTCATCTCAAGTCCTTTACCTCCCCGCTCCTGGACCCTCTGCAGTTCGCCTACAGAGCCAACCGGTCTGTAGATGACGCCATCAACCTGGCCCTCCACTACATCCTGCAGCATCTGGACTCCCCAGGAACCTACGCCAGGATCCTGTTTGTGGACTTCAGCTCTGCATTCAACACCATCCTCCCAGCTCTGCTCCAGGACAAGCTCGCCCAGCTCAACGTGCCTGACTCCACCTGCAGGTGGATCACTGACTTCCTGACGGACCGGAAGCAGCGCGTGCGGCTGGGGAAGAATGTCTCGGACACTCGGACTATCAGCACGGGATCCCCACAGGGCTGTGTACTTTCCCCCCTGCTCTTCTCCCTGTACACCAACAGCTGCACCTCCGGCCACGACTCGGTGAAACTGATTAAGTTTGCGGATGACACCACCCTCATCGGGCTCATCTCAGACGGTGATGAGTCTGCTTACAGGAAGGAGGTGGACCGGTTGGTGTCGTGGTGCAGCTGCAACAACCTGGAGCTCAATGCTCAGAAGACAGTGGAGATGATCGTGGACTTCAGGAAAGTCAAAGCCCCCCTACCCCCCCTCGTCTTGACAGACTCTCCCATCACAACTGTGGACTCCTTCCGCTTCCTGGGCACTAACATCACCCACGACCTCAAGTGGGAGCAGACCATCAGCTCCATCATCAAGAAGGCTCAGCAGAGGATGTACTTCCTGAGGCAGCTGAGGAAAGCCAAGCTGCCTGTCCAGACGATGGTGCAATTCTACACGGCCATTATTGAGTCCATCCTCACCTCCTCCATCACAGTGTGGTTCGCTGGGGCCACTGCCAGGGACAAACACAGACTGCAGCGCATCGTGCGCTCCGCCGAGAAAGTGATCGGCTGCAGCCTTCCATCTCTCCAGGACCTGTACGTCTCCAGAACTCGGGGGCGAGCAGGCCGGATACTTGCCGACCCTTCCCACCCTGGACATGGACTATTTGAGCCACTCCCCTCTGGCAGAAGGTTACGGTCCATTCGGACCAGAACCTCTCGCCACAAGAACAGTTTCTTTCCTGCTGCTGTTGAACTCATGAACACTTTATAACATTTGCACTATGCTCACTTTATAACCAGTATTTTTGGCACCTTATAATACCTGCACTAAAAACACTCTCATGCCTTTACTTATCAGTGATTTCAACTTTTTACTCAGGTTCTATGTTTAGTTAGTTCTATGTTTATTTAATACTCTATGTTTACTTAGAATTCTACGTTGCACTGAGTCGCCAAAGAAAGTTCCTAGTTTGTGAATTGTTCACTTACAATGGCAATAAAGTTTTTCTGATTCTGATTCTTTAATTAACCCGATCCCTTTCATTTGGGGGACAGACTGGTCCACAGTTTTCACTGTGTTATAGCACAGGCTGTCTTCGAGAGACATGGCCGCTAACACTTCCTGTGCTTTTCCATGAACTTTGCATTGCAACAGGAGAGGCCATACTTCACCCGGCCACTGCAAAGCCAGCGCTATATGTTCAAAAGCTGCAAAATAGCAATCAACTTTGTTCTCTCAAAAAAATGGAACAAGTGGAATATATTTACTTACATCAAAAACTGAGGTGGATTGGGAGGTGGAAGGCAGGGTTGCCCCAAGGACAGGATTGGGGAGGCCGTGCTGGGCTTCAAGCTCCAGATGCTTTAGTCTCACAGCGGTGTCCGCCTCAATCTCCATTTTGTTGATTTGGAGTTCCACCTCCATCCGGCAGCCACGCTCCTTCTCCTCGGCCTCCAGATTAAGGAGTGCCAAGCGCACTCTTAGCTTTGCTTTGCTGGATGCACCGAGAGTTCCAGGGGACTTGAAGGGGCTCTCATATTGACGCGTACGTGGCTCTTCAAACCGGGTATCATATTCTGACGCCTCACCCTCAGCCCTGGTGAGCCCCACCTGGGTACTCACTCTTGGCTTAGGAGGTGCCACCAAGCCGATATCGACTTGAGCTCTGGATACCCCAGTAATTGGGATTATTAGCAACTCCTTTTCCACCAACCAGTCTAGTACCACAACTCTGAGTTCCTCCACTCGTATTTGTTTTGGAATTTCAAAATGTTCGCCAATTTACCAGTTTACATTTAATGGGTAAATTAAAGAAAGTAAAATATAACGAAAGTAGGCTCCTTAACAGCAGCAACCATAAAATAGAGAAAAAGCCAATTTCTGACTTTTTAGCTCTGAAATTCACAAATCGCAAATCACAATGTGTCTCAATAACACCAAACTATGTGCTAAGAGGCACGACACAAGAAACACGTCTTAGCATAAAGGTGGCAACTGCAGAATGGGAAATGTCCAGCCACCCCAAATGGCGAATCCAGATAGTCTTTATGGGAGGAGGAACTCCTACTGGATGCAACTGATTGGAGGGGCGCAGAGGCGGCGCACCAATCCCAGGGCTGGAAGGAAGGGAACAGGCCGATTCCTCCAGATGTAGAAGCAGTCTACTAATCCGGACCAGGGGGCCACACAGCTGGATTTACATAGTCAACGAGCAACTTGTGAGCACAAAGAGAAGGCGGGAAAGAAGTGCAACGGCTTTCAACCAAACCCCGTAACAACCACAATGTCATCAACAAAACTTTATAGGCCATGGAGATTCCTGTTTAACTCCGTCCACCAGCCTGTCCATCACCAAAGCAAACAAGAATGGGCTCAAAGCTGATCCCTGATGAAGTCCCACCTTCACTTGGAACACCTACAGCACACCTCACTACTGTCTTACAGTCCTCGTACATGTCCTGCACCGCTCTAACATACTTCTCTGCCACTTCAGACTTCCTCATACAATACCACAGTTCCTCTCTGGGCACCCTGTCATAAGCTTTCTCCAGATCTACAAAAACACAATGCAGCTCCCTCTGACCTTCCCTGTACTTCTCCATCAACATCCTCAAAGCAAATACCGCATCTCTAGTACTTTCTTTTTTTGGCATAAAACTGCATCCCTATCATTCATCACACTAACCTGCGGCACGTTCTTCCCATCTCTGTCCCTCTGCCTTGCCAACCTGGTTAGATCTTTCTCTCCCTCCTTGCTGTCCAACCTAGCATACAAGTCATCATAAGCCCCTTGTTTGGCCTTTGCCATCTTTACTTTCACCTTACGCTGCATTTCTCTGTACTCCTGTCTGCTCTCTTCAGTCCTCTCAGTGTCCCACTTCTTCTTAGCTAACCTCTTACTCTGTACACACTCCTGCACCTCCTCATTCCACCACTAAGTCTCCTTATCTACTTTCCTTCCAGATGACACACCAAGTACTCTCCTACCTGTCTCCCTGATCACAGTAGCTGTAGTTGTCCAGTCTTTTGGAAGCACCTTCTGGCCACCCATAACCTTTCTCAACTCATTCCTAAAAGTCCTGCAACACTCTTCCTTGTTAAGTTTCCACCCTTTCATCCTCTGCTCTGCCTTTACCCTCTTCAT
Organism: Oostethus manadensis; assembly: GCA_024372805.1. Taxonomy (NCBI): domain Eukaryota; kingdom Metazoa; phylum Chordata; class Actinopteri; order Syngnathiformes; family Syngnathidae; genus Oostethus; species Oostethus manadensis. The sequence goes on along the minus strand of QODF01000059.1, from coordinate 1,982,678 downwards.
CTTTCTCACCACTAGTGTTATCCTACACACCACCATCCTATGCGGTCTGGATAAACTCTCACCTAGTCGACCACCATCTGTCCATTGGCATTTTTCTCTTGGATACCAAACATGCCCATCATCTCTGTTTCCTGCACCAACATGTCAATTGAAGTCTCCACCAATGGCAACTCTCTCACTTCCAGGACTGTGCTGCATCACTTCATTAAGGTCTGACCAGAATTTTTTGTTTTCCTCCATTTTACATCCTCCCCGTGGAGCATACCCACTAACAACACTTGAACATCACACCTTCGATTTCTAGCTTCAGACTTTTTAAACTGTTTTTAACTCTAGTACATTCCTAGCAAAGTCCTCCTTCAAAATAACTCCTACTCCATTTCTCTTCCTATCTACATCATGATAGAACAGCTTTCACCTGGCCTCCTGGACACACAATATGTCTACCTACCTCCACGGCATCTTGTCAACTAACGCTCTACCTTTTCCTGTCATAGTTCCAAAATTCAAAGCCTCTACTCTCAGTCTTAGACGCTTGGCATTCCTCTTTTCTCTTTTCCTACGGACACACCTTCCTCTCTCTCCTCTTTTCAACGTGTCCTGGGTCTTCCCCGAGGCCTCCTACCGGTTGGATGTGCCCTGAACACCTCCCCAGGAAGGCGTCTGGGAGGCATCCTAACCAGATGCCCGAGCCACCTCATCTGGTTCCTCTCAATGCGAAGGAGCAGCGGTTCTACTCCGAGTCTCTCCCGGATGACAGTGCTTCTCACCCTATCTCTAAGGGAGAGCCCAGCCACCCTGCGGAGAAAACTCATTTCGGCTGGTTGTACCCGCGACCTTGTCCTTTCGGTCACTACCCAAAGCTCATGACCATAGGTGAGGGTAGGAACGTAGATGGACCGGTAAATTGAGAGCTTTGCCTTTTGGCTCAGCTCTCTCTTCACCACGACAGGCCGGTGCAGAGTCCGCATCACTGCAGACGCCGCACCAATCCGCCTGTCCATCTTGCGTTCCCTCCTTCCTTCACTCGTGAACTAGATACCTAAACTAATTTGATTGATTGGATTTTACACATTAGGAAATACTTGAGGAATGCTGCTTTTCTTTACTTTGCATCTTCATTTTGTAATGTAAGATTAATATCTACATTAACTGTACAATTAAATCAAATTGTTTTGTTTGTATACTGCATTTGACCATTTTGTTTTTAAAATATACCGTTTTTGAATTGCGTCGTAACCTGTGTGTCCGGATTTGAAACAAATTGTCTGAAGAGATTTACATCCCTCCTGCAAATGCTAAATCAGCATTCCTTGGCTGGATAGTCCCGTCTTGGCCATGAATATGTGTACAAAGCCACCTTGTTGAAGTTGAGCGAAAAGTTTTCATAGACAAACTAGCAGGAAATACTGTAAGTGTGGAACCTGTCAATATCTACCATTTGAGTGCCTTGTTTGACCTCAGTGATGCAAGCTATTTCAAGGAGTTATGGAGAAGGATGAAGCTGGATCCTCTATTACCGTGACAACTTGAATCTCCTCCTGATGGATGAGCGTTGAGGGCCCTCACCCATGGAGTCATTTACACTGCTTCACAACCCCCACCCACTCCCCTTCTGCTAAATCGGTAACCCCGTGTGACATCATCCATCTTTGTTACCGAGGGATAGACTCACACCCTTTCCTCACCACTAAGTCTGCGGTCCGCAGGGAGAACGTGTGACAAATTTAGCTCCCCCTGCCGTGTTTTTAGCATTTTAAGCAAGTCACATCCCTAAAGGCTTGAATGGTTCTGATAGTCAGGGCACGTGGGCATTACGAGGATAAGCACTGACGTCACGAGACTTTAATTCTGCTCACCAGCGGCATCACAGCGAGGAGTGTGTGTACGTGATTGCGTATTGTAGCCTGAGCTATTCTCTGCCCTTGTGGTCCAGGAGGAGATGCAGCAGATGGACAATATTCTCAAATTCCCGTTTAGTTAGAAACATGGAGCCAAAGCTATCATCAGTCACAAAATCAAGCAAATGAGCAGATGAGCAATGAAAAGGAGGTTGCATGAACTAAAAGACATGACATTATTGGTCAATTATTCCATTGTAAATATCATTGAACTATTACCATGTTTATATACTATGTTTATAATATTTAGGTAGTCTAAAACCACCTAAACCCCAAATGAGCAAACACCTTGGCCATGGAGACAAGGAACCCCCACCCCCCTTTTAGTAAAGTCATTTTTCTGTTCTACTCACTGGTTTATAACAGAAGCTATCTTAAGGCACTTTGCACCTGGAACAGATCTGGAACCACACATCGTTTAAAGAATACTAACTAAACCTCACATGAGAGGGTACTTTGGTGACAGAGGCTAGGAAAAACTCCCTTGAAGTCAAATTCATTTTATTTCGATAACATCATTTGACAACAGATGTTCTCACAAGGAAATGTACACACAGTGACCATTTTAACATTTCAAAGGAGCCCTTTCTTCCACTTTTGGACACGCTTTCAGCCTTGCAAAATATCATTGTTGCTTAAGGAATAATCTTGTTCCCTCTGTTACTTTTGGATCGCAAACTTGTGGATCACAGCGGGGTAATAAACGGGCATTGGAGTTTTTGGCCCGCCATGCTGAGGCCAAGCTCCAACATGAACAACAAGCTTCCCTGCCACCAGCCCAGAGCTGATGGCCCTGCTGGGAAGGGCTGATACGAATTGATCGCCGAAAATTTTGCCTCTTCGTCCCCAAAGAACGGGCGTTTCATCTGTTGTCAGCAGCGTACATTTCCTAAACGACTAATTGAAATGCCTGCGTGCCGGTTTTGAAGCGCTTTACTTTAATGGAAAACAAGTGTGCTTGTGGCTGTGTTGAGCTCAAGGGCCACCTAAAAATATCGTTGGAGTGTCAGAGTTTAGTAGCCAAAGTGTTTGTCTCTGCTTCCATCTAACAGCCTCTGGTTTGGAGTGTTAACAGGCAAAAAAAATAGCCAACGCGGTTTTGGACTCGCAGAGGCGTTAATGCTTTAAAAACATATGGACTGCCGGAGCCTTAACCATCTGTAATAAATCTTGTATGGGGGGCTTCCCCTTTTATCGAGGGATCTGCGTTCGTCTTCTTTCAGACTTAACTTACAGCCAGGAAGATATTTAATGCACCCAATGACTGAGCTGATAATGGAAAGACCGTAAAATCGTACAGTCTCGAGCAGCTATTTTAAACTGTTCAGTGGACTGGACCGATTTGCGTGATTCTGCAACCAACTTTTTAAACGCTCTACTGCACCAGCGGCACCCACGTTTACTCTGAGGACCTCAAATAGTTTAGCGCTCCGCATGTATGGATGTGTTGTGGAATTCCCTTGTGCTTTTGCACTAATTTGAAGATTAGTGGTGGACTTTGCTGTAAAACCGTCTGTACATGTCATTAATACGATCTGTTGTACATTGGAGGCATAATCTATAGGTACGTGTTGAACCACCCCACCGCCATGAAGTATGAATTTGTGGAATTAAATGTGATTACTAACAATTTCTTAACAAAACTCTGAGTCAGGTCCCTAATCATCTTCTTCTCCTTTTTCTTTCGGCTTATCCCTTCAGGGGTTGCCACAGCCAATCAATCGCCTCCATCTAACCCTGTCTTCTGTATCCTCTTCTCTTGCGCCAACTACCTTCATGTCCTCTTTCACTACATCCATAAACCTCCTCTTTGCTCTTCCTCTAGGCCTCCTGCTTGGCAATTCAAAACTCAGCATCCTTCTACCAACATATTCACTATCTCTCCTCTGGACATGTCCCAACCATCTCAGTCTGGCCTCTCTGACTTTATCTCCAAAACCTCTAACATGTGCTGTCCCTCTGATGTGCTCATTCCTGATCCTGTCCATCCTGGTCACACCCAAGAAGAACCTCAGCATCTTCATCTCTGCTACCTCCAGCTCTTCCTCCTGTCTTTTCCTCAGCTGCACTGTCTCTAAACCAAGCAACATCGCTGGTCTCACCACAGTTTTGTACTCCTTTCCTTTCATTTTATTTTATCCATTCAATAAAATATACAATTGGAAAAAATTGGTTTGCAAAATACTTCAGCGATGGTATTATTGTGTTGATCCAGGCTGCTGTTTAGTATGTGGCCTATAGAGGGCAGAGGTGTTCAGTATGCTGGTTGGAGCAAGCGTGTAGAGTAAACAAATTCTACGCAAAAAGAAAAAGGAAAAAGGGGGGCTGTGTTGACATGCAAATAAATGGCCAACTGAACGTCAATTTATTCCGCCGGGGTAGGACTAATCATTTGACATACTTGTAGATCAATATGTGTTGTGATTTAGAAATATAACTTTTTTGGCAAACTCTCTTCAAAGCAATAGGAATTTTTTGACAGTTCTTAGTAACAACCAGCGGTTAGAGCTCACATGTTGTTGGGCGCTATCGGCGACAGTGAGAGTGTGTACACGACATGTACAATTCTGTACAGCCTGGCTTCCCAAAGTGGTGTACGTGTATACCCAGGGGTACGGCAATTCTAACAACAACAAAAAACAATTAGAGCTCAACGCTCTCAATTACGAGTGCACCTGAATGCCTAAGGGCGCTAGAAGAAAGGAGCAGAAACAGACTGGTGACAGCACACAATGTTGTTCATTGCTCGGTGCATCAAGTAAGTTTGTCTATTATTTTGCACATTAAGAAAGCTTGAAGATTTTATTTATATTGGTATTTTGGTTGTATGTTTTTTTTTGTAATTTGGATACGTATGTGATTTTTAAACTGTCCCTTTCATTTTGCTATTACATAACATGCATACTTAAACCATAGCCACTGTGAGTGGACTCAAAAGTGTTGCTCAAATTCACTCATTCAAATGGAAGAACATCAGACTGGAATAAAGCATATATCTGTATATGTATCTATATCAGTGCTCACGTGACATTTTCCAAAATGTGACCATGCAAAATACTTATTTTTGACCTGGTATTACTGTCAAATTATTTTACCAATTAACTATGTTGAATACTTTTAAAAGATATTTAGGATAATTATCTATTTGTTAGTGCTCATGTCAAATGTTCTCAAAATGTGACTATGCAAAAGGAAAATTTTTCACCCAAATTAACCAATGAATAATGTTCAATATTTCAAGTCAAGAACAGTGTACTTTGACTAAAAAGTTGATTGGAGAGGGGAAAACTTATGAAGAGGTGCACAAAATTTTTGCTGTTCAGCTACAATGATCTCCAATGCCTTAGAATGGAGAGCAAAATCAGAGACACGTGGCAGAAAACGGAAGACAACTATCAAAATGGATCGAAGAAAAACCAGAATGGCATAGGCTCAGCCAATCATCAGCTCCAAGATGATCAAAGACAGTCTGAAGTTACCTGTAAGTACTGTGACATTTAGAAGACGTCTGTGTGGAGCTAATCTATTTACAAGAATGCCTGGCAAAGTCCCTCTGTTGTAAAAAAGGCATGTGCAGAAGAGATTACAATTTGCCAAAGAACATATCAACTGGCCTACAGAAAAATGGAGGAACATTTTGTGGACTGTTGAGTAAAATTGTTCTTTTTGGGTCCAAGGGCTGCAGATGAGCCCCAAACTTTGAATTGAAGCCACAATACACAGTGAAGACAGTGAAGCATCACGATATGGGCATGTTTCTCCTACTACGGTGTCGGGCCTATTTATCCCATAGCAGGGATCATGGATCAGTTTGTTTATGTCAAAATACTTGAAGAGGTCATGTTTCCTTATGCTGAAGAGGACATGCCCTTGAAATGGCTGTTTCAACAAGACAATCACCCCAAACACACTAGTAAACCAGCAAAATCTTTCTTCCAAACCAACAATATGAATGTTATGGCGTGGCCAGCCCAATCCCCAGACCTTTATCCAATGGAGAACTTGTGGGGTGACACAAAAAATGCTATTAATGAAGTAAAATCAAGAAATGTTAATGAATTGTGGAATGTTGTTAAAGAATGTTGGAGTGGAATACCAGCTGAAAGGTGCCACAAGTTGGTAGAGTCCATGCCATGATGCCAGATGTGAAGCACTTTTAAAAAACTAAATATTAATTTAGTCATTCACAGGATTGGGAAATTCCAGAAACTAAAAAGTTTGTAAAAAATAGTTTTGAGATTGTAAAGTCAACGCAGACACTGCTATTTTTTGAACACACCACTTTCATCTAATTGGCCAATAGCACAGCCTTAAGAGCATGCACATCATGAATGCTGGGTGTGTTTTCTGAGAATGTGCTGCACCTACTGAAACTCACAGATACTATCATATGGGTGATTATATATTATGATTATATATTATTAACCTATGCCACAGAATGTGGTTGAAGCCTTTCAGACTCTTCAAGCAACGACAGTTGAAACACACCCCTTCTTAAAAAGTGGGACCACCACCCCGGTCTACCAATCCAGGGGCACCGCCCCCATTGTCCACGCGATGCTGCAGAGTTTTGTCAACCAAGACACGCCCACATCATCCAAGACCTTAAATAACTCCAGACAGATCTCATCCACCCGCGAGCCCCTGCCGCCGAGGAGCTTTTGACCACTTCGGTAACCTCAGCCCCATAGATAGGTGAACACACTGCGGAGTCCCCAGGCACTGCTTTGTCGTTGGAAGACAGGTCTATGGGATTGAAGGGGTCTTCAGCATATTCCTTCCACCGGTCATCTTGAATCGAGGACAGCAGAACACAATTCCCACCATACATGTTCCATTCCTGAGATGGCAGATAAAGCCGTCTGGACGTCGCATCCTCCCCCTACATCTGAACCAACTCTGATCGGTTGACAGCGCTGACCCTCTCTTCACCCGAGTGTCCAAAACATGTTTCCGCAAGTTTGATGACACGACCACTAAGTCGCTCATTGAACTGCAGCCCAGGGTGTCCTGGTGCCAAGTGCACATGTGGACACCCTTATGAGCATGGTGTTTCTCATGGACAATCTGTGACGGGCACAGAAGCCCAATTAGTCGTTGCCTTGAGAAATAGCCAAAGTGCGGCTTGGGGGCCATCTGTGGCTCGTGGCTCATTCTTTATTGCATCACTGCAGAAAAAAAAATATATAAAAAACAGCAAAAATGCTCAAATTACAGCAAAAGGCACAATGTTGATGCCAACAATCAATAATAACACAAAGCTTTAAATATATATCACTTCTTATGTTACTTTTTACTAAATTAGTAAATGTATACGAAATACAGTATATGCATATACTGTATATCCAGGTGGGAGGTAGATCTTGTGCAGCTTCACAGCTGAGATCAGGGAGTTTGGGCCGTGACCACTGTTTTACATAATCTGATCATCCTGGACATTATTATGGTGGGTTGGGGCATGGGACAGTTCTCATGGCCACCTTGGCACCAGTGTCACCCACACCTGGTCATAAATAATTTCTATGTAGTCAAATTGGCCCGACAACCATAAAAAAAATGTATACATTCACTCAGAGGACCCCTTATTGGATAAATATTCATACTTTTGTGGTAATATGCAAAGTCTCAAAAACCTATTTCCAAATGAACAGGAAGTTGGCCATTGTGATTATCGGCAGAGATTTTGTGGCGAAAACCAACGAACTGAGACCAATTGACAATCAACGGACACTAGAGAGATGGGCGATGTTAAATTGCGAAGATTTTTATGCTGGTCAATAAGATGTGGGCAAAACATTCCATTCCATTCCATTTTCTTCCGCTTATCCAGGTCTGGGTCGCGGGGGCAGCAGTTTCATTCGGGAATTCCAGACTTCCCGGTCTCCGGCGCCCAGCTCCACCGGGAGGACACCAAGGCGTTCCCAGGCCAGCTGTGAGACATAGTCCCTCCAGCGTGTCCTAGGTCTTCCCGGGGGCCTTCTCCCGGCTAGGCATGCCCGAAACACCTCACCAGGGAGGCGCCCGGAAGGCATCCGGACTAGATGCCCGAGCCACCTCAACTGGCTCCTCTCAATGTGAAGGAGCAGCGGCTCTACTCTGAGCTCCTCCCGGATGGCCGAGCTCCTCACCTCCAGCCACCCTACGAAGGAAACTCATTTCCGCCGCGTGTATCCGCAATCTTGTTCTTTCGGTCATGATGCATAAGCTTCAGTCTCATTCCAAAAGCTTCACACTCAGCTGCAAACCGCTCCAGTAAACGCTGAAGGTCACAGCCTGATGAGGCCATAAGGACCACATCGTCTGCAAATCGCAGAGACGAGCCCCTCTTAAGGAATTTGGTTCCAGAACACAAACTGTGGGTTGAGGTGAGTCCGACTATATCTAGTTGGAATGTCTCCGCCTTTTCCACAAGCTCTGGCTCCTTCCCCACCAGAGAAGTGACATTCTATGTCCTAAGAACCAGATTTGGCCGCCGAGGACCAGGTCGCCCAGACACCCGCCCGCTTGCCCAAATTGCAATGCACCAGACCCTTATGCTTGCACCTGCAGGTGGTGGGTCTGCGGGGGGGAGTTCCCGTGTGGTTCCCCTTCAGCTGCCACAGTTAAGGTGGGTCAACAGACATTTGCACATGAACTGGGCTTCTCACCAAATTCCCCGGTGGACCTACTATCAAAGCTGGTGCAAGTAGACACAATGGACTCCAAGTGGCCTTCCCAGACGGGACCATTGTGAACTGCGCTGGACAAACAGGTGCAAAGATGATGTTTGCCACAGACAATAATTCATATTTTGAACCATGTGCTGACATTTATTGGGCTGCCTTGAACCCGGGGTATCTAGAAGAGCCTGGGATTCTCACCCTGTCTTTGGTTTATAAGCTTGCACCCTTACGCTCCTCCTATTGATTCATTGCATTGTACTTTGTAACTCACTGATGCCATGTTATCACAATGACCCGAACATCCATGTCAGTCCCAACAGATCTCAGTCTCTGCACCTATGTCGCTCCTGAAACATTACATATCTCTGTACAGGCCACCTTCTGGCGACCCCAGTATCAGTAACGATGGCATTGCGGGCACTATGTAGGGCTTGTTTGAGTCTGGTGTACTGGAGCCCTCCTCTTCCCCGAGCACCCCCATACTTCCAGTACCAACCAGGGCCATTGTTCCCAATCTTTTTAGTGTGCTCTCAGCCATTGACAACACACACTTGCACTTTACTGTCATTGCCTTGTCAAACGCAATCTTTTGGCTGCCATTAGCTGAAAATCTCCGCAACGTCTTCTCCTTTACGTTGCATGGCAGGAAGTAGTCATACTCTCTACCTCAAGGGTTTGTATTGTCACCTGGCATTTTTTAACGCTATTCTTAAACAATGTCTTGCTCCCTTGCAGATGCCTGAAGGTACTGAATTGATCCAATACATCAACGACCTTCGTGCTGGACAATTGGATGAGGTCTGCTTACAAGCAACAGCGTCTATTTTGGACAGATTGGCTGAAACGGTGTGTCAAAAGCTATGTTGCGCTGTTGTCACACTACAGTTAACTTTTTGGGATGACTCTCCCTAGCTCATCAGGGCAATTTTAACACACCACCCACAGCCTGTGACAGTTAAAAATATGCTTTCTTTTTTCAGTCTTCCATCACTACGGTGATTTGACGTTTCCTTTCCGAGCCTTGGTGAACACCCAGGGCATGCGAAACTTGACGGAGACCCTGAAGTTGAAGATTCAGAACTCTACCACTATGGATAACACCTGGACGACTGAGAGCCTCCACAAGATCATAATGAGACGTTGTTTACTGATGGGTGTTGTTTCTGAGACACTGATCCTTGGAAGCAGCATATGCAGTAATTCAACAGCATGAGGACAGCCAAGTAAAGACATTGGAAGCAGAGCACATAAAAGGAGACAGTCAGCACAGCTTGGAGAACTGATAGCAACAAGACAGCAACAGGAAATCCCATCAAACACCAAAAGACAATTCTGAGACTACAAAATGATTTGGAAAACCAGGGTTCGAATCTCCGTTGGGCATCTCTGTGTGGAGTTTGCATGTTCTCCCTGTGGATGCATGGGTTTTCTCCGATTCTTCCCCACCAGAGAAGTGACATTCCAAGTCCCAAGAACCAGATTTGGCCGCCAAAGACCAGGTTGCACGGACACCTGCCCTCGACCACTGCCCAAATTGCATTGCACCGGACCCTTATGCTTGCCCCTTCAGGTGGTGGGTCTGCAGGGGGGAGTTCCCGTGTGGCTTCTTCGGGCTAGGCCCGGCCAGCCCCCACGGGTGAAGGCCTGGCCACCAGGCGATCGCTTGCAAGCCCCTCCCCCAGGCCTGGCTCCAAGGTGAGGCCCCGGTATCGCCCCACGTCCGGGTGAGATGCGGTCACTCCTTTTGTCGTTCTTGAGGATCGACAAAATTGAGGAGAAATCAACAACTTAGCAAAATGTTTTCCAGTATTATTTCCACATGGTCATTTCACTTATTACAACACTCAAATATCGACTGACCGCATCAGGATATTTCAACAATCATATCACGCATGCTCACAGGTTTGGTCAGAATGTTTAATATCTTCTATGCTCAGTGCGCGTCTGAGCTATTAAGGTCGTGTCAAAAATTCAGTTTTACAAAAAGGCCGCAGAGTTAAAATGATCCGAAAGGTGTGATTTGTTGCGACATAATCCTGTGACTGCTGCATGAATGTTTACTTTCCAGTGCCAGTTTTTCTGAAGAGTTGATTAGGTCTGTAGCGCTCTAGTCACTACTTTTACAGGGTGGAATTTCGGTAGCGTAATGCTCCTCATGTCCATTGTTTGTTTTGGGTTGAAATTGCATGACACTTACAGCATTTTCTTAGATTGTGTCTTCTGTCCAGCAACATTCAAAACGACATTCAAAGAGATGCAAAAAAATATATATATATTTGCCAATTTGGATTTCCCATTCGTTTCAGTCGACGGTTTAAGCGGGAGTCTGAAAAAAATGTGAAAACAGCAACATTTTTACTGTCATTAAGAATGCTCTCTCCAAAGAGAACCATGGTTGTCAAAGCATGGAACACTTATTCCGTAGCTTGGGCATACAAATGCAAAGTCATGCAAAGTGCTATGCACGTTTTTCAACAATAAAAACACCACTTATTGTTTGGGAGCATTTTGCACTTGTCCATGTGCAAAACCTAGCAACTGTTCTACATTTGAAGAGTTTTACAAAAATGGTTCAGTTAGATGGACCAGCTCTACACCCTTGCAAGGGTACTGGAGGGTATGTGGGAGTTTGCTCAACCGGTCTACATGTGCTTTGTAGACCTGGAAAAGGCATTTGACCGTGTCCCTCGTGGTGTCCTGTGGGGGGTGCTCCGGGAGTACGGGATTGGTGGCCCGCTACTACGTGCCATTCGGTCCTTATACAATCGAAGCAGGAGCCTGGTTCGCATTGCCACCAGTAAGTCGAGCTTGTTTCCAGTGATCGTTGGCCTCCGCCAAGGCTGCCCTTTGTCACCGATTCTGTTCATAATCTTCATGGACAGAATTTCTAGGCGCAGTCAAGGTGTTGAGGGAGTCCATCTTTGTGACCTTAGGATCTCGTCTCTGCTATTTGCAGACGATGTGGTCCTTATGGCCTCATCAGGCTGTGACCTTCAGCGTTTACTGGAGCGGTTTGCAGCTGAGTGTAAAGCTTCTGGGATGAGACTCAGCACCTCCAAATCCGAGGCCATGGTTCTCAGTCGGAAACGGGTGGACTGTACCCTCCGGGTTGGGAGTGAGGTCTTGCCTCAGGTGGAGGAGTTCAAGTATCTCGGGTTCGTGTTCACGTGTTAGGGAATGTTGGAGCGTGAGATCGACAGACGGATTGGTGCAGCATCTGCAGTAATGCGGTCGCTGTACCGGACCGTCGTGGTGAAGAGAGAGCTGAGCCGGAAGGCAAAGCTCTCTGTTTACCGATCGATCTACGTTCCCACCCTCACCTATGGTCATGAGTTATGGATCATGACCAAAAGAACGAGATCGCGGATACAAGCGGCGGAAATGAGTTTCCTCCGTGGGGTGGCTGGACTCACCCTAAGAGATAGGGTGAGGAGCTCGGCCATCCAGGAGGAGCTCAGAGTAGAGCCGCTGCTCCTTCACATCGAGAGGAGCCAGTTGAGGTGGCTCGGGCATCTAGTCCGGATGCCTCCTGGGCGCCTCCCTGGTGAGGTGTTTCGGGCATGCCCAGTTGGGAGAAGGCCCCCGGGAAGACCTAGGACACGCTGGAGGGACTATGTCTCCCAGCTGGCCTGGGAACGCCTTGGTGTCCTCCCAATTGAGCTGGAAGAGGTCGCTGGGGACCGGGAAGTCTGGACTTCCCTACTGAGACTGGTGCCCCCGCAACCCGGACCCGGATAAGCGGAGGAAAATGGATGGATGGATGGATGGATTGTCCATTTTCATATGAGATTGTGGTCTGGCCGTCTGTCTTGGTGGAGCAGCCACACTGACACAAGGGGTAATTCTGACCCTTCTGTCGGCCCCTGTCCCGCAGTGGGTCCCGGGGAACAGGGGTGCCTACTGCCTATTAGCTCGTCCTCTGGTACGAGCCAAAAAAAAATTTTCCTCCCAGTCCTAGTTTTCCTCGGCCCCTCGCCCCCCCACTCCCTGCAAACAAGCACATAGGATCTTAGGGAGTGCGCGTCCTCCATGGGGGTGTGGCAGGGGGGGGGGGTCACAAACATGACCTTCTTATTTGGTGCCATGTGGGCAGCAAACTCCCCAGTTTTAATTACACTTACTCACTTTACATAAACTCACATACATACACATACCTCACATACATTTTTGGGACTCGTGTCACCTGGTGGGCAGAACTACTCAGTCGTGCTCAGCCGGGGATGTAGTTCTGCCCATGGTGTCACGCAGTTTTGGCTCCTCAATTTTAACTGCCTACAAACACACATCTCACACCTCATAACATCTCCCCCCCCCCCCCTTAGTTGGGAGGAGGGGGATTAGAGAGTCCTATTACACGCCTGTTTTCTTGAACACTCCCTGGGGAGGGGCCGCTCGGGGAGAGTGGGTCGGTTCGGCTCCGGGTCTCAGTTGGCTGCAATGCTGGGAGGATTGTCATCGTGTGTGTGCATGTGTTTGTTTGTGTGCGTGTGTGTGTGTGTGTGTGCGCATAGGACTGTGGCTGTGGGATTCCCGGTGGCTGGGTACGGTGGTATGGCCCCGTGTCTCGAGGGACCTCGCGGTGGTGCTGCTCGCTGCATTGGGGGGGTGGCGCATCCAGGTGCATATGTGAAAATGTAGGTGTGTGGGTGTATGCGTGTTGGGATGTGTGAGTGGGGGAACAGGTTTGGTGTGGGTACTGGGGTTGGGGTGTGTGAGCACTGGGGGTGGGGTGGACGGGGTTCTGCTGAGGGGGGGCAAACCCGTGGGCCCTCTACGGGCGCCTGCCTCTGGCGTTGGGGTGGCGTTGGGGTAGGCAATTGCCCGCTGCAGCTGTGTCTGGGGCAGCCTGGGGCTCCCGGGGTGTTGAATGTGGCCCCTGCTTTGGGGGGTGGGTGGCTTCTGGGCCCGGGGGCTCGGAGCCGGATGCCCTGCTTGCCCGTAGCTGGCCGGCCCCCGGTGGGGTGTTCTGGCGGTTGGCGTCCGTGCCCCCCTGTGGCCCTTGCTCAGCTGCCGAGTGGCGTCCGGCTGGGTCTCCCTTGCACCTTTTCGGAGTGGACTCGAGGTTGCCTCTTGGGGGGGCAGGGTCGAGCCGTCCCCTCTATGGGGAGCCTACTGGGATGCCGGGCTCCAGCGTCTTCCTAGTCGGACCCTCGCTTTTGGAGGGAGTGTGGTTTGGGATGCATGGCGGTGTTCACCACGAACATCTCCTTATTCTCTGTTTCACTCTGATGCAGTTATCCTGTCAATGCAGAGTAATGTAGATTTAATGTAGATTTGTTGCACGTGTCATCTGGATGGTCATTGTTCAAGAGGTTCTGTTTTTCTCGTTTTTCTTGTATATTTTTTACTTTTATTAGTACATATGTATGTATGTATGTGTATACATATATATGCATGGTAATGTGTATGTGCACAGTATGAGTATGTATGCGTGTACGTACAGTATATGTATATATATATGTATATGTATATTTATGTATTTATATATATATATATATATATATATATATTTATGTATGTATATGTATATTCCAACATGCAAGTAACTTAAACCCATTTTAGCTCACATAAACCTTCCCGTCTCAGTTTACCATAAACATGATCAGCTAAAATGAAAAGAAAGGTGTGCAAAACTGTGTTGAGACCGGTGATGATGTTTGCTTTAGATACAGTGCGGCTGAGAAAAACACAGGAGGCAGACCTGGAAGTAACAGAGATGAAGATGCTGAGGTTCTATTTTGGTGTGACCAGGATGGACAGGATCAGGAATGAGCACCTCAGAGGGGACAGCACATGTTAGAGGTTTTGAAGATAAAGTCAGAGAGGCCAGACTGAGATGGTTCGGACATGTCCAGAGGAGAGATTGGTCTGATTGAGCCCAAGGTTGAATGAAAAAGAATCCAACCTTTTAGGATCTTCTCAAACTTTAGAATTGGGAAAGTCAAGCTATCATAGCCTTCAAGAACCTTGTGTTCTTGGACTACTTTTTGATGTAGTTCCTCTTCCACGTGAGAAATGTTTACTTTTGTGGTTTCTTGTATAGCTGCGTGAACAATGTAACCAGTTGTTTTTGTCTTCAATGCACCTACATTCTTAAAAAACTGGTGGTGGCTTGAGAAGAACTTTAATTGCTTATCTGTCCTCAAGAATGATGCACAGGTATTTTGCATCTAGTGTGGTGTCGACGCATGTTTGTCTTTTTATTTTTTATTTTTTTTACACATAGGTGAGTGCCTCCTTAATCACTCCAAGTTCTCTTTTCCCCCCACACCATGCATGGTGATTGTTACCTTGCAGCTCTTTAATCCAAGCCTGGAGGCTGCTTTGTGGGTGACCCAAGGTGGAGAAGTATCCCAAGTTTCTTGTGCTTGGCTATAGTTTTTCCTACAGCATCAATAGTCTTTGAAATAGTCTTTCAAATCAAATCACTTTTATTGTTACATCAGCAGCAGCGTGTGAGCTGTGGTGAGTGAAAAGCTTAGGTGCAACCTCGAGTCAGTCAGTGCAGTACAAAAAACAAGACATAACAGTGCAAAATAAAAGCAATATGCAAGACATTGCATATTTATGTACAAAAGTAAAATACACATTTGTGTGCAATATAGGGCCAATGTGGGTGCATTATACAACAATGTACATTTTATGAACAAAATATACTTAATGTACATGTGAGACAATGTACACTAAAATATAAATATGCCGAGTTGGGAAGTTGTTATTGATGTAATGGATTAATGGCTGTTTACGTAAAACAGATTTCAGCTACTGAATTTAGAATAACTTAACATAATTTAAAGTGCGGATGCATGCTGCGTGAATGTCCAGTTTATTGCAGGGTAATGTTAAAATTGAGTGCAATGCATGTCAGTTCTGTGTTCAACAGCCTGAGAGTCTGAGGGAAAAACCTGTCTCGCAGCCGGCTTGCGTGTGCCCGGATACTGCGGTAGCGTCTGTGTTGCTCTGCGTAGGTGTGGGTGGTCCAGGTCAGGTCCTCTGAGATGTGGGTCCCCAAGAACTTGAAGGATGAGACAGGATCAACGGCCATCCCGTTAATTTCGATGGGATCATGTGAGCCTCTTCTATCCTTCCTAAAGTCCACGATGAGCTCCTAAATCTTGGAGGTGTTAAGGAGCAGATTATTGTTAGTCTAAAGGTTGAATTTAGTTGGACCCCAAAATGCGTTTGACAACATTAAATCTCTTCTGTCATTCCTCTGTTTTGGATCCTCCTGATCTCTCTTGGCCATTTAAGTTGGATGTAGATGCCAGCGCTGTTGGAGCTCGTGCGGTCCTGATGCAGGAGGATGACAATGGTGTGGATCATCCCATCAGTTACTTTTCACGGAAAAACCAAGTGCATTATTCCACCATTGGAAAAAGAAACATAGCGATTGCTACTTGCTCTCCAACACTTTGAGGTGTACATTGGGTCCAGTTCTCTGTCTGTCACTGTTTTCACCGAACATAACCCGATAGTTTTCTTATCCCGTATGTACAACCATAACCAGCGGTTAATGCGGTTGGCGCTGGTGGTGCAGGAATTTCATCTCCAAATTTGCCATAAAAAGTGGTCGGAGAACATAATTGCTGATGTCCTGTCCAGGTGGTAAATACGGCTCTTTTCTTTTAAAAAAAGGAATGTGTTAAAAATGATACAAACTGTTTGTATCTTGAGAGGAGGAGTTTTTCCTATGTACATCTGGCTGCGTGGAGCCCTGGTCCAGATGGTGGATTGGTGGATTGCTTTAGCGTCTAGATGTCATGTTGTTCCCTCCCTTCCAGTCCTGGGATAGGTGCCCCGCCTCTACTATCCTCTAATTGGCTGCATCCAGACCGGCACCGTCCTTTGATAAAGATGCTCTGGATTCACCACTTGGGCCGGCTGGACATTTCCTGTTGTGCAGTTCGCCACCTTCGTGTTTAGACGTGTCTCCTGCGTCGTGCTTCTCGACACTTAGTTTTGTGTGATTGAGACACTTAAAGTTACCTATTAAATTTAAACTTTACAACCTTTAAACAACCTGGTTTTTGGCCCTAGCAGGGGCGTAACATACTTGCTTTAATTATTATTATTTTAATTCTGCAACTTTTCTTCTATAGTATTTTGAGGAACTTAACATACACGAAAAATCACCAAAATTTGCAAGCGCATCAGGTCTGGCGAGAAATTGATTATTTCAATTGTCCCCCCAAAAAACCAACCCAAAATTCCCCTTTTAAATCTTTGAAAATGTAGCCCCTGCCACCAGTTTTATAGATCGTCATGAACTTTGATGGGGACATCAATCATGACAGGACGGGGCCTTCGACAGTCACCAAGCAATATGAAACTCAAATAACTCCCCCACCATGAATCACCACCTTATCGTGGTGGAGGGGTTTGAGTGCCCGAGTGATCCTAGGAGCTATGTTGTCGGGGTCTTTATGCCCTTGGTAGGGTCTCCCAAAGGCAAACAGGTTCTAGGTGACGGGCCAGACTAAGAGTGATTCAGAAGACCCTAATGAAGAAGAGCAAGAGGAGTGACCGCACCTCGCCCGGACGTGGGACGGCCTCACCCTGGAGCCAGGCCTGGCGGAGGGGCTCGCAGGCGAGCGCCTGGTGGCCAGGCGAAGAAGCCACACGGGAACTCCCCCTCGCAGACCCACCACCTGCAGGGGCAAGCATAAGGGTCCGGTGCATTGCGATTTGGGCAGGCGGGCGGGTGTCCGGGCGACCTGGTCCTCTGCGGCCAAATCTGGTTCTTGGGACATGAAATGTCACTTCTCTGGTGGGGAAGGAGCCCGAGCTTGTGGAAGAGGCGGAGACATTCCGACTAGATATAGTGGTACTCACCTCAACCCACAGTTTGGGCTCTGGAACCGAATTCTTTGAGAGGGGCTGGACCTTGTTCTTCTCTGGAGTTGCCGCAGGGGAGAGGCGGCGAGCTGGTGTGGGCTTATTATTAGCCCCCTGGCTTGGTGCCTCTGTGTTGGAGTCATCCCCAGTAAACGAGAGGGTTATTTCCCTACGCCTTAGGGCTGGGGGAAGGGTCCTGACTGTGGTTTGTGCGTACGCGCCAAACGGCAGTTCAGAGTACCCATCCTTCTTGGGGTCTATGAGAGGGGTTCTGGAGTGCACCCCAGATGGTGACTACATAATTCTACTGGGAGACTTCAACGCCCATGTGGGCAATGACAATGAGACTTGGAGAGGCGTGGTTGGGAAGAACGGCCTCCCTGATCTGAACCCGTGTGGTGTGTTGTTGCTGGACTTCTGTGCGAATCACAGTTTGTCCATAACAAACACCATGTTCGAACATATGGATGTCCATTAGTGCACTTGGCACCAGGACACCCTAGGTTGCAGGTCTATGATCGACTTTGTGATCGTATCATCAGACCTGCGTCCGCATGTACTGGACACGCGGGTGAAGAGAGGGGCTGAACTGTCAACTGACCACCACCTGGTGATGAGTTGGATCAGATGGCGGGGAAGGATGCCGGACAGACCTGGTAGACCCAAACGCGTAGGGAGGATGTGCTGGGAACGTCTGGCAGAGTCTCCCGTTCGTCGAGTCTTCAACTCTCATCTTCGTCTGCATCACGAGGGAGGACAGGGATATTGAGTCTGAATGGGCTGTATTCCGTGCCTCCATTGCTTGCGTCGTAGTTGCGGCCGCAAGGTGGTCGGTGCCAGTCGTGGTGGCAAGCCCCGAACCCGATGGTGGACACCGGGGGTTAGGGCTGCTTTCAAGCTGAAGAAGGAGTCCTATCAAGCATGGATGGCTTGCGGGACTCCCGAAGCAGCTGACAGGTACTGGCAGGCCAAGCGGCACGCGGCTTCGGCGGTGGTCAAGGCAAAAACTTGGGTGTGGGAGGAGTTCGGTGAAGCTATGGAGCACGACTTTCGGTCGGCCTTGAAGAGGTTCTGGCAAACCGTTCGACATCTCAGAAAGGGGAAGCATCCCCCAGTTCACACTGTTTACGGGGCTTGCTGACCTCAACTGTGGAGAAAGTTGTTCGGTGGAAGGAATAGTTTGAGGCCCTTCTCAATCCCACTGACATACCTTCCGTAGAGGAAGCAGAGTCTGAGGATACATACCTGGACAGTTCTATCACTGTGGTTAAGGTAATTGGGGTAGTTAAATCACTCCCCAGTGGCAAGGCTCCGGGGGTAGACGAGTTCCGCCCTGAATTCCTCAAGACTCTGGATGTTGGGGGACTGTGTTGGTTGACATGCCTCTACAACATTGCATGGAAGTCGGGAACAGTACCTCTGGACTGGCAGACCGGGGTGGTGGTCCCCATTTTTAAAAAGGGTGACCAGAGGGTGTGTTCCAATTATGGGGGATCACACTCCACAGCCTCCCTGGGAAAGTCTACTCCAGGGTGCTGGAGAGAAGGGTCGAACCTCGGTTAAGGAGCTGCAATGTGGTTTTTGTCCCGGTCGCTGAACACTGGACTAGCTCTACACCCCTACAAGGGTATTGGAGAGTATGTGGGAGTTTTCCCAACCGGTCAACATGTGCTTTGTGGATTTGGAAAAGGAATTCGACCGTGTCCCTCGCGGTGTCCTGTGGGGGGTGCTCCAGGGGTACGGGATTGGTGGCCCGCTACTACGTGCCATTCGGTCCTTGTACAATCTAAGCAGGAGCCTGGTTCGCATTGCCACCAGTAAGTCCAGCTTGTTTCCGGTGAACGTTGGCCTCCGCCAAGGCTGCCATCTGTCACGATTTCTGTTCATAATCTTCATGGACAGAATTTCTAGGCGCAGTCAAGGCATTGAGGGAGTCCAGCTTGGCGACCTTAGGATCTTGTGTCTTCTATTTGCAGACGATGTGGTCCTTATGGCCTCATCAGGCTGTGACCTTCAGCGTTTACTGGAGCGGTTTGCAGCTGAGTGTGAAGCTTCTGGAATGAGACTCAGCACCTCCAAATCCGAGGCCATGGTCCTCAGTCGGAAACGTGTGGACTGTACCCTCCGGGGTGGAGTGAGGTCTTGCCTCAGGTGGAGAAGTTCAAGTATCTCGGGTTCTTATTCACGAGTGAGGGACGGTTGGAACGTGAGGTTGACAGACAAATCGGTGCAGCATCTGCAGTAATGCGGTCGCTGTACTGGACCGTCGTGGTGAAGAGAGAGCTGAGCCGGAAGGCAAAGCTCTCTGTTTACCGATCGATCGACATTCCCACCCTCACCTATGGTCTAAGTTATGGATCATGATCGAAAGAACAAGATCGTGGATACAAGGGGCGGAAATTAGTTTCCTCCGTAGGGTGGTTGGACTCACCCTAAGAAATAGGGTGAGGAGCTCGGCCATCTGGGAGGAGCTCAGAGTAGAGCCGCTGCTCCTTCCTTCACATCGAGAGAAGCCAGTTGAGGTGGCTCGGGCATCTAGTCTGGATGCCTCCCTGGTGAGGTGTTTCGGGCATGCCCAGCGGGGAGAAGGCCCCAGGTAAGACCTAGGACACGCTGGAGGGACTTTGTCCCCCAGCTGGCCTGGGAACGCCTTGGTGTCCTCTCGGTGGAGCTAGAAGAGGTCGCCGGAGACTGGGAAGTCTGGACTTCCCTACTGAAACGGCTGCCCCCGCGACCCGCAGAAGAAAATGGAATGGAATGGAATAACTTAACTCAACAAGTTAAATTTTCCACAATAATTGGTGTGTATGAAGTAGATGACACTCTGAAGAAACCACTTCAGTTAGTCACAACTAAACACATGCTTGATGGCCATATTGAATCACTTTCACTTTTATACAGGGCACATTAAACACTGCTCTTCGCCATAAACCATCAGACATCCATAACTTCACTCAATATTATCAGATCTCCTTCAAAACTGATCTTGACTTGAATGGCGCCACCAACGGGTGGAAAGGTATTACTGCTGTAATCTGTGCCTTTCTGATAGTCCGTCCGTCCCGGAATTTTTATTGGTTGTTTGGGGCATTGGACAGGACATGACTACGTGGCCGACTTGGCATCAGTGTTGCCCTCCTCCTGTTTGATGATTATAACTTTCACATAGTGAGATCGGGCCGAAATGTTTTTCATTCTCCAGTGTGACTGTGTGTGTATACATCCATTTGGATGGCACCCTACAACTTCATCTAAAGAACTGCAGGCCTTCCTTGCCTCTGGCCCTGTTTACACAGAGGCAGGTATCTCATAAAACCAGCCCGCACAAGCCTGCAGATATAAGGCAGTAAAAGTAAAAGGTTTTCAAAAACTCAGACCAAAATGTAGATTCCGAGAAATATCCAGTTACATGTTTGGGTATCGACGCAAATAACCAGAAATGTACATTTCCAAACATCACTTCNTGGGAGAAGGCCCCCGGGAAGACCTAGGACACGCTGGAGGGACTATGTCTCACAGCTGGCCTGGGAACGCCTTGGTGTCCTCCCGATGGAGTTGGAGGAGGTCGCTGGTGACCGGGAAGTCTGGACTTCGCTACTGAAACTGCTGCCCCCGCGACCCGGACCCGGATAAGCGGAGTTGGCGCCACCAACTGGTGGAAAGGTATTACTGCTGTAATCTGTGCCTTTCTGATGGTCCGTCCGTCCCGGAATTTTTATTGGTTGTTTGGGGCATTGGACAGGACATGACTACGTGGCCGACTTGGCATCATTGTTGCCCTCCTCCTGTTTGATGATTATAACTTTCATAACTCCCTTTGACATAGTGAGATCGGGCCGAAATGTTTTCATTCTCCAGTGTGACTGTGTGTGTATACATCCATTTGGATGGCACCCTACAACTTCATCTAAAGAACTGCAGGCCTTCCTTGCCTCTGGCCCTGTTTTCACAGAGGCAGGTATCTCATAAAACCAGCCCGCACAAGCCTGCAGATATAAGGCAGTAAAAGTAAAAGGTTTTCAAAAACCTAGACCAAAATGTAGATTCCGAGAAATATCCAGTTACATGTTTGGGTATCGACGCAAATAACCAGAAATGTACATTTCCAAACATCACTTCCTGCGACAAAGTATGCTGTGACATCACGCATGCGACGTGACGGTACTGCCCAAACAACAATTTCAATATGTGAACAGTGTCGATATCCTTGCTTTGGCTTCCCAATCGACATTTTCTGGCGTCTTGTTGACTTTTTTTTCTAAAACGCTTAGAAGCAATTCTGCCTCTTTGTCAGGCCACACGAACAAGCCTGGCACCATGTTTTATGTTTTGCGGAAGTGATGGGATGCCAGAGGATGGCTAGATTTTTAGTAATTATTGCTGCTTACAGGTTTGGCATGCATATGACGGTGGTTCCCAATGCATTTATGCGCTTACGTGAGTATGTTTTTTTTATTTTTTAAATACAAGATTGTGTGGACATCATTTTTTTCCATAAACGGAGAGGGAGAAATATGCTTTTACAAATACCCTGCTACGTGTGGTGAAGGCCTCAGTTAAGGTCAAGGTGTTCATAGATTCACCATAAGACAGACACTTGGAAAAAACAGCCTGCATAGCAGAGCTCCAAAATGAAAATGAAAACCACTGCTGAATAGAAAGAACATTTAACCACCACCGACGTTTTATGGTTTTAGATACAGTACTTGCTGTGGCCGTGCAACCAGGTACATTAATGATGGCACACTTTGAAGATTTAACATGCAATACTCAAAGTAGTTTGACATTGTCAACATTACCAGAACATATTTTCTGGCCGCATTGATTTCATATCTCCTGCTACTTGCTTCAACAACTGCAGCATGTCGTGTATGTCCGTCTGCAACTACTAATCATGTGAGAGCCGCTGGCGCTGACTACTTCTGGACAAATGAGGATCCAGAACCTTATCTTTTTGAGTCTGAATGCAGTTCACAGGTTACAGGTTTTACAAGCTGAGCCCACAAAAAGAGAGTGAAACTTTTTAGGTTTAGGTGGGTCAGGGAATACTTTCAATGTTAGTGTAGACCTGCCAAATGATTTATGCTCAACATGCCATTTGACTCTTGAATACTCTTCACAGCTCTCCATTTTGTTGCATTTTCCTGGCTTAAGTTCAGTTTGTACAGTACAGATAAATAAATAGATAGGGGGCGTGACAGAAAATAACTGAGAACCACTGGTTTGTTTTTGCGTCCATACATACACACAGGCCTTAAGAGTACCATCATTATTGTCCAGGCCTGTTTCATTAGTTTATTTTTTAAAATAATTCACCTGAACCACAGTCTGAATTTTCATTGGTTAGTTTTCATATAATTTTTTGTTATTACTTTTGTCAATTCAAGTTATTTCTATGACCATTGCGTTATTTTTTCATTAACCAGGGAGTACCAACAATTTTTTATTTGTGAAACTCACAGAGGATGAGACGCCTTCTTTAGGGAGACCTTGGATGTGGTGGACTCCTAGCAGTACTTACAGGTAGCACATAGGTGAGCTCCAAGTGTGATGAACCCTGCTGAGAAAGGCTGGTCATCTCGTCCGATTGCTGCCATGGCTGCCATTTGACTGAGGATCACACTATGAGCCCTGAAAAATCACCATACTCTGTCAAGTGTTTGTTCTTCAAATTCTGTTTTAAATTAATGCTTTCTTACGTGCTACCTCCGCCAGATATTTTTCATGGCATGTGTTGGCAGGTAAGTTCCACATGGCCGACATATTCGTTTTGTCTTGGCATGCCTGGGGATTGTGGAGGAAAGTGGGAGGAGGACTCTATTCAAGACACAACGCTGGGATTGGTCCAGGCTGCTATAGTTTGAGTCACAGGTGCATTTGTGATCAGTGTTTATCGGCAATCACATGCTTTTCAACAACAATTGTCTGACACTGAATGGTGGCCGATTGACTGGCACGACTGGAACATATTAACTGTGATAAACAAGAGGGGACTGTACCCCAAAATTCAGCTGCTGTGTTTCAGGAGGATTTTTACGTTTGTTTATAAATGTCTTACTGGACTCAGACCTTCTTTTTTAGCTCTGCTTTGACTTGCAGACTCAGATCCTCTGGCACTGGGGTCCTCGTCACAATGAGGCATCTTTTCAGTAGTATGGCCCCCATTAATGGAAAAAATATTTTGAATTGTTTAAATGGTAGGGGTGATGCGTATATGTGCCAAGAAAGAAGTGACTGAATTTTGGTGAGGGTCTAGAACAGAGGTCTCAAACCCAACTTGCCTTGGGGGCCGCTGGAGGCAGAGTCTGGCCAGAGCTGGGCTCCAGCCTCAGCACGCAATTTAAATAAAATTTAAAAACAAATTCCAATCTTGTCAAACGTCTTTTTTTTTTAACACAAAAGAAGATAAACAGGGACATTGGTGTAAAGAAGTTGTTTTTTATTCACTCATTGAAAAACGTTTATCTGCATCAAGCCCGGTCAATGTCACACCCCTGAGAGCCATATACCCCACAGTGATTGGTAGGTTCGTCAGCTTCGCGCCCAACACTGTAAAAAGTGCCATTCGTATCAAACTCAAGGGCCAGAAAATATTGCAATGTGGGGCGCAAGTTTGAGACCTAGAAAGATAGTATTAGTGCAGATGCAGGAATCCATTATTGTCTTTCATAAGCATTCAGTTGGCATATTTCCAACTGACCACAGATGCTCTGCACCAATGTGTGGGATGTGAAATGTAAATACACATTTACATTTAAGGAATCAATAAGTTATGCTTGCTCTGACATAATTGCTGATGTGGCCAAGTTAAAATGACACTGCGCTTCCAGAAAACTGATTTGGCTCACACGCTGGTGAACTTTTTACTGTGATCAGCAGTGTGACGCCAACTAAACACCCGTCGTTTTGTTTGATGAGCACTTTTAAAAAGGTGCATGAGAAAGCGACGCTGTCTCCCGGAAATACCCTCGCTGCCATTCTGCTTGTTGCAAGTGTCTATTGGAGCGCTCATTCCAGGTCACCCACTCTGGGCGAAAGAGGGAGGGAGATGGAAAGAGAATTATTTCAGACTTGCTAAATGCCAGCTATCACGCCGCCGCTCCGAGCCTTGAAAAAATGCATGTTATATTGCCATCTATTGATGGCGTGATTCATTTCCTGTAGAAAAATAAAAACATGCCCTGCACAATGCCGTGTCCTCGCTATGGCAGCACAGGGACAATAAACAAGCACAGATGTGCCAGCTCAGAAATTCGTCTTGTGGGCCAGAACTCACGACAAAGTCACGAGCTGTGAGTGCGGCCCACTTAGCAACTCTACTGCCACTCTCCTTCCAAAAAGTAAATCATACTTTTGTTTCTTTTTACTCAGTTATTTTTCGGTTTCTCAAAGTCTCGTTAAACAAATCTACAATTACAGTAAATTTGAGTCGAAAATACAGAAGTCAATTATTGAAGTGTCATTCTTACATTTTCAAATGTGTGAGCAAGCATACTGTATATCCCCAAGCATGCTATAAGGGAGGGGTCCCCAACCACCAGGCCACAGTAAACATTCAGCAGCACTAGTAACATTATGTAAGGACTGGAATACAATATTTTATGGCCCCCACCTTAATATGAAAGTTTAATGTTAGTGCGACCCTTGAGTTTTAGATAAATGGCGCTTTTTACAGTGTTGTGTGCAGCGGTTACGAACCTGCCAATCACGGTGGGGTATATGGCTCTCAGGGGCGTGACATCGACCGGGCTTGATGCAAGCAAAGAAACGTTTTTCAATGAGTGAAAAAAAACTTCTTTACACCAGCGTCCTTGTTATCTTCAAAGACATGCCACACGGTGGATAGGTGGGTAGCACGTTGGCCTCACAAGTCAGGAGGTTCAGGGTTTGAATCTCCGTTGGGCATCTCTGTGTGGAGTTAGCATGTTAGTGTGAATGTTTGTATGTCTGCCCTGAGATTGACTGGCGACCAGTCCAGGGTGTACCCCGCCTCTCGCCCAAAGTCAGCTGGGATAGGCTCCAGCATACCCGCGACCCTAATGAGGAAAAGCGGTATAGAAAATGAATGAATGAAAAAAGGACGTTTGACAAGATTGGAATTTTAATTTAAATTAAATTGCGTGCCGAGGCCGCAGTCCAGCCTCGGCCAGACTCTGCCTCCAGCGGCCCCAAGGCAAGTTGAGTTTGAGACTTCTGTTTTAAAGGATCATAACTAGTGAGGTTCTGAAGATTCTAAGTATCGACTACTGGAGGAAGGTAAATAAAGACTGCAGTTCAAAAATAGTGCAAATGATTCACGTCAGCTTGTTAATTCAGAATAACACTTGAAACAGTCTAGTTCTCCAGTCCTTGTGTGTCAACCAGTTTGGGGAAATTACCATGTAATTGGTAATTAGAAAGAGTAGTTATGGTGAAGAACTATTGGGTTGAGAGCAATGTCCATCAGCACAAATTATCTAGCGGATGATGAGTAAGGGGCAGTGGCAAGTTGACCCAAATGGGAGAAGGGGGGAGAAGAAAGGGACAGGCAGATAGATAGACAGATAGGGGTCGTTCGGGGTTCGGGGTAGCTCGCCATCTGATTGGGATGGTGGCAATCCGAATGCAGGACACCTGGACACAACAACCCCATAAAGAAACCCCCTCCAAAAAAACCCAAAAAGCTGATGCTAAGCTAATATACAATGCAGTCCCTTGGCTTCTCTGCCACACCACTGAGGAGCCTGAAGCCAGAGCAGGTGTATATAGGCCCTACTGAGCAGGTGATTGGCCAGTTGAAAACACCTGCAGTTGTCATGTGACATGGTGCATGGCGACATGGTGCATTCAAGGACAAAGGGGGGTTTGGGAAAAACCACCACCATCATGTTTTATGCAATTGTTTAAATATGACTGTTCAACTGAATTTTTTTGGTGATCTCGGTATGCATGCAAATACCAGTTGGAAGAAACAGATAGACAGACTACAGGAGTCCATCCAGTCTTTTATTGAGGGTATAATAGTGGTACAATCCTTCCTGCCTAGTGTAATTGTAGTTTGTTTTTGTTTTGTTTTGTGTTTTGCCCTTTTCGGCTACCAACATAATGATTGGACCACATTTGATCACTTCCTATAACCCTGGGATTTGGTACATTCCCCTTCTGGGTGGTGTAATTGTAATTCTTTAGCTTTTTCTTAACGTGTTTTGCACTTCTTGGCCACTGTAGGTCATACCAGAGTGACGACTTTTTCTGGTTCTTCAGGTGAGGGCCCAAAGTCTCTAATACTAGACTGGTTGGTGCCATAGATGTAGCAGTCATTAGTCATAGTGAAAGAAACATGTGTCTTGACCATGCAAGGAAAGAGCCCAGCCTCAACACAACAACTGACGCAATGGTTTGCAAACTCTAAGTCTGACTGCTTGCTGAAGTCTCATTGGAACTGCTTCTGATCTGACCGTCTCACAAGGTGGCCAACCTGTTTGGGATGGCTGCTTGGTTCCTTTTGCTCAACTGGTTTGCCTCCTTGGATCTGGTATTCCATCCATCTTCTAGTTTAGGAAGCTGGAAGGCCCAAATACACATCAGTAACAAGAGAGCAAGCTTGTTAAGTGACTCTTTAAAAAGTGTGTTAGCATGAATGTGACAGCCACCCGTAGCTCATCCCTCTTCAAGACGAAAGTCGAATGGGATTGACGCGTTAGTGATCACACACGCTGGCTGAAGGCTATAGAAAATATGCTTTAACATTAGTTCCTTGCAAGTAATCAACAGTTGGCTTCAGTTACACATTAGTTAGTTAACAAACTGGCTTGGCTACTGGCAGTGCACGCGAACGCTGACACATACACACACATTCAAAAGGAGGAACACAGCGATGAGTCATCCAACACCCCAACGCCTGGCTGACAACATCTAGACGCGAGAAGAGTCGGCAGAAGGACAAAGATCGACGGAGAACGTTCAGTCCCGGAGGTGTTAACACCCGGAAGTTGAACCAGAGGGCAAAGGCCACAGCGGGGACGAAGCTGCGAGTAAGATCGAAACTAGAAGCAGCGGCTAGTGAGACCGAAACAGGAACTGCCGACCGCAAGATGTTCCAAGTCACGGCCTGAACGTCTGACACCCGTAAACAAGAACATTATGGGGCGGAGGTGTTGAGGACCGCCGAGGAAGGATAAAAGAACCTAACAGGAAAGGAACCTTTGCTCGTTACTTCTGTCATAAGGCTCGTGTAGTTTCCGTGCTGAGAGGGAAAGGTAATTAGCCCAGACGTCTGTCTTTAAATTGGCTTGGTGTTTAAATAAATAGCTGTGTTTATTTCTCCTTCTGTTTAGATTTATTAAACTCCCAATACCTTTGATCGAACTTGCTACAGCTCTCCGTTGGCCACTGTGGGGTTGTTGTGCTGAAACCAACATCAAACGGTCCTGTCGACCATACCTCCTCCGGGATGGAGTCCAGCAGTGCCGCTGCTAGGTCGTGATTAGATAGGACCCTACCATGATTACATGTTACCTCCAGATGTTGAAGCAGAGCCTCATCATAGACGCAGACCCGAATCCGGAAGGCCTCTGCTGAGGGTGAATATTGAACCTGTGGAACATCTGAAACGCACCAATCTGTTATCGCACTATATGTTTTTACCATAGAAACCAGTTGTCGTGCTTTGCTACCGGGAGAGACTGCCAGAGTGATGTGAGGTGTTGACTCATGTCCCATCCGGAACCATTTGTCTTCTGTTGAATTCAGCTGTACATGAGCCGCCACAACCTCTTTGCCAATATACAGTGCGTCTCAATCTAAAGACCATTCACCTGAGTCTTCTTTCATGCCCTCAAAAGCCTCTCGATACGTGTCGTCATCATTTCTGCCATAGTACAATGTGCAATGGAACGGGTCAGAAGGCGGGATATACACACCACAGGTTAGGATCCAGGGCTTCCACAGCTGGTAGGCCTCCACGACACCTTGCTGTTTGTAGTTGTTTGCCAGCAAAGCCGCCGTGGTTCGAGTCCAAGCCATATATTGGGTTGTAGTCCCGTGAGTCGCTCTCACAAAGATCCCGGGTGGTTCGAGTCCACGCCGTATATTGGGTTGGAGTCCCGTGAGTCGTTTTCACAAAGATCCCGGGTGGTTCGAGTCCACGCCGTATATTGGGTTGGAGTCCCGTGAGTCGTTTTCACAAAGATCCCGGGTGGTTCGAGTCCACGTCGTATAGGTTTAGAGGCCTTTAGCGGTCTGGGACTGCTGTAAAATCTCCGTGGGTTCGAGTCCCGGGGTAAGGAGTGGATTTTGTGTTCTGGGAACAGTGTCCACTTCGGGTAGAGAGTCCCTCTGTCGTGAGGCAGTAAAAATCCAGTGTGACGCGTTTTGTAAAATAATATACGTGGACGGTGTCGTCATGGACGGCGAGTTTGATAAGGTTTGTGATGGTTTTGGTGGATGTAGTAAGATAAAGGATCTGCAGGACATAGATGTAGTGTTGACAAAGCAAGTGTTAAGGGGAATGGATCGTAACGATCATAAGAAGGGAACAGAGAGAATGAAAGAGGTGTGGAACAGGATAAAGGGACAAGAGAGTAGGGATATGGAGGAATTGAAAGTTAAATTGACCACCACTGTGTGGTTCCGACCCTTCTGGATTGTATCCAATCCTCAAATTTCAGGGAGAGGAGACCTTGAACTTGACGAGACAGACTCATATGTGGGAGGTGCCGCGGCTGGACTGGCGACGGCCGGACCAGAACGCCGCCTCCAAACGCTGAACAAGTAACAAACGTGACAGATAACGCTGTTTTAATTACACAAGCTAGAAAAAAGGGGTTAAAAACAGTTAACAGAATCAAAACTGTCAAAAACTGTTGACTTCTCCTCGCCGATCACGTTCGGTGCCTTTACTCGATATGTCCGGGGATGAACAGTCCTCCGGTGAGGATGAGAAACACACCTCGCCAAAGTTGTCGCGTTCCCGGGTGAAGAAAAATTCAACGGTATATACCTTGGCGGTAGACCCACATGGCATTGTTACAGGATACAGCCCATTGTTCTTAACAGATGTGCAAAATGTGGGTAATAAATTACCTGTGTTGGCGGAGGGTGGTGCCCTGTGGATTGATGCTTTGTTAAAGGCAACTGCAGATTACATCTAGCTTGGGGGGATGTACACCCTATTACTGCTTCTTGCACCACATAC
Source organism: Oostethus manadensis (assembly GCA_024372805.1). Taxonomy (NCBI): domain Eukaryota; kingdom Metazoa; phylum Chordata; class Actinopteri; order Syngnathiformes; family Syngnathidae; genus Oostethus; species Oostethus manadensis. The sequence goes on along the minus strand of QODF01000059.1, from coordinate 1,953,105 downwards.
GCCCAATTGACTATGTTAAAGGCAGTCGCAAGTCTGGAAAGAGCGGAGGAACCCCGCCCTTTTGCGATGTATGACCAGCCGTTCTAGACGCTATTCGAAAAGAATATCCACGAAAGGCCGTAGTGCACCTTCTGTTTAACATGGGCCATGAGCACTGAACCCTTGACTTATTACACGCAGAGTGTGAACACTCCCTTATGGATGAAAGTCCAACCATTAGTGAGACCATTCGGTCTGCCTTCCTGACGGTCGTGATGAGGGGAATGCCTGAGCCTTTGCAAAAAACATTTAAAGGTGATCCTTACTTTTTCACGGCAGATGAATGCACTTTCTGCGGAACTTTGACTTATCGCATGTGTTGCTACAGAGACACACGAGGAGAAGGAGAAAAAAAAAAAGAGAAGCCAGGGATAATATAACTGACCAGTTAGTGAAATTACAATTTGCAGAGGCCCGAGAGAGGGCCACAAAAACTAAACAGGGAACAAAAGTAATGTGGCAGGCCAGAGGCGGTGGAGCACCTCGGGGAGGGGAAGGGAAATAAACAATGGCGGGTCCAGGCCGTGCTGTTTTCTGTGTGGAGCACTTGATCACTGTGTTCGAAACTGTCCTTACAGACTGCAACAGCAGCAGCAATGGCTGGGGCCACGTCCAGATGTGCCACCATATCCTGCACATCCTGTAGCAGCAGCACTGGGTTTCCAAGCACAGGCGCCCACGCCAGAGAGGGGACAGGGGTCCACGAGGGGAAATCCCTTCACTCGATCAGGTTGGCAACCTAACACACAAGCACCATCTTTCACGCGGAACCCCGGCGGCCGCTCAGTACTATGTTGAGTACGATGACGTCACCACCCAATATCAAGCCTGTTCCTGACCCCCATCGCACCCTCACCTCCCTGTCACCGACCTATAAATACTTTACAGTGATCGACCTAGCGATTGCTTTCTTTTGTTTACCCTTGCACCCAGACAGTAGAAAGTACTTTGCTTTTTACATTTCAAGGACGCAGATATCAATACACTCGGGTTACACAGGGGTTTTAAAAATAGTCCTGGTCTGTTCAATCACGCACTTCAACAAGCATAGTCGGACCTTGAGCTCCCGGAGGGGAGCACGTTGGTCCAGTATGCTGATGATTTGCTCCTTGCCTGTGACTCAGCTGACACATCTCTGGATGCCACCAAGCGGCTGCTGCTCAAACTGCATCTCCTGGGATTCAAAGTATCCAAGAAAAAGTTGCAATGTTGTCGCCAAACCGTATACTTTCTGGGTCGTGTTGTCTCTGCCAACGGCTATTCCATGTCAAATGATCATCGCATTTCCATTCTCCAACATCCCAAACCACACACGGTGCGTGACATGGTGTCCTTTTTAGGCCTGAGTGGGTACAGTAGGGCTTACATCCCCTGTTATGTTGAACGCACTTCTCCTCTGCGCGCCATGATTAAAGCAAAAGGTGCCAAACATGGTATTGCGACTCTTGACTGGACGACTGAAACAGAGGTCGAGTATACAACTAACAACTGGACGGTGATGTACTCTCGCCATACGCAAAGGGCTACACGGTCCCCCCAGTGTAATAATCTGATTATACCCGTCTCCATCACCGTGGCTATGGGGTTTCATGGCATGACCACTTTGAGGCACGGCCTCCAACTGCAAGTGTTGACTCTTTGCTCGGCATGGCCAGTAAGCACCCTGTTTCAGGTGGATTTGACCAGTCTACGGCAATGGTACCTGGGGTGCACCGTATACGATTTTTAGACATGGAGATTGACCTCCCAATAGGTTGGTGGACTACGCGTATGGGTGATATTTGATGACTGAGTTCCCGAAGGGTAAGTGTAATCACGCATGGTTTCAGATATTGGGCGAAACCGGGGGGTATAATTGGCAGACGTAAACGGCCCCCGAGTTGGCAGACACCTGGAGAAATGTATCCATGACCAGGGTCAATAAGAACATCTTTAATCTACGACTAAACGCCTCGGAACCGGGGTGCTATAACTACTCTCTCTATGTCTATAGGACCGGGTCTGACGCCTGCTGGCCGCTTCAAGTGTGTTTCGTAAACACCACCGACAGCCCACCACAGACTCCTCAGACTCGGGCAGCGTGCATAAAAGCCATCGGAGTGTGGCCTACGATAGACGAGTCTTTCCTAAGGGCCACTGGTCTTTCAGGAAGCATCAACAATTGGCTACTTGTGGCCGAGCAGGCAACAGTCGCCCAGGTAGTCTGTGTGGTATGTTTAGGTCCCCGCCCTCTCTTACATATTGTTCCAGCAGTGGTCACAGCTGTCTGCGTGGTGGGGATCATAAATTACACCTGTGCCCACGTGCAGACGAACAACAATTGTGCAAGGTATGAGAACATTTTCCCTAAAGTAGTCTCGGTGGGACAGAAGAGACCTCTTTTCCATAGCAAGTTGGTGGCTGCCAACCTTATACAGTATGTGTCAACGTGAGTACCGGAACTCTGTATAAACTGAGAGCAGTCCCGGCTGAGCAGTGTACCGAGACTTTGATGTTTAATGAAACTCACCTTCCAGTTTCTCGGGCGGACCTCTGGCGGTGGTGTGGGAACACAGCAGTATATGACCGTCTTCTTACCCATAAAATGACCGGCTTGTGTCCCCTTATAACTTTCATTCTCCCCTTTGCAGTTTTTTCTATGGTGTACCAAGATTTGATGGATTTGGCCAAACAAATTGTCGACACCGTGGCTGCATCTTATCCTGTGCTCACTAGACGGCGCCGTGGCGACAATGCATGGCTGCGTGGTACGGACCCCACGTGCTTCACTGCAAGCTATGGACATTTTTTGGCATTTAATAAAATGTTTGTGCTTTGAGTCCTGTCCCTTTGTTGGATTACCGGTCATCTTAGATTGTTCTTCAAGAACCCAGGAAGTAGCGTGTGAACATCTGGACAAACCAAAGTATAGTTTATTTTTTACTTTTTCTTAAATAGTTTTCTCTTTCACCGTTTCTGTCAAAATGGACACATCCTTCTTTTTGCGTTCTTCTCCATTAGGCAGGATGTAGCTTGCGAACAAAAAGTCCACTGCCCAAATCACACAGCACCGGACCCTTATGCTTGCCCCTGCAGGTGGTGGGTCTGCGGGGGGGAGTTCCTGTGTGGCTTCTTCGGGCTAGGCCCGGCCAGGTCCTACGAGTGAAGACCTGGCCACCAGGCGCTCGCCTGCGAGCCCCTCCCCCAGGCCTGGCTCCAGGGTGAGGCCCCGGTATCCCACGTCCGGGCGAGGTGCGGTCACTCCACTTGATTTTTTTCATAGGGGTCTTCTGAATCACTCTTAGTCTGGCTCGTCACCTAGAACCTGTTTGCCTTGGGAGGCCCTACCAGGGGCATAAAGCCCCCGACAACATAGCTCGTAGGATCACTCGGGCACTCAAACCCCCCACCGCGGTAAGGTGGTGATTCACGGAGGGGCGAGATGGAAGTGTTCCACACAACCCAGAATGATAGTTAGGCCTGCCACGGTAATCAATAAATCAATAATTTGCATGATAAATAAAACAAATGGATCATTTTGCCAGTTTTGATATATTAACATGTGCATACGTGTTTGTTTTTGTCCTCTCTCTCAGGACAAGAGGCTTCAATCTGTGCATCTGTATCAACACCTGGGCCTGTTGGTTCTATAGCAGATTGAGCAGACTGAGTGAACCCTCCTGTTAGCCATTTCTCCTGTCAAGGTATCAAAGTAATATACAAGACAAGTACCAATGCGAGTCTTAAATAACAAACAACAGCTCTTCTCAACTTTTCAGCTTTTACCCATAATGCATTACTCCAGCATTGGCCAATGTCTGCCATGTTGTGAATTCACATATAGCTGAAGTATAGGCGATGTCACAAGATTAGAACTTGGTCATACATTAGCCACACACCTGTATAAGACGCAGGGTTCAAAGGTAAGAAAAAAAAATAGACTTACACGCCAAGAATTACGGTACATGCAAATGAGCCGACATCGACATTGATACACAATGCGAGCTTAAGTATTGTTAAATGTGAGTATTTTTGGGTTATTTCTCAGTATTTTGGGTCAATATTCAGAAAATAACAAGTTATGAAATATGGCGCAGTGTCTATGATATGTCTTTGCTTTTCTACTGATCTATTCTTTTGCAATAAATACATTTTTGGGGACTATTATTATAAATATAATTTATTTGACTTTTTTTTTATTTTACCTTGACATCCTAATTACAATGTTAAATACTCTTGAGGGATTTATTGAGAGGCTTATTACTTTTGATATAGTGTGCTTGCATTATTATGCTGTTTATAAGCATTACATTCATGAAAATAATTGTTCAAAATAATACAGTGTATAGGCGATCATTTGTAGGTAATGTATAGTCCAACAAAATGTGTTATATTGACAGTCCTATGTGGAGTCCTGTCCTCCCTGTCATCCTCAGTGAAACACAGTACGACTTGTGTTGTAAAGTTTCGCTAGTTGTTGTTGATGTTTTTTCGTTTTTCTTCACGCATTTTCGTTCGGATCTGGTAGAGCCTGTTGTTGCTATTATACACGGCTTAACCAAATGTAACAATAAATGCAATAATCACTACAAAAGAAAACTGAGACCTTGCAAGACTGCCCCGTGGTGGTTTTGAGTGGTCTTTTCTAACATTTTTGTCAATTCCTTGTGCAGCTAATATTTTTGAACAGGTAAGGGA
>QODF01000059.1:1919165-1931387 GCA_024372805.1 Oostethus manadensis | reverse complement strand
AGAAAATGAATGAATGAATGTACTGTACTAACTGAACTTGAAAGGGAAACCAGGGAACTGGAGAGCTGTGAAGTGTAAGTCAAATGGCATGTTGAGTGTAATAAATCCGGACATATCAGCAGGTTTACACTAACACTGAAAGTACTCCCTGCTTCTCGTGCCCCCCTATTTGAGAACCACGGGGCCAGAGGGCGGGGTTTTCAGCATGCTGGTTAGAGCAAGCCTTTGTGGAGAAAGCTAGGAAGTGTTGCTGCACAACACCAGTGGTGAGGAACGTCTGCTTGACGGACTGAGTGCTCTGTTTTGACATGCAAAGAAATGGCCAACTGAATTACAGCCATCCTGACGAAGAATGATTGAGTCACCGTTACGATCCCTTAAGGGTAGGACTTATCATTTGACATGGTTATGAATCAATTTGCAGTGTGATTGAGAAAATAAAAATCAGCAGTTAGGGCGGCACTCCCCTTGCAAGCCCCCGGCACCGTGACAGAGGAGTCCGGGCCCGGCGAGGGAAATCTACCGCTGTGTGGTGCCAATTATGGCCACGGTACACGGCGGACACGTCTGCACGGCGGTCTTCTGCCCTCTTCTTCATCCGAGTGGCAGCCAGCTTTGGAGCGCAGTCACCGCACTTAGCACGCGGCCGGATCGCACCGACCTTGCGGCTTATTTTTTTTTTTTCCTTCTTTTTATTCCTTCTTTCCCCCATGCTGAAGATTGGATCAGGACATCCCTAGTATTTTCTTCAGGTTATTGCACGCTGTCACTGTGTCTCCATCGCACACACACACACACACACGCACACACACACACACACACACACACAGGCAGATGAGTTTCATGACTAGCACAAAAGTGGGGGAATTGTGCAATGCAATGTTTTATAAATGGAGGATAAAGCCCCCCCGGCCTGCTCCTGTTGAGGTCCGGTGTTTGATGAAGTCTGCCGTGGAAGTTCGGGCGAACGGAGCCCCCCCGGGAAGATTTCCGCGCAGATCTCGGAAGATGTTCCCTCTTGTGCCCCCCCCCCTCCCTCACTCCCTCACTCACTCGCATTGCGCGAGCAGGATACGTGCGTGTTTGTGTTGCAAATGTGACGGAATCTCCTCTCCGCGCAGACACGCGCGCACCTCCACAAGCACGCGGAGGAGGAGGAGGAGGCGCACGGAGCTGCCCACAGGCTGCCTCCGGAGATCTCGTCGTGGGTCCTCGCATCTACCAGCCAGCATCCCCCCCCACCCCTCCCGCACACTTGGCTGACACTGCCCGTGCGCATCGTGGGTGGACGTTTGAGTCCAGCATCAGGAGGAAGCGCACCTGAGTCCGGGAGAGAAGGTGGCGGAGGAGGTCTTCCCGGACATGACAGGTGGATTACCTCCTTTTTTCCCTGTGCTTTTTGGGGCGTGGAGGAGCAACTGATGGATTAATTTGACAGGGCGGGAGGGGAGGCTCGCCCATTCGGATGGAGTAACAGGCTGCGATGTCATCCCCGCCTGGCGCCCGGAGAGATGTGTGACGGGAATGGGGTGAGTGGCCTGCTTTCTATTTCTCTCTTTGCCTTTCTGCAGAAGTTGCCCGCTCGGGGGGCATTTGGGACACAAAACGTGGGGCGCATTCCGTCCATTCCATTCCATCCTCATCATCTTCATCGCAACCTGCTGCTGCTCGCTCGTTGGACCAGCCCGGTGCCGGAGCGTGAGGAGAATTTTAGCCACACGGAGGAGCTACAGGCTGTTCCCAGCGCCTCCTCCGTACGCGCACTTTGCCTCCAACTCCGACGCGCGCGCACCAGCCGACGTGAAATATGCAAACGAGTCCCGTCGCGGGGCGCCCCGGGAACGCGCCGCGTCCGGCAGCCGAGCGCGCTCCCGGGCTTGCACCAGCATAACACGAGCATGTGCGTGTCCTCTCCCCGCAGATTAAGTTGAAAGACTTTTGGCAGCGCGTTTGCACCGCCGGCGCCGCGCCGAGCCGGACCGAGGATGGTCCGGGACGACGGCGACGACTGCTGCGCGCCACCACGGGTCCCCACGCAGGCTGCCCACGCCTCGCCACGCACAACGGGCCCGCAGGAGGACGGCGCGAAGCAGCCGCAAACCCGCCGCGGACGCGCCTTGTGACGGCCAAGGTAATCAGACGCACCAGAATGGAGGAGCGCCGCGCGGCAGCCTGTTCGAACGCGCGGAAGCTAGGCGGCGCTGCTGCATTGCGTAGTACCCGGATGATGGCGGCGGTGCTGGTGAGGAGGAGGAGGAAGATGCTGGTGATGATGAGAGGTCATGCAAATGAATTCACATCTCAAGTTGCATTTTCAGGCTTTGAATAGATTCACATTCCGTTATCCCGCCTCTTCCACGCTCCGCGGGCCCCGGCCGACACGCACACACGCGCGCATATCTTGCATAAAGTCTTACTATAATTTCCCGTCAGGCGTATCATTTTAGCTCTGCTCCATGAGAACTGCTCACGTGAATGCAAACTGGCGCGTGTGTGCCGGCCTTTCGTCAATCGCGGGATCACACACAAAGGGGGGCATCACCGGCCTCCGCCGGGCATGAGAGCGACAGGGTGGAGAGCTCTCGCTATCTTCATGAATATAAATGTGCGAAGCTGCAGCCGCTTTGCTGTGTGCTTGTGTGTGTGACACCACGACACGGTGGAAAAGCTCCGGTGTCCTTCCCCGGTCAGCCGGGGGTTCACCCGTGCGGCCAATTTGCCATGAAGTAAGATCTGGAAAGAGGCCCAACGGGGCAAAGAAGCCAACAAAAAGCAGATCAAAGAGCGACAAACTGCCAGCGATGCCATGCATGCCATAGTCAGTCCCGTTTGTGGCGGAGGCATGACACAGTCGGTGACGCATCTGGCTGAGCTGCTCGGTGAACCGGCGAAGCAGGTACAGTAGTTGTGTAGCGGCTCGGGGTCTCCAGGCAGCACATCGAAACGAGAACGCCTTCCCTCCCGCTCCCCCGCGCTAACCCACGTAATCCATTATGCTAAATGTTCTCTCACTACTCTTATTGTGCTCGGTTATAAAAAGATGACCCACTTGGGATTTCCCGAGTTGAAACCGGCAATTTCCCACATCAAAACCCGGTCACGTGTTTCGGCGTGTGAGGCACAGCTGCTCCAGTGCTGCTTCAATACTTAGTCTGACGCCACATGCTGGAAATGTGTCACCGTTTTGGAACTTCCGTTGTGACAAGTAAAGACCAAAGCAAACGTTCAAAGTGTTCACATTGAATGGATCGATCGCGGGCCACTTTCCCGTCCATGCTGTTCGGAAACTGGACATTTGGCCCATCATCCGCAATTCTTGAGCGCACAGGTCTTTCTCTTTGGGTGCATTGTGCAATATAAAAACAGCTACAAAGACGCCGCTCATTAATGCACCTGATGGGAACACTTATTCCTGGAAAGCCCGCATTTAAAACACCTCCCAAAACCTCCGGCACGTTTAATGTGCATGCTGTGAACATGCACTAATGCATTCATGATCACATGCAATGCTCGCAGTATTTTGCGTGTTTTCATCATTTAAAGCATTAGCGGAACTTCCTTGCTGGGTGCATGGATTTCACCAGCAACACAGAAAGGCATGCCACACGTAGCATTCACTTTTCCAAAATCAAAAGCAAAAACACATCAGTGGCCGCAGTGTGAGCATGTGGTGGTGAAGCTACTAGCTAGCCAACTAGTAGCGAGCCGGTGGGGCGTAGCGAGGTGTCACTATTCAAGTAAAGTAATTATTTGGCGTAACAGTAACAAGAAGAGTACCAATTTTGTTGCAGCTAGTTTTTTTGTGCAGCAATTGGAGCTGTTTTTTAGAAGGGGTCACAGGTGGAATAGGTGCATCCCATTACGTGCATTCTTAGCTGCCTCTTTTTAGCTGTTTTTATATCCTTAGAAGGGACAGAAAAGAGAAAGATATGTCTTTATTTCTTATATAAGAACTGGGGATGGTGGGCAAAAATTTCCAAAAAGTGCACTTTATCTTCAACTCTAATACTAGAGACTTAACCCAACCATTGACTTAACCCAACCGATTGCCTTAACCCAACCGATTGCCTTAACCCAACCGATTGCCTTAACCCAACCGATTGCCTTAACCCAACCGATTGCCTTCACCCAACCGATTGCCTTAACCCAACCGATTGCCTTAACCCAACCGATTGACTTCACCCAACCGATTGCCTTAACCCAACCGATTGCCTTAACCCAACCGATTGACATCACCCAACCGATTGACTTCACCCAACCGATTGACTTAACCCAACCGATTGCCTTCACCCAACCGATTGCCTTAACCCAACCGATTGACCTAACCCAACCGATTGACTTCACCCAACCGATTGCCTTAACCCAACCGATTGCCTTAACCCAACCGATTGACTTAACCCAACCGATTGACTTCACCCAACCGATTGCCTTAACCCAACCGATTGCCTTAACCCAACCGATTGACTTAACCCAACCGATTGACTTCACCCAACCGATTGCCTTCACCCAACCGATTGCCTTAACCCAACCGATTGACTTAACCCAACCGATTGACTTCACCCAACCGATTGCCTTCACCCAACCGATTGCCTTCACCCAACCGATTGACTTAACCCAACCGATTGACCTCACCCAACCGATTAACCTCACCCAACCGATTGACTTAACCCAACCGATTGACTTAACCCAACCGATTGACCTAACCCAACCGATTGACCTAACCCAACCGATTGACTTAACCCAACCGATTGACTTGACTTAACCCAACCGATTGACTTAACCCAACCGATTGACCTAACCCAACCGATTGACCTAACCCAACCGATTGACCTAACCCAACCGATTGACATCACCCAACCGATTGACATCACCCAACCGATTGACTTCACCCAACCGATTGACTTCACCCAACCGATTGACCTCACCCAACCGATTGACCTCACCCAACCGATTGACTTCACCCAACCGATTGACTTCACCCAACCGATTGACTTAACCCAACCGATCGAAATAATCGTTAGTTGCGGCCGTACACTTTGCTCCCCTGCCATTTTTTTCTTTCTTACTGTCTTTGTTTTTCTATTGCAGCCCATTCAGGGAGCAAACTATTTTAACCAAAATCATTTGCACCCTTTGTTGGTTGCTGCAAGTAGTGAATAGACTGACTAAAATCCACGTGATCAACAAGATTTTCTTCTCAGCTAGACTGCTTGAAGAGCTACCATCACGAAGGCTGCCTGTTTGAGTTTATTCTCTCTTTAAAGGCCGAACTTGTGATCCAGATCCCGTATTGGCCCTCATTAGACTGTGAGGGTAAACTTAATGTCGCAGCTCGTGAGTGTGTCGTGTATGGTATTCAATGATTCCCCAGTCAGGGTTGAAGAAGCTTCCAGCTGCGAGACGTCAGACCGCTCTAATGCAGCCTGCATCCAGTGCCTTCCTTTGTTCGGGTGTGCAATACAGTTTTAGAGCTGGAGCCCCAAATTAGCACTGAATCTACATATAGCTGCAAGGGGTGGGCTGGGGTAGGGGCGATGCCCAGACAGCGACGAAGCCGCAAAGGCTCATACATGGAGCTTTTTTTTACACTTTTTCCCTTTTTCTTAGGTGATGCAAAATGTAGGAGCTTCTTGTTTTGCTCTGACAGATCTTCAAAGAGCAGCCAGTCACATGACCACTGCTTGTTAGATCCGAATTGTCATGGCAGGATTATTTCAACCTGCTTTATCTGTTATTTTGAGTGGAGGCCTAAAAAAAGGAGGGTTTTCTGTAAGACTACAAAACAGGGTTGTGTCTTTGAGCCGGTGAAGAACCTGGTGGTGAAACGTGGCCTTCCTGCCCCACACTGCAGCTGCACTTGTCCTGAGGGGTGTCAACGTAGTCCGTGACAAGAGCTGCAGACAAAAATCTTATTCTGAGCTCACTATCTACTGAAGGTGACACATTTCACACACAAGTGTTTCTTTTCCTGCGTGTGCAGCCAGTGAGCCTCCGGTGTGGCCGTAAGCTGTCAGCGAGTGCTTTCTTTAAAGTCAATTAAAGCTGCCTGCAGAGTGCCGCGTTAGATCATCTTGTCCCTGGAACATCTGCAGCCCCGAGTTAGTTCCGTTTGACTTTCAGTCACTTGCTTGTGCCTCAAACTGGTTCTCAGAGCCTTGTGTGTAAAAACATTATATGATGTCACAATTTGGATGTTTCATTGGCCTGCTAGCCGGTGGGGAGATGCACTGACTGTGCTGCAAATCAGGGGCTGCGCCCTTTGAAAGATCCAGTCGAGGTAAAAGCGATTTTGGACTTCCCCTTTCACTATTGTTCCTGTGTTGTGTATAGCCAGTGTTGGTTCTGGCTTGAATGATGCCCTGGGCGGAAGGATGCAGTGGCCTGGTCTGTGTACATTTTATTTACATATCAGACATTTGACATTGAATATTTCATCTCCCAAGTGCTCAGATAAATGTAAATAAATGTGTAATACATTTATGTTCATATTTATATGTACAGTGGTGTAAAAAAGGGCACCCTTGATCATTTTCAAGATTTTCCTTTATAAAGCATTAGTTGCTTGTATCAGCAACATCCGTAAAATATATCACTTAGCAGACGAAACCAGTCATATTTGAGAAGTGAAATTGACGTTTTTAGGAATGTGCAATAATTATTTACACAAAGTTAGGTAGGTGCATACATTTGGGCACCCTTGTTGTTGTATTGATTTGAATACCTTTAGCAGTCATAATTGCAACTCAAAATTTGTTTGGCAAGTTCATTGACCCTTGACCTACATACACAGGTCATGTCAGTCATGAGAAAGGGTATTTGAGATGGCCAATTGTTCTCCTCTTTGCGTCTTCTCTGTAGTGTGTCAAAACAACTTTCAAATGACCTGAAAACAAAGATTGTTGAACATCTAGGTTTGGGGGAAGGATACAAAAAGCTAGCTCAGAAATTCAAGCTGTCAGAGAAACATAGTTAGGTTATGAAAGCCACTAGCACAGTTCTGGTTAAGGCCCGGAGTAACAGGCCAAGAAAAATCTCAGACTAGCAGAGGCGCAGAATGGTGAGATTGGTTGAACTCAACCAAAAGACCAGCTCCAAAGACCTGCAACATGATCTTGCTGCAGATGGTGTGACTGTGCATCGGTCAAATATTAAGCGCACTTTGCACAAGAGGATGCTGTATGAGGAAGAAGCCGTTTCTGAGCACATACCTCAAACAGAGTCGCTTTAGGTGTGCTGAAGCGCATTTGGACAAGCCAGTTTCATGTTGGAACAAGGCGCTGTGGACTGATGAAACTAAAACAGAGTTATTTGAATGAAACAAGGGATGGTGCATTGCGGATGAAGAACATAGCATTCCAAGACAAACATTAAAAGGTGGTGGTGGATCCATCAAGCTGTGGGGTTGTGTGGCCAGTGCAGGTTCTGACAATCTTGACAGCAACCCTAAACACCGCTCAAATTGTACGAAGGCATTCATGCAGAGGAACAACTACAACATTCTGGAATTGAACCTTAGTCCCCAGACCTGAATATGACTGAAATCTCCACAATCTGTGGTGTGATTAAAAGCGGGCTCTCCATGCTCGGAAACCGGCAAACCTGACTGTTTTGTAAATCCAGACCCTCATTTCTGCAAAAGGAGGATCTACTAAGTATTGATGTCATTTTCTGTTGGGCTGCCCAAATTCATGCACCTACCTAGTTTTACTTAAATAATTATTGTACTTTCTGTAAATCCTAAAAACTTGATTTTACTTTTCAACTCTCACTGTGTTTGTCTGCTGTATGATATATTTCCCTGAAATTGCTGATCCAAACAAACTGATGATCTATGGAGGAAAATGTTGAAAATGATCAGGCGTGCGCAAACCTTTCATGTGGTACTGTGAGTGACAATAAACACACTGAAGATAGACAAGTTCCTAATCTTAGTACCTTCTTGATCGGGCCCTTGCAACGATGATACCAAAAATCAAATGTTATTGAATGTAATTCTTCTTTGTGGGTTGTATCCTCCATTTTCCTCGTTGTCATGGTAATATGATGTTTAATATGTCCCCAGATTGTTGATATATTTGACAACAGGCACTCTTGCTTCTCCTGGACCTCCCTTTAGCTTGATGTAGATTTTACTGTTGGTGCTCCGAGTGTTTTGTGTAAGTCCCTGCTTTCTCAAGTCTTGTGCTTTCTTGGCCATATCGGCGTTGCGTTTTGTCAGATGCTTAGTCATGTAGAATTTGTGCCTTTCAGCTTCATTCCCCAATTGAGCAGTGCAGTTTTGTTGGTGAACTTTATGACGATGACAGGTGTGGTGTTTTTTTTCCATGTAGTGTCGATGGGGTTGATATCTACATCCACCTTCTTTGATTGCAGAAAGTTGGTAATCTGTTGCTTTGTTCCATCTGGTTCTCCTGTGTTTCGGACCGCCCTGGGTGTATTTCAGAACCCTGACACCCTTGCATAATGCTCAGTTTTCTTCCATAGGGTTTTTTGCGTCCTTAAAATCAGCGCGCAAGGCCACATTATCTTCCAGTAATGCTTTAATATCTTCCTTCAGAACCTTCAAATCATTGCATGATGGATTTTCTTCCTTCAAATTTGAACCTCTTTAAGAGCAGTGCACAAGGCAGCATTTTCCTTCTTGCAGTGCCTTGATTTCTTTCTGAGGGCGTCGTTCTGTGTTTGTGCACATTCAATATATCAGAGTCTTAATGTACCTTGTTTTGTCTATCCATCCAAAGTGTAGGTCTAGCTGTTCTGCAGTTGGCAGTTGTATTCTCTGTCTTTGCTGCAGTTCACTCTTGTATCTCTCTCATGCTCGTCTCCAAGGCTTGTAATCATTTGAAAGGTTTGCGCTCAAGAATATTTTCGAATTCTGAAATTGTTTTTTTACCCCAGATATTGTCCTTCTCATCCAACAGCCAGACTGGCCTTATTTCTGATTCTGAGTTGGTATTGCCAGGGTTTGACATTGTTGCTAGGCAACCCCTTTGAACTGAACAATTCGTCAATCACCTTGACTTGCTAGCATCTCTCAGCCTTTTTAACCACTTTGTTTTAAGGAATATGTACCTCTCGCCCGTCAGAGTTAAAGTTAAGTTTTGATCTTGTGTTTGTGAAGTGTAATCAGCAAAGCACTGAATAGTTTACATTTCCAGTATTGTCAATATGGCCCCACCAGTCAAAAACAGGGGAAAAAAAGTATCCCGCCTGCAGAGGGGTCAGTTCCCATTCCTGTGCTCATATGTGACCTGTATCTGATTTTTTCATGTGAGTGTGAACAGAATGACTCCGACTTTTCTACGTTTAGAAAACAGATTTTCTCTGTCCCAACAACCAGATTTAGCCGCCAAAGACCGGGTCGGCCAAGCGCCCGCCCACGACCGGCACTTAAACACGCTGAACCGAACCTTATGCTTGCCCTCGCAGGTGTTGGGTCTACAGGGGGGAGATCCCGTGTGACGGATCAGTGCAGCATGTGCGGTAATGCGGCCGTTGTTCGAACCATCATGGTGAAGAGAGAGGTGAGCCTGAAGGCAAATTTGCCGGTTGATCTACAGTACGTTCCTACCCTCACCTCTGGTCATGAGCTTTGGACTGTGACCAAAAGAACAAAATTGCGGATACAAGTGGCTGAAATGAGTTTCCTCGGTAGGGTGGCTGGACTCATGCTAAGAGAGGCCGAGGAGCTTGGTCTTCCGAGAGGGGTTCAGAGTAGAGCCGCTGCTTCCCTACTGAGACTGTTGCCCCCACGACCTGGATAAGTGGAACAAAATGGATGGGTAGACGGACAGTCTAAGTTTAGGTTTCATAAACACACAGCCATCCCCGTAATGTAATATGTAATTTCGTATTAGTAATGTCAATTACCTCATTATTGTTTCTGTCAGTAAATCATTACAGTCTAGGATAGATACATATACTTACAAAGCCAAAGCATTATATTAAGCATTATTATTATTATTTTAAACATGATAGACCTAACATTAGTGTTTTGTTTTATTAACTTATTGATGATGTGTGCTGGTCTCTGATTGTTCGCTTGCTTTTGACATGCACCCATTTAAGAGCTTGTGGTTTGAATTGACCTGAGTGAAGTTGGCCCCGCAAAACTCAAATAGTCTCATTTGTTTGTGCTGCGTTTGTGCTGTTTTGTGCAGTTAAAATTAACGTTTGTGCTGCTTTTGTTTTTGAGTTATTACAGTTTCTTTTATAGGTCAACCAAAGTTCATCCAGCCCCCCATTTTCTCCAAATGCAACCAAAATAATCCCATTTGTTTGTGCTGTTTTGCGCAGTTAAAATTAACGTTTGTGCTGCTTTTGTTTTTGAGTTATTAACGAATAAAGTTTTGGGCTGTTACATAGCCCATCGACAAGCTCCAAATGAAACCAAAATAGTCTCATTTTGACCGTCCACGTTTGTGGTGTTGGGTTCAGTTGAAATCAACGTTCGTGCTGCTTTTGTTTTTGAGTTATTACAGTTTCTTTTATAGGTCAACCAAAGTTCATCCAGCCCCCCATTTTCTCCAAATGCAACCAAAATAATCCCATTTGTTTGTGCTGCGTTTGTGCTGTTTTGTGCAGTTAAAATTAACGTTTGTGCTGCTTTTGTATTTGAGATATTAACGATTAAAGTTTTGGGCTGTTACATAGCCCATCAACAAGCTCCAAATGAAACCAAAATAGTCTCATTTTGACCGTCCACGTTTGTGCTGTCGGGTTCAGTTGAAATCAACGTTCGTGCTGCTTTCGTTTTGGAGATGTTACGTGTTTCTTAAAGGTCAACCAGAGGTCAAAAGTTGGTTTCGACTGAACCCAACCGCACAAATGAGGACGGTCAAAATGAGACTAATTTGGTTTCATTCGGAGCTTGTTGACACGTGACGGACCTCAGTTGACCTTTAATAAATGTGTAATAACTCAAGAACGAAAGCATCAGAAACGTTCATTTGCACAAAACTACACAAAACGAGATGGAAAAAAAATGAGACTAATTTGGTTTCAAGCCAACTTTACTCAGGTTTTGAATTGTCTTTTGTTTTTCAACAACTGGATGCTTTTAGTCTTTAGCTGACATTCTTGCGGTTATGTGGACGTCAGGGGCGCACCGATAGGAGGGGGTTTCATCATACCGATAGATTTGATAAGATTAAAAATAGCTCAGATAACCGATAGATTAGCCATATTGTGCCGGGGAGCAAATGAATCACTTTTCTCTTTGCCTGCGATGTTAACGACCTGTCGTTACTTCTCTTGAGCTCACTCGTAAACAAACACTTTCCGAGGCGGTCATGTGTGCTTCGTGCTCTGGTTCTCCGGATAGTAGTGGTGTGGTAGCGCTAATGCCGTTATATTTGATTGGAACTACTAAACAGGTACAGTTGATCAAAATCCTACTTCAAACTACAGTTGGATTAGGGAAAAAAGTGTAGCATATTGGTTTTGAGAAGCACGAAGTTATCGGTATCGACTGAAAGAGTGTGACCGTGGATGTGCACTCGTCATCCGGTGCGATGCTCGTAGTGATTTTCCAACTGACGGTTCAGCCTGGGAATTGGAAGTGTTGGCGGAAGGAAGTCTCGGTTCCGCCTCGCAATACCAACGCTTTGCAGTCTTTGCAAACCGCACGTTTAATATCCCAAGGAGACTTCAACTTAAGTCAGGTGCAGCCCGAGCAAGCTCGCTACTGCAGCCACCGACGCTTGTCTACAAGCTGCAGACTCGCGTTGATGAGTTCATCCTGTCTTGGAGGCATATTATTTGGACGTGGAAAACCAGGGCAGGTGTCATGGTTAGAAGTGCTTTCTGGCTGGATTGTGTTGCGTGAGACCTTTCCCCAAACATCTCAAAGTGGAATAAAAGCAGCACATCCTTTCTGTTTAACCAGCCAGTCCTCCCAAACCGCCTCTCACCCCAAATGTCTACGATGGATGCAACCATCTTGCCGTGTTTGATGAAATGACATCCTTTATTTAGGAGGCTTTTCCAGCGAGGTCATTACGTTCTGATGCCTTATTGCCGATGTCACACGTTGGAGAAACATTGAGCTTCCTGGAGGTTTCCTCTCCAAATGTAAACATCTGTCAGCGGCAGCTGGAAGCCACACTGATGAGAGCCGAGAGACAGAAGCATTTAGCTGCAAGGATGCTAATTCTCTCATGGCTCATCACTGCGACAAACACCTTCAGTGTTGCATGCACACACACACACACACACACACAC
>QODF01000059.1:1870949-1918626 GCA_024372805.1 Oostethus manadensis | reverse complement strand
TATATATATATATAAAGTAGGGTTCATATTTTCTGAGGGGCTTTAGCGAGGCAAGCAGTAATATTTCCAGTAATTGTGGGAAGGGCCAGCAGCCGATTATCGTCCACTAAGGATCTCATCAGTCCCCTGCAGAACAAACATATGCAAGCGTTTCTTTTCCAGTGCTCCGCTACACTCAGATCCCACAAAATAGTAGATCCTGCAGTTTTTCTGTGGCTTTCACACTGAAACGCACTGAAACCGTGTGCACTCAGATGGCGACTGCGTCTCGCGTGGTGTATGCGTGTAAAGTCTCATACAGTACATAAAATGGGTTCCATGCGGGAGTAGGCCGAAAGAGGATACGGCCATCAAACCTGCCCTGTACCGGAGAGAAGCTGCAAGTCACGGTCAAACACTGCATACAGCCATTTTCTGGAGTCAGCCTGACTTGGTGTGACTTAAGCTGGGTTCAGGTCTTTTATGCAGTGAAAAGGGAGAGTGAGTAAAGAGTCATCCTTTTGCTGTGCTTACTCATGTACGGCAATTACAGGTTGTGGAATGTACCTCACCTTCATGTGTGTCACTTTCCAAAGGCTGCATGACATGTTGGGTCCGCACGTGTCCAGCAGGCTGGCGGCAGATGTCTTCAAGCAACAAGCCATCCAAGATGGAGCTCACCATCAGGGTGGAGCTCAGCCCACTTCAGAAGAAATCCATGAATGTCATCCTCGCTAAGAAGTTGGAGGCTCTGAACACCAAAGGGGGATGGAACTAGGTTATGGAAGTCAACAAGTGCCTCACCCCCCCCTCCCTGACCTCAAAGTTGGGGAACAGAATGTACAAAGGAAGCACCTTCATAAATGCTGTTGGTATGAAGATGAAGGAGAGTAGACACAGGGTGCTTATCTTCGCTCAGATGACCAAGCTGTCAGACCTGCTGAAGGACTTCTTGGAGAATTGCAGCTAAGGATGCACATGATTCCAGAAGTCTGCCTTGCTGCTGTTGATCAGGTCTGGGAATCTGGCCACTGCCATCGATAGGAAATGTCTTTGACTGGAATCTTCACAATGACATACAAGCCTTCAGCAAAGTTAATCGAATGTCAGAACAAAAAAGTGATGATCTATCACTATGTCACCAAGGCCTTAGTGGGGGTGAGGGTCATGCAGGGCATCAAGAAGATGATGGTGACCCACATGGTCAACCAGACAAAGTATGTGGAGGCAGGACTTGGTCAACTTCATTCACTATGTCAAGGCCATAAACGTGTGCTGGACGGAAACCAGGATGCCACCAACAACATGGCGCCTGCAGAACAAGCTGGTGGACTAGCTGTATAAGACTGTTGTTGGACAGACCAAAGACCAGGTCTGCCTTCTACTTAAGGGGGAGGTACAGTGAAGACTTTGGAATGTTTGTGGATGCTGGAGTGACTTTTTGGTGGTTTTCTGGGGTTATTAGTACCGTAGGCATTCTTTTGAACTACTCCGTAATAGATCTTTGGATATTGATTCTGACGTTGTTAATGGTGTGTGTAATTATTGCAGAAAATAAACAGGAAGCAGATTGTCGGAGCCACATGTTTTGTTATGTGTTCTTCCTGGAGTGCGTGTGTGTTTGTGGTCATTGCACATTGGGACTGTTGGTGGCACGTGGGTGTGGTGTCTACTCTTTACGGTGTAAGGTCATTGACCAGGGAAAACTGCCTTCATAGTCTCAACACGTCCAATTGAAAGTTGGGCCGTTTGCCCTTTTTGGAGGTCTTTTGTGGAATGTGAATTTTATTTACAGTAATGTGAACAGATTGCTACTTTAGGTTAGACTTTCAGTGATCCAGACCAGAATGCAGAACAACTCCAACATTGCCTTCTGGCAGATACGGTTGGTTTGATTTAAGCTCATGCTGATATATTGGTGGCTTTTCGCTTGCCAGCTGCCCTGCAGAAGCTTGTAGAACATATCAGCTTTTCAGTCCGTCACTACCATTCATCTTTGGCTATTTTCCCTCACCCGTGAATGTGTTTAGAAGCTAATAGCTATGGCCCGGCAGCCAACAGAGAGATGCATGGATGTGGTCACCACTACCGTAGACAAGAACCTTTTCAGAAGTCAGCTTTTTAATTCACTATTGATTCTTTGCAAACGACCTGTGTTTATACTTCTTCCTACTCACCTGTAAGTCAGTCTGTCCTGCCTCGTTACCGCACACACACACACACACACACACATTGATTCTGCTGTTGATTTTTATGTGGGTTATTTATCCACTTAAGATTACTGTTGCTAGGGGCAGATTATTACTTGTAGTCACATCATTCTCCTTAGAGCAGAGACAAATCCGTTGGCTAGTAAGAGCATTTGTTGGGCCGCACCTTAAATTCACGTGGCCTTTGAGTCACGCTCACTTGATGATATCACTTTTCCAGACGCGTGCAACCTTATTGGCGTGAAATCTTGTAACCCTCTTTAAGACAATCTTTAAGCCAATCACAGTGTCTTTCCATGCTTGATGACACTCAAACTGTCAGCACGTTGTCAACAAGGTGACAAGAAATTGCTAAAATTGAGCTTTTCCCCAAGGACACTGTTTTTTTCCCTATCTGACACGGGTTTGATTAGTTGACAAAAACCTGCAGCATGGCCTGTTGGTCTGTGAATTCAAATGGAGCACTGGAATACAGATTATGTGCGAAGTTGGCCGGGAGTTTGTGCAGTTTATTTTAGTTGCAAAGGAGGTCAGCGATCATACAGGAGCGTACAGCGTGCTCTTACACTTCACTGGATGCAAATGATTTACATTGTAAACGCGATGAGCCATTCTTGGTGCCAGTTCCCTGCGGGAAAGGTTGCACCAAAAGCTAGTACAAGGGCGTCAACAGATGTTTCAGGACCCCCTACTGGTACTTCCTGGAGAGGTAGCATGAGAAAGAGTCTGATAAAACAATGGTCTTATGGCTGATCCAAATGTCAGTCCCTTTGGCCATGCGGGCAATATTGGAACATGCAATATACTGTAATAACTAAAAGGAAAATTGTGATAATAAACATACAATGTAACTTACTCCCACTTAGGAAAGGGTCTGGCTGCTCAGTAACATTTGAGCAAAATCAAGATTTTTTGTAGGGATTCTCAATGATCAATTGGCCACCAATCATATGCCGAGTTCCTGATTGGCACATCCTAATGTATGCGCGGGACACGTAAGACTTTTATATGGCACCCCTGGCCCATAGCGCTCATCATAAATAAATAGAAACATTTAAAAATAGTCCATGTATTGGTACCTGATGATTTCGCTCATGGATGATGAGTATCAGCAGCATGTTGATTGATTGAAGGATTTCTAGTTTCAAGCCAATCGTTTGCCCCTGGAACATGTGATTTCTATCCACATTATTTCCTAGTGGTTTTCAAGTAAGAACAACTGAAAGTCAACCACGGAACAGATGCCTGCTGGGAACAATTTCCAAATGAAAATGCATCTCAACCTCAAAAATATATTCCCTAAAAACAACCGTCATAAATCATCCTCATGATATTACCCCAGGTACCGGTGCCTCTGACTACCCCCCAACCCCCACCCCCTGCTAGGGAGAGTTGCTTTGTCGCTGCCAGACTGGTGATGCGGGAAGACTTCAAGCCTGCGGCTGTTCAGACCAAATTGATTTTTTTTTAAAACTGAAACACTTGGGGAAGCAGATGTTGAGCAGACGGGTACGTGCATGGTGCATGTACCCGTCATAGCAAGTAGTCAGTGTTCAGCTGGTATAGGCAAGGCAATTTGCACACAAGGTAATTGAAAGTGCTTTACAGAAAAAAAAGGGTACAATCATTTCAGGAAAGAATTCCATAGAAAACATTCTAAAGTCATTACGTAAAATCCCATATATCATTCCGTAAAACTAAAGCAAAACTAAAATGACGAGTGCAGATAAAATTAACTGTCAAATATGCAGTTGAATAGAACTGTTTTCAGCCTGGATTTGAACATTGCCAAAATTAAGCATTGATCTTCTGGAAGACTTCCAGCATAAACTGAAAATCAGCTCTTAAAGTGTTGTCCTTGCTGTAGGCACCAGCAGGAGACCAGAGCTTCTCAGAGCCCGAGATGGTTCTAACATGTCAGACATGTACCTTGGCACAAGACTTGTGGACCATGTGGATTCATGCCTTAGTAATGGGGCTGGGATCATCAGTTGTGTTGCGCAGATGTCAGACTACTGTTAGACAACAAATGATGGCAAAAACCAATCAGCTACAGCGAGACAAACGGCCATCATTTCTTTAAAATGGATGGTCAGTCAGTCCAGAAAATTGCAAAAACATTGAATGTGTCACTAAGTGAATGAAAAGGTGTGTCCAAACTTTTGGTGTGTACCATATAATCAGCATAAAATGCAGCGAAACACTTTCTCAGGCTCAACAAGAGACAGGAGTGGCACAATTAACATCTGGCAGTACATTGCTACTAAACATTGGTCTTCCATGATAGCGGGTTTCAAATAGCACTACAGAGCTTGGTCGCCACCTACAGGATCATTATTGATAACACCCTGCTTCATAAAAAAAATCTCCTTCAGAAAAAAACTGCAAGATTAGGACCAGCAACCCATTAAATCCCTAAATCCCAAAGACTAGGGTTCATTCCTAGTATTCCAGTCAGGCTAGTATGCACAGAACATATCATAATAATAAGACCACAAGGGGGTCTTTGAGGTTCTGTATCAGTATCAACATTGTTCTGTTGATCTATAACAGTGTCTGGAGCCCTTGGGGGAGACTTTTAAGAAAAACAACAAACGTTGTCATCAGCAGCAGATCTCAAAAAGTCTGCATGGAACTTTGGGAACACCTCGCCTCCTTTCTAAAACGGAATTGGCAGGCGCTGAATGCGATGGAAATGGGATGGCGGGAAAGGCCTTTCACCCGGGCCTGCATCATAAACGCGCCACCTCATGACCGGAGGAGTCACGAGACACAAAGCTCACCAGATTTTCACCTGAATTGTAAGAAAACTTCCCAAATCCTTTTCAAATCAACCACCATCGTATTTTAGTCAAACGAGAAGAAAAGGCTTTGGAATGGTTTAAATGGTCTGAGAAATGGTGCCGGTTGGAAAAATGGACCAGAAAAACGTAGTCGAATTTTAGGAAAATCTGGGAATTTTGTGAAGCGAAATGTGAACCGATAGTGAACTCCCAATCCCAAAAGAGCAACGTGAGGCTTGAGGGGAAGGAGTAAGCGGAAAAAGGGAATCAGCTCAGATTAGGAGGCCAAAACGTGCCACAATCAAAACGATACCTGGAACGACAGCACCAAGTGCAAAATAAGGCTCTACTAATCCTACCTTGCTCACGTTAATGATAGCGAGCGTTAAACGTTTAGGAAAAGCTTTCAAATGCTAATGTTAGCAACTAGCAAAGCCAAAATGCTGTTGTTAGCGTGCGACACCCAGCATGGTAGCGTCTGCAAATACTTACGAAGGCTAACAATGCTAGCGATGCTAACGGTGGCACGCAAACAACTTCGCATGATAGCACCCAGTGTTGCTGCAAGTCGGTACTTATAAAAATAGTGAAAAAGGCTAAAGGTAACATTAGCATGTTAACATGTAACGGCTAGCATGGTAGCGTGTCTTCGATTTTTATAACAATGACAATTGGCTATTCAACTCACACAGCAATTCATGGTTGTCTAGAAAAAGTCAAGTGTTCTTCAGTTGCTAGTCCTCTTGTTGGTGCTGTTTTTGGTGATTTCAAAAAGGCCTTTGGTACGGTTGACCATCAAAAACTATCGTCTAGATTAACAAATTCTACTTTGCTGAGCAAGCAATCCTTTGGATACGATCGTACTTGCCAACCCGAAGCAAATGCGTGTCTGTCAGCGGTATCAAATCCCCATATTTGGACTGTCAAGTTAGTGTACCCCAGGGTTCTATACCTGGGCCTACATTATTTTCCATTATACATGAAAGATTTACCAAACATATGTCAACACTGCACTATATGCAGATGATGCTGTCATCCTTACAAAGGCAAAGTCTGACAAAGAAGCCTCAAAAAGGTTGACCTCAACAATCACCTGTATTGATGACGGGCTTACTAAATCATGTCTTTTACTAAATTCTAAACATTCTGCATGTTATTTTCGAAACAACTAGCAGCAAAGTCTCGTTGACATGTCTTTCTGAAAGGCGATGAGTTGCAGTTTGTACATGAATTCAAATATCTTGGTGTTGCTTTGGAGTCTACTTTTCCTTTCAAAAAAACATGTAAAAAACATATCCAAAATTCATTCATTTTCTATGCCGCTTATCCTCATTAGGGTGGCGGGTATGCTGGAGCCTATCCCAGCCGGCTTTGGGCGGGAGGCGGGGTACACCCTGGACTGGTCGTCAGTCATTCGCAGGGCACATATAGACAAACATTCACACTCTAATGGACAATTTAGAGCGGCCAATGAACCCTGGAGAACCCACGGGGTCACATTTGGTCGCTGTTAATTGCTGCTACCTTGGCTTACGGCTTGACTGCCCTGAGCGCTGTGAACAGACACGCAGATAGAACCACGTTACAACAAAACTATAGAAAAAGAAAGGCATGCGCATAAGTCTGTCATCTTCTGCTTGGCGGGCGTGTATAGATTGACAAGCAAGTAGAATTGCTGCGGGGGGTCGTATTGGAATGTAGGACCACAAAAGATCAGGACAATGTCAACTGAGGTGAGCCTTGCCAGTCTAGATATGCTGTGTTGCTGACGGTGGGAAAAGTACGACAACATTGCCAGATGTTTCCACTCTGAAGAAATAGCGTTTCAGGGCAACCAGAAAGCTGTTGCCGTGTGGATGAGAGTCGGAAACCTGAAAATGCTTTGCCCTTTTGACCTGATGACGTGCCCCTAAAGCCTGATTCTTTCAAATATTTGAAACTCAAAAAACAAATCCATGCTAACTAATTCCTTTAGTGCAATCGTCCCTTGTTTGTTGGGTTCAGTTGGTCCCAGAGCCGAGTGACCACAATAGGTGCATATCCGTGAGGTGGGATTCCATACTAAGAAACAGAATATTTTGTAGTTAGAGCATAGAAAACCTGCTTATGACTTTCTAAATGCAGCTTCAACCCGGTAGAAATGAAAGTACACATCAATAGTCACTTTTACTTTTCAGACTACAATGGATGAAGTACAGAGAACTCTACTGGAGCCTATGATGGACAAGAAACATTCGACTTGAAAGTACGGTATAACCACATTTAGAAAAAGTATGCTATCCCCGATGGGCTAAAAGTTGCCACAGAACAGAGTAAGTCATGTCTTGTTTACATAATCCTTTGTAAACACCATTCCACCATAGCGACAAAGCTGCAAAGCATTGTACATGTTCTATAAACATCTTTTGGCAGCGACATGCAGATGGGGGATGACAAAATGTTAAACAAATCAGACTACAAAACCCCTTTAGACTCATTAAGAAGCAGATTTACAACAATAATTAATGCGTAAGAAACTCCAGACTCATTTACACTCACCTTTCTGTGTTTTGAAGTCGGCCGATCTTCATCTCCATGTCCTAAAGCTAAAGTCCATGTTTTGCAAGTTCTCTATCTTACCTCCAAATGCTTCTCAATTCGTTTCCTCTTGGAATCTATTTGGACACGTTGTCCAAATCTTTGCTACAACCACTGTAAACATCTTCTGTCTCATACACTGCTATGTTTGTTTAGCTGAGAGGGGGTGCCCATGTCACTTCTGCTGACATGGATTTCATTTTGGAGAATTTACCGTGTGCGTTCAGAAAAACATAATTGCAAACAGTACATGACATACGAAGTTGATGTCCTTTAAACTGGAATAATGAATGTATGACCTCAGAGCTTGCGCATGTCTGTGTTAATCTTGATATTATTCATTATAGTCTACGTTGTTCAAATGGGAAGGAGCCCATCAATCTGCCGTGCAGGATGTTGCAAGGTGACAGAGCTGCTGCTGAAAAGACACACTAGACCTCCTCGCCGGGCGCCGCTCTTCATAACTCCTTCTTGCATACAGGGGGTTGTTCCCTGCTCCTCCCAAACGCCCTCAAAAGTCAAACACCCCCCCACAGCAACGGTGTGTCCTCTGCGGTGCTCGGCATTGACCTTCTTATTCATATTTATCAGCAATGAAATATGAATGACACGACTCTCTCTTGCAGACATGGTCTGGGCCCCTGCCTCCCCACATACCGCAAGCGCAATATACTGCAGAGCGTGTGTCCGCCCCCGACATGATGTCCATACATTGTGAAAGTTTGATGTGCAAAGAGGCAGTTTGGCTCTAAAGAGGCTCGGCTGTCAGGGGAGCTGCCAGAAACTGACATCGGTGCTCACATTTATACACATGAAGATGACTTTCCACTCATTTTCCTTCACTTTTTTTTATTCACTAGCCAAACCAGGCAACAAACATCCGGCCGCGCTTTGCAGTTCAATGCCGGAGTGGGTGGATAACGGCGCTCAATGTCCTCATAAACGCAGAGAAATCGCACAGAAAAAGGTGCCGCATTCTTGGCAAAAATGTTAAGAATAAATTCCAACAAAGAGAGAGATGATCTTTTTCATTATCTGCTTATCTACAATAAGCAGATAATCATCAGTCACTTCGGTTTTGTAAACAACACAAACATTCCACATCCCATCGTTACCTGTTCTGAAGTACGCATGTAATCACGTCTGAACTACAGCGGAAGCTCAAAGGTGCAACACTAAATCTACTGGGAAGAAACTATTTTTCCAGATTGGAAAAAGGTTCGGCAGACGGGGGTGGTGTACCCCCTTTTTAAGAATGGGGACTGGGAGGGTGTACTCCCACTATCATTGGGCCGCACTCCAGAGACTCTGGAGAGGAGGATCTGCCGAATATTTGAATTCAGGAGGATTCAGTGTGGTTTTCGACCTGGTTGTGGAACTGTGGACCAACTCTACTCTCTTGGCAGGTTCGCTGAGGGTGCATGGGACTTTGCCCAACCAGTCCACATGTGTTTTGTGGACTTGAAGAGCGCATTCGACCATGCTAGTCAAGGAATCCCGTGGTTAGTACTCAGGGAATATGGGGTACCGAATCACCTGATTCAGATGGTTTGCTCGCTGTAAGACCGGTCTCAGAGCTTTGTCCACACTGCCAACAATAGTTCAGACTTGTCCAATGATGAACTTTGTCATCGATTCTGTTTGTTACTGTTGAGGGGATCTGGTTGGATGGCTGCAGAATTAGGTCTCTGCTTTTTGCAGATGATGTGGTTCTGCTGGCTTCATTGGGCTCTGAACCCGTTGTGTTGTTACCTTCAACCCTCACCGGATCGGTTTGCATACAAGTACAGCTGTGTTGAGAATCAGTACCTCCAAATCCGTGTCCATAGTTCTTGGGTGGAATGCCATCTCCATGTCAGGGCTGAGATCCTGTCCTGAGTAGAGAAGTTAACGTACCTGTGGGACTTGTTAACGCGTGAAAGAAGGATGAAAGGTGAGACTGGGAGGATTCTGTTCGTCATTTTCTATGCCGCTTATCCTCATTAGGGTGGCGGGTATGCTGGAGCCTATCCCAGCCGGCTTTGGGCGGGAGGCGGGGTACACCCTGGACTGGTCGCCAGCCAATCGCAGGGCACATATAGACAAACAACCATTCACACTCACATTCCCACTCTAATGGACAATTTAGAGCGGCCAATGAAGCTAACATGCATGTTTTTGGAATGTGGGAGGAAACCGGAGTACCCGGAGAAAAGCCACACACGCACGGGGAGAACATGCAAACTCCACACAGAGATGCCCAACGGAGATTTGAACCCAGGTCTTCCAGATCTCCTGACTGTGTGGCCAATGTGCTAACCACTCAGCCACCGTGCGGCCCACAACACTTGTTATTTGACGAAATGATATAAATAAAAATGCATCTCAGCCTTGTGTTATAGGTGAACTAATAAATGAACTATAATACAAATTGAGCATTCGCCATTAAGAGCAGCATTCAACTTGAGGATGTGGTATTCTCCGTTGGTCACTGGTGTAATTGTTGGGTGAGACCTTTTATTACTGGTTTATTTGATCTCCGATCAACAGCCACAATAATAATAATAATTGTAATAATCATAATAATTATAATAAACAATCATAACCACAACCACAGTCATAAGAATACTATAGTACTAATATGGGTGACTGTTGCAGAAATTGCTCACACTGAGTTTGAACTCTGAACTCGGCGTCACATCCTGTACCCCATTAATTCCGCTCCCTTACAAGGTAAACTTAAATGGCTTATTGTCTGTTATTATGTATACTTTACTGGGTATTAGGAGTATAAAGGTGACTATAGGGGTGTTTTTCAAGTCTAAAGGGCTCTAATAATGTCAATTAGCATATTTGGGTGTGGAACCAATTTGCTGTGATTTTTGGTGGAAAAAAGTGTAAGAACTGTAAAAAAATCTATGCATGCTTTAACATAACATTGTTCTTCCTATCTTAGAACTCCTTGTTGACCCTGAAAGAAAAGGTGTGAGTTAAGTTAAACCTTTGATGCTCTCATCTTTGGAGGTCCATCAGCCCAAAAGGTCGTTTTAATTACAGATTGTTTGCTTTATTGGGTACTGTATATGATCTTACAGACGGGAATGTAAAGAAAAAACCCTCAAAGGTGGCGTATTTATCAGGTGATGATTTCAAGCTCACTGATTGTGTTTAGGTTTGAAGGTATGGCTGCGGAGAAAGGATAAGTATAGCCGTGGTACTTGCGAGCAGATTCCTTCATGAAACATTGAGCACAAATGCTGAAAGCTTGAAGAAGTGACGCCACTGAGTGCCAGGCTTTACCGTGTCATTTCAGGCTGGTAAAAGTTGGGCATTTTGCCTTCTAAAAATGCCCAATGTGTTCAATTTTTCTTGTATTCTGCAGTTTTTTCATTGTTCTTAATGCAAAGGATTGCTCTTTTTGATTGCGTAATGTTATTAAGCAGGTCTTGAAGGGTTGCTCGCATGCTTATTGGGACATAGTGCTGCACTGCTTTTGTGTTGTGAATATGAAATCAAACCGCAGAGGGCCCGGTAGACCGCCAGCAGGGACTCCATAGTCAATACTTTGAATGGAATCAGTCTTTTCACTTATATATCGCTTTTCAGCACGCCATGTGTCTCATTATGCAATAATTGACATGTTCTGCAAGCCTGGGCGTGAGATGATTATGTGAAGTGACGCAGATAACCTTCCTGGCTGAGTCTCATTAGTGGTGAAACGACAAACGACAACATTGACCGATTAATGCGAAATCAAGAGCGGATTCATCACAAACATCTTGGAGAGGAATTATGTAATTCAGATATGAATTTAGCACCGCATCTAATGTTTAAAAGTGTCTCGGATGATCTCCTTTGAACATCTAGTCAAAAGTGCTGACACACACTTCATCACCATCTGAAGGGGAGCAAGGCATCCTTATTGCATTAAGAATGCTGTGTGTGTGTGTGCGTGTGTGTGTGGGTGTGAAGTTGCTGCAGGTGATGATAATTGATATGATATGAAAAATGATATGATTACAGAGTAGGGGTGCTGGCCATGAACTGAACCAGATTATAGAAAATGCGATAAACCCATTTCCACCAAACTTTGCAGAAGGATTTGTCCCCTTGGCAGTAAGGGGTCCTTGTAATTGTCCTGACTTTGAAAATGTATATTTAATCCATGGTATTGGTATCAGGCAATTTTACTCATAGATGATGGTGTTGGATTTGGCAACGATACCGATCATATTAATGAATTGTTCATTTATTTACAATGAGTGCTCTGGTCGAAGGGTGCCGTGTAAAGGGGAGAAGTCGGGACAATTCCAAGGCCCCGTGACTGCCAGGGGATGCTAATAAAATTTGTAATTATTTAACTAGTAATGTGATTTTGCAGGCAGAATTCCTGGATGCAGCGCTGATTCTGGCTATATGATATGAAAAAAGGAACCATAAAATTACCTTAATTTAGACAAAAACATATTTGACTTCGTTTTTGAAGAGAACATATCTAATTGCATAAATTCCAAGAATGGTGCAGCCACTCATTACTGACTCCCTTCCTCAATATTTTATTTCTATTTTTGGAGGGGTTGTTGTCGATGGCTTTTTTTGGAACTATGGTCTTACATTTTTGATCAGCTGATGAACAGCTTATGCTTGTTTGCAATAAATTGCTCACTGTAAACATTTTTCTCTCACTCCCTATTCTTCTTTTTGCATTTTCAAGCTTTACTTAGAACCTTAAAATCCAACAGCGTGAAGTATAAACGACTGGAATTGTTTAACCGGTCTTAACATTTTCATAATGAGTCTGTTTATATAAGAAGGCAATTTTTAGTGATCCTTTGCTGATGCCTCCCTTGCCTCGGCCATGCGTTAGCCACTGCCTGCTGGCTATTTAGGACAACACTTCCCAACTTTTGTGGCGCAAACACAACGAGCAGCAGTCAACATGACCGTGCTGACTCGTGCATGTTATTTATCAAACAGGGGCATCGGCCCGGAAGTTCGCCTGTCATCTGAGACGCAGCTCGCATGCGGTCAGTCAAGTGTGCATTCGTCTTGTACATGCAAATGCATTTAGCATCAAAGAGCATTGCACAGACGAAGCGGCTTTCTACCGCACTGAACGGCGGCTCATCCGCTGCTGACCGCTTCTGCACATTCTTGACCAAAAAATCCGTGGAGTGCAGTTGCTGTGAGATGTTGCACAGGCCGAGGGAGTTTGCAGCTTTGTGGCTTTTTCAACTTGACTTCCTCTAAGCGAAACGCCCGGCGGTGACTCCATTCTTGACACTGCACGTGAGAAAAAAGAGCTGGCTTGTACTTTTCTTCTTTTTCCTTAATGAATCCCACTGCATTGCTCTGGTAATGACCACGCTGTAATCTCTTTCTATGGACATGCCTGTGCTCCAGCCCTCCTCCACTTCTGTCCTTCTTTCCCAATTCACTTCCTGTTTACTGCCTTTGCTGCTGTAATTAGCTTCCTCCTCACTAAATCAGACGCTAATTTCATGCAGATTTTCAGCACAAACATGTACATAAATATGGTGCAGACCGTTTGAGAACTGGCGGTTTTGGGGATTAACAAACCAAATGAATGAATATATAACTGGTTGAAAATGATTCTTCTTTATCCGACCACACGACTTTGGAAATGATGCCGTACTGTCTTTTTATGTAACATAAGTTGTATTCTGTCGGAACCAGCTGGTTTGCTTAACCAATACGAGGGTTGTACCATGCTATTGGCTGGCAGATACCATCAGCCGATATTGGCATAGAAATGAGGTATCTGAGCATATCAGTACCATTTTTTCATAATATCTGTACCATTTCATTTCATCATGATACCAGTTTCTTGCGCCACTCCTGCACTTTAGACACCTCGTTGTAAGTTCTTATCACATTAGCAATTGGGGTAGGAAACCCGCAGCTCAGGATCCTCCTTGCTGTGGCTCCTTTTGATTATGACAACAAAAAAAGGTGTAAGGATTATTTACAAACAGTTATCCCTAGTTACATCCTGGTTCAGTCATCACTAAGTCGTGGGTTTTTGAAAACTACAAAACTAAAGTGGTTTAAAGTTACATTGGAATACACCATACCACCACACCACTCTTCTATGAATGACCACTTTATTGTGGTAGAGGGGTTGGAGTGTTGAGTGATCCAAGGAATTGTTCAGGGCTATATGCCCCTGGTAGGGTCTCCCAAGGCAAACAGGTCGTAGGTGACGTGCCAGACAAAAAGTGATTCAGAAGACTCTTATGAACAAAAACAAGAGGTGGGACCGCACATTGCCTGGACGTAGGACACCGGGGTCTGTGTCTGGTGTTCAGGTGTTCATCTGTGGGGCCGTGTACAGCTAGAAGAAGCTACCTGGGATCTCCCCCATTGACCCAACACCTGCAGAGGTAAGCATAAGGGTGCGAGATTGACTTGAGCATGTTGGAGTCATCCAGGGTGGACGAGAGGGTCTTTTTCCTACACCTTCAGGTTGTGGAATGGGTTGTTTTTTTGTGGGTACGCGTCAAACAGCAGTTCAAAGTACCCCAGTCTATCAGAGGGGTGCTGGAGAGCACCCCACCTGGTGACATCGTAGTTTTCCTGGAAGACCTCTACACCCATGTGGGCAATGACAGTGAGGCCTAGAGGGGCGTGATTGGTAGAAACGGCCCTGGGGTGTGATGTTATTGGACCTGTTTGGCTTGGGTGTGGGAGGATTTCGGTAGGGTCATAGAGCACGGCATACCTTCTATACAGGAAGCAGAGTCTGAGGACACGAACGCGGACAGTTCCATCACTACGGCTAAGGTATCTGGGGTAGTCAGAACACTCCCCTGTGGCAAAGCTCCGGGAGTCCATTGAGGCAATGGATATTGAGAGACTGTCTTGTCTGACACTTCTCTTAAACATTACATGGACGTTTAGAGCAGACCGGATTGGTGGTACCCATTTTAAAAAGGGTGACCGAAGGGTGCGATCAAGTCTATTCTAGTGTACTGTGAAGGGAAGAGTATGACCATTAGTCAAACCTCGATTACAGGGGATGCAATGTGGTTTTTGTCCTTATCGTGGAACACTGGACCTTCTCTAGACCCCTGCTATGCTGGAAGGTATTTGGGAGTTTGCCCAACTGGTCTACATGTGATTTGTAGACTTGAAAAATGAATTTGTCCCTTGTGGTGTCCTGTGGGGGGGTGCTTTGAGAGTACCTTATTGGTGACACGCTACTACGTGCCATTTTGTCCTTTCTGTCCATTCCGGAGCAGTAGCCTGGTTTGCATTGCCAGCAGCAAGCCCGTATCTGGTGAACACTGGCGTCCGCCAAGAGGCCTTGAGATCTCTTCTCTGCTATTCACAGACGATGTGGTCCTGATGACTTCATTAGGCTGTGACCATCACTGTTCACTGGGGCGGTTTGCAGCTGAGTGAGAAGCTTCTGAGATGAGATTTACCACCTCCCTATGCGAGGCCATAGTTCTGTCAGTAAGGGGTGGATTGCGCCATCCGGGTTGGGAGCAAGGTATTGTCCCAGGTGGAGGAGTTCAAGTATCTCGGGGTCTTGTTCACAATTGAGGGACTATGGGCGCATGAGGTCGACAGACGGATCGATGGAGCATCTGCAGAAATGCAGTCGTTGTATCGGGTAGTCGTGGTGAAGAGAGAGCTGAGCTGAAAGTGCTCCATTTTCAGTCAATCTATGTTCCCACCCTCACCTATGGTCATGATCTTTGGGTCATGACCAAAAGAACAAGATTGTGGATACAAGCGGCTAAAATGAGTTTCCTTTGTAGGATGGCTACACTGACCCTAAGAGAGAGGGTGAGGAACTCGGTATGTATCCATCCATCCATCTATGCTGCTTGGCCTCACCAGGATCGGGGGGGTATGCTGGAGCCTATCCCAACTGACTTTGGGCGAGAGGACTGGTCACCAGCCAATGGAAGGGCAATTAGTAGTTTATTTAAATTGATAATGTATGTAACACAAGTATTAATGAAATGTCTTATATTCTTTATGCTATGATATGAAATACATTACTAACAATTTACCAGGTGATTTCAATCTTTGTGTTGGTATCAGATCTGTATGGCCGATACCAGCGATGGTATTGCATATCACTCTCTAATAAAAAAGAACGATAAATGCTCCGAGTATGTGGCACTGATATTCATGTGTTTTTTGCTTTGTGGTACCATCCATGTGTTTTT
This sequence comes from Oostethus manadensis, assembly GCA_024372805.1. NCBI lineage: Eukaryota > Metazoa > Chordata > Actinopteri > Syngnathiformes > Syngnathidae > Oostethus > Oostethus manadensis. Next base: position 1,902,894 of record QODF01000059.1, on the reverse strand, counting down.
GTTTGGGGCACAAGTGAAGGGAGAACTTCAGTGTGAGGCCGGGTTCTTGATTATGATGCACAAAGAAAGTTTTTAAAGGGCAAGAATTTCACTGGAAAGATCATTTGAGGCAAACACAGGCCACGTAACCAGCAGCCTGATTTTAAATTTATGGAGAAATGAAGCCGCTTCAGTGGCTATGAAGAAAATAATGACATTTTGGACTGATATGTTTTAGCGCTCACATCAGCGCTACCCAGCCGTCAGAGCTAAGGCTTAACCGATGAACCAAAACACGCACTCACGTTCGGGAAAACAAAGCCTAGGGTTGTGTGACAGAGTGCTGTGGTGGCGACTCATTCCTTTTCCACTGAAGCTGCAGTTAATGCCGTCGACCGTCCCAGGGCCTTTACGGAGACGTTGCTCGCTCGCAATTTTAGCTTGAACTATAACCGCAAAAAGAGCATTTTCTGTGCATCTACTAATTTGCTGCTTGGAGGCAAATCAAACACACTACAGCCTGCAGATAAAACTAACTTGAGTGGAATGAATGCATGCAATGGCAATATACTGAATGCAGTGGAAGATAGTTTTCTTCATTATTATAATCTAATCCTAATTCTAATTAGTTACAACGTTCGTTTGAAAGAGTGAACATTTAGAGCTGGATAACTGCTCACTCAAATAGCGGATACAATCATCACTTTCTGTTTTGTCCCTTATCTCCCTTAAACCGTTCTCCCTGCAACCGCCATCTAGGAAGCTCCATCCATTCCATTTTCCTCCGCTTATCCGGGTCCAGGTCGCGGGGGCAGCAGTTTCAGTAGGGAAGTCCAGACTTCCCGGTCCCCGGCGAACTCTTGCAGCTCCATCAGGAGGACACCAAGGCATTCCCAGGCCAGCTGTGAGACATAGTCCCTCCAGCGTGTCCTAGGTCTTCCCGGGGGCCTTCTCCCGACTGGGCATGCCCGAAACACCTCACCGGTGAGTTGCCCTGGAGGCATTCGGACTAGATTCCCGAGCCACCTCAACTGGCTCCTCTCGATGTGAAGGAGCAGCGGCTCTACTCTGAGCTCCTCCCGGATGGCCGAGCTCCTCACCCTATCTCTTAGGGTGAGTCCAGCCACCCTACGGAGGAAACTCATTTCCTGCGGCATGTAGGAAGTTTTACAATACAGTGCTATTTTAACCGACGCTAGCCTTTGGTACCACTTCTACCTTGAATTCAGTTCTGACACTTTTTGTGACCTTCCTAAATAAAAAAAAAGCACAGGTTCCCATAAGGAGGAAGGTAGGCGACATAAAGTTGTTTTATGAAGAAATAAACTACACACACACATAATAAAGATGAAATGGTTTACCTGGCTGGAATCTGTCTATAGTGTCTCAGAGAACCATTCATTCTTCACAGAGACTGAGTCCCTTGTGTTTTCAGATACACTATGAAGTGATCTCCTAGGTAAACTGCTACAGGTGTGACCAGTAGAGGGTTACAGTGCTGGTAGGAACAGTACGTAGAGTGAGAGTGGGAGAAGAAGAAAAAGAGAGTGAATGAATGCGATGTTGTAGCTGGATGATGCAACCCTGAAAGAGCTCGTGATTAAAAGTTCATGAAGAGTTACTAGGCCTGTTTCTTTCTACACCATCAACAAAACATCACCAATGCGTTGTAGCAAGGATTTTTGCCATAAACCAAATCCTACGAGGTCACTACCTATACTAAGGCACAATATAATTAGAAAAATATTGTGTGCCGAAAGTCAGCGTCGTGGCCTGCAGGGACACTTTCAGACAACGTGTCCAACGTGCAGATGAGACAGCAACACAGTACGTGGCTGCGCTGAGGAACCTGGCAGAAGCATGTGGATTTGGAACAATGAAAGGAGGAACCTGGGAGCACCATGTGGATTTGGAACAATAGAAGGTGAGATGATAGGAGACCAGCTCATTTCCAATGCACATCTCTGCTACCCACTTCCTCACATGGAAGACCTGTTTGCAGAACTGGCTTGAGCGACACATTGTAGCCAAATAGACCTGAGCTCAGTTAACCACCAGTTACCGTTACATCCAGGTAGCTGCAAGTTAACCGCTTTCATAACACACAATGGCTTATTCCAGTTCACACGAGTTCCCTTTGCCAACAGTAACCATCATGCTCCAAAACTACAGAGCTACGCCCCGTGCCACAAACAATGAGTCCGTTTTTCAGCTCCTCAGGGGAAGACCATTGAGGACCAAGCTTCACATACTGCCAAACCATGACAATACAGGACAGTGAGACCCAGAGTAGCGTTGCAAGAAACTAAAAGTAAGAGTTACACGGACAAGAAAAGAGGCGCTAAACCCCCCAAATTGCAGTTGGAGACGAGGTGCGTATCCGCAAGCCTTTTCCTGCGGGAAAGGGAGACAGACAATACACGGATCCTGTATCCGTTCATCAACAAACTGGATTCAGCACCTGCATCTTGAGTGGCGGGAAAAGATGGAATGCCTCACGCCTTTCGCGCTGCCAAGAAAGAGCAAAGGAACCACCACAAGATGGTACTGGTATGGAAAAAAGCGACCAGACGGAGACTTTAGGAAGCCGTACTGCTCCACAAACCACCAGCATGGACTAAGGACTATATCATGAAGTAGTCTGTGTTGTTGATGAAATGTTGTTACAAACTGTTGCATTTAAAAGTACCCTTTAGTTCAACTGTTAATTCTTGAGGTGTTTTGGACCCTGCTAGCTGCTGACTTAAGTTATTTAAAAGTTGAATATTCAAGGAATGCACTTATGGTATTGACATGATTATGGCAGCTATTTCAAAGTAGGACGGTGACCTCAAAGCCAAGGTTGCAAGTTTTGAAATGACTAACAGTTGCACAACATTGCAAAGTGCTGTTGTGTAATCGTGTGAGTAATGGGGAGATGTTGTGTTTTCAGATGTTCTGCCTAGAAGTGATGTCATAGTTATACTGCTACAGGTCCGACCAATAGAGGGGACTGTTACAGTGCTGGTAGGAACAGTACGTAGAGTGAGAGTGGGAGAAGAAGAAAAAGAGAGCGAATGAATGCGATGTTGTAGCTGGATGATGCAACCCTGAAAGAGCTCGTGATTAAAAGTTCATGAAGAGTTACTAGGCCCGTTTCTTTCTACACCATCAACAAAACATCACCAATGTTCACCAACCACGAAAACTAAGACCGTGTACGTCATACTTGTAGCAAGGATTTTTGCCATAAACCAAATCCTGCGAGGTTCCACTCTACTTGGGACACTAGCTATAATTAGTCAATTCACCAATCGGAGGTTGGACTTCAGCCTTTAGTTTTTGCTGAATTTGTTATTTTTCCATCCTAGCAGGACAGTGTGGACAATTGCACGCTCCCAACTTTGTGGGCTCTTTTCTGGTCCCGGTGCGCACAGCAAGGTTCGTAATTGCTTCCTTGGAGACTCTCACATCACACATCTGCAAAACCTTGCAGGCGGTTTTCCCAGGACAGTGCAGAAGGCTCTGCTTCTATGGTCACGTCCTGTAACCTCGGGGTTTGAAAGTCATCAGTCGGTATACAGTCTATGGTTTTTCAAAACTATTAATTAACAAAGGATGGCTTTTTTGTGGTCGACTATACGCTATAACTAGTCTAAAAATATTGAAAAGTTATATGTAGCGTTCCGGTTGTTAGGCATCAATAATGACCTGACCCTATATTAGATTACCTTTCACACTGCATGGAGACTACTGAGCCGGCAGCCAAAGTGCAATGGCATGCCATAGCTGAGATCAAGTGGGGAAAAAAAGGTTCTCCTCTCATTCTGTGTGGAAGTGGTAAGTTTTCAGTTTATTTGTCCTTTTTCCCAACTTCGTTTGAAACAAATGAAAACTGCATTTGTTTTTAAATAATTAATTAAACAGGTAACAGATAGTAACAGATAAAGAGCAAGCACTGTGTGATGATCTAGCAATCTGTGATCTACCATTTACCAGTTAAACCATTAAACATCATAAATGTTACAAAAGTATGAACATCTGCTCCACTCTGACAGCTTGGTGGGAATTTCTTAAAATAAACAAATGTTCCCTCTATCCATGTAAGCTGACACCCATCTGGAACAACCCTGACATCCTACAAAATAAAAGAATGATAAACTTTTCTCTGTGGAAAAACAAAGGGATAAAACACTTAGATAATATCATAGTAGAAGGAAAGTTTGTGTCATTTGATACGCTCACCTCCCAATATGGAATCAGCAGCACCAAATTTTTAGAATACCACCAAATCAAATCTATAATAGGAAAAAAATACACGCCCAATCAATTGAACCTGCAAATGCCAACCAAGGGGGCAGAATTCTGTAGCCTCTGCGCCCCAAAGTTATTATCAAAAATATATAGGCTTAACAATAAAACAGAAGATTTAATACACCTACCGACTGCAAAATGGGAAACAGACCTACTCAGTAATATGGATCAAAACACATGGATACAAATATGTTCAAATACATTTAAAATGACGAAAAACTTCAATCTACAGCTGATTCAGTTCAAAATTCTTCATAGGACTCATTATACAGAACAAAGGATGTTCAAGATGGCTCTCACAAAGTCAAGGAAGGACCTGGGTTGGTGGAGTGAGCATGGGGTTGCGCGGGTGTGGGTTTGTGTGCGCGAGTGCTGGTGTGTGTCAGTGTGTGTTTCTGTGTACGTTGGGTGCAGGGATTTTAACAGTGGTGTGGGCACTGGGGACGGTAATGGGAGCTGAGGTGTGTGACTGTGCCTGGAGGGTTGCTGCCTGTTCGAGTGGTGGGGTGTGTTTCCCGGGTTCCTCTCGGATACGGGGAGGGGATGGCTGTGGTGGTGTTCGGGGTGTGTGGGCCGCGGGGATCTCCTACAGTGGCGTGCCTGTTGGCTTTAAGCGTGACATCTGGGAGAGGCTGCTCCCGGACTGCGGTCGCTGGGCGTCCGGGGCCTATGAATGACCTCGCCCCGTGCCGGCCCCTGCCCCGCAGTGGGCCCCTGGGAACTGGGGTGCCTACTACCTATTGCCTCGTCCTCTGGGAGGGAATTTTTTTTTTATTCCTCCCAGTCCCACTATCCCTCGGGCCCTTGCCCCCCCACTCCCTGTAAACAAGCACATAGGATGTTGGGGAGTGCGCGTGCTTCATGGGGGTGTGTCACAAACATGACCTCCTTCTGTGGTGCCCTGGGGCCGCAAACTCGGTTTTAATTACACTTACTCACTATACATGGACTCACAGACACCTCACATTCATTTTTGGGGTGGCAGGACTCGTGTCACCTGGTGGGCAGAACTCCTCAGTCGTGCTCAGCCGGCGATGTTGTTCTGCCGATGGTGTCAAGCAGTTTCGGCTTCTCAATTTTAACTGCCCACACAGACACATCTCACTCCTCATAACACTTTTAGTTGGGTGGGGGGCGGAGATTAGAGGGTCCTATTACACCCCTGTTTTCTTGGACGCTCCCTGGGGCGGAGGGCGCTCAGGGGGAGTGGGTCGGTTCGGCTCCGGGTCTCAGTCGGCTGCAATGCTGGAAGGAGTGCAGTCGTGTGTGTGTGTGTGTGCGTGTGTGCATAGGACTGTGGCTGTGGCATTCCCGGCGGCCGGGTACGGTGGTATGGACCCGTGTCTCAAGGGAGCTCGCGGTGGTGCTGCTCGCTGCATTGGAGGGGGGCACATACAGGTGCATATGAGAAAATGTACGTGTGTGGGTGTATGCGTGTTGGCATGTGTGAGTGGGGGAACAGGGTTTGGTGTGGGTACTGGGGCTGGGGTGTGTGAGCCCTGGGGGTGGGGTGGGCGGGGTTCTGTTTGGGGGGGGCAAACCAATAGGCCCTCTACGGGCGCCTGCCTCTGGCGTTGGGGTAGGCCCGCGGCAGCTGTGTCTGGGGCGGCCTGGGGCTGCCGGGGTGTTGAATTTGGCCCCTGCTTTGGGGATTGGGTGACTTCTGGACTTCTGGGCTGTTCTGGTTGTTGCTGAATCTGTGATTATCATGGTAGTTTATAATATGGTTGAAATATGTTTGTGAGGTTCTTCTGCACCCTTTCTTATATCCCTCACCCCACCCCCCCACCTGTCTCTTTTCAGGTCAGGTCCGGTATGGAAATGAGGTTTAACAAAATTCATAATAAACGCAGTCAAATGTCAAGGGAGACTCATTTGGATTATGAAGTCTCCCTTGGCAAAGCAATTTTACTCAGCATTTAAAGGCAGCTTGACTCCCATTCAGCTGTTATGATGCTGGACAGAGACAAAAATATATAATATAAAGAAGTTATTTCACACCATCAGAACTGAATAAAATGTCATTTGCAGATAGATATTAAAGTGAATTAATATCCATCACGCGTCTGCACAGACGCTACTAAAGCTGCAAGGAGGTGTTTGATCAACAAGCTTTTTAATGCAAGAAACACGCATCCATACAAAGCCTGCCATGCTTAAATCCATCGCTTTAGTTCCTAGTATTGATTGGATCGATTGATTAGCTTTGAAATGATGATAGGCTGATATTTATTGTCTGGTTATGGAATATAGATTGATACATCCGTGTAGCGGATGACACCCCTAATAATGCTTAATTATTGCACTAACATGCGGTGTGAACTACAGCACAAACTAAGATGTTTTCATGAACAAAAGCAAAATGTACGCTCCTTTTTCATTCTTAGATGTTTCCATACACGGCTCCCAGTGGAAAGAATTGTATGCGCCAATGTGCACACAGCACAACCCTCATGGCGTCCACTAATTAGCGGTGGAAGAAGATACGATTTGGAAAGCCAATGCAAAAACCCAAAAACAACGAAAGCCGTCAGTGACCCAAAGTTAGCGGCCATTCGGATGCACCGCAGCTTCCAGTTAACGTTAACTCCTGGGAAAGTTAGCGTAATCTTGACCCATGGGCTGGAGTTGACGCTAATTCCCTGGGACGGGAGTGTAGCGGTGTGTGATTTGGCGGCGTATGCTAAGTGCTGCGGCAGCTTCAGGCTAGTCTGCGGGCACCAGGGCGGAGAGAGAGCAAGCTGGGGAAGTACTGACTAACTGGCCTGATTAGACTGGGTGTGAGATGACACGGATCAGAAAGACAGTAAACCAGCCGGAAAGACAGATTACGATGCGCATTAAGAGAGATGAAGCGCTTCTTCCTTCAGCTGCAGCCCCCAAAAAAAGATCAGAGGTTGCTTCCATGGGAGCGATTCCCCTTCCGGTCCTCCTGGCCTCTGCCGGACTGCGCTGGTGTAAGAAATTGGCTGAGGATGCGCGTCATGCCTTCATTAGCTCTCATTTGGCCCAAGGCCTTTTCACGCTGCATCATCTGCTTCTCTTACATCCCCCCTCTTTGCTGCAAAAGGTGACGTGGAGGGAACACAAACGCCTCATCACGTTTGCAACAAGCGAGTTTGCTCGGCAACAAGCGCTGATCGATGCAGACACGTGTCCACCCTGCTTTGTTGTGTTGCCCCAACCCACCCCCACACCCACCCCGGCATTTCTTCCGTACGCCAATCAAAACGGATGCATTTTAAAAACTTTCATTCGATACGATTCCAGACTTGCATCCTACATTAGACAGTAAAGAAGCCAAGTCGATAAAAGCGGGAGCCCTGCAGTATTTTCAAAAGTGTAAAAGAGCACGTCATATCTTCTTCTGCAGCATACGGGTAGGATACCTCCTGGGGGCACGGCGGAAGTGTGCCTACGCTACGTATGACGTAGCGTTCTCTGATTGGCCAGTTTAAATGCCGTACTGCACTTCGCTGCATATTAATAAACTTTTAGAGTTTTAACTCAATATACATTCTATTTCAGGTTGTATTATTACATTTGTAGTCCAATACTCGTTATTTATACAGTATTTCATGTGCACAACTGTGCTTGCCAATTAGCCAATTTACATGTTAAATGTTGTTCAGGTTACAAAATAAATTCGGCTTGCAAAAATCAAACAAATTATTTTGTACTTAAAAAAAACAAAATCATTTGTAAATAACATTAAATTTAATGCCAAGGGATGTCTAGTTTCAAAAGATGGGCTGTTCTTAAAAACAAGATACGATCTGAAATCCCACAGTTTTTGCATGCTTAAGTTGTTTGTTGCAAGTGGCAACGTGTCCGACTTTGTTCGACAGTTCTCGAACGCACCACCTTACTATCTCCCACGCTGCACAAATAGACCACTATGCTGTTTTCACCTCCTTTTTCTTAAACCACATATTTGGTCTTAACTGCACCTTCTATGTGGGAAAGTTTAATAAAGGTAAGATCTGATGACCTCACTGAGTGCAGTGCACCTCTCTGAAAAACAAACTCCAGGTTTATACTGGCAGACGATGGGTCTGGATTCATTTAGTGGTTTTCTTTTGATGGTGTCCCTGTCTTACATAATACATAGATCGCTATAATTTATAAACACTACCATTCAAAAGTTTGGGGTCACTTAGAAATGTCCTTATTTCTAAAAGACTTTTCAATGAAGGTAACTTGAAACTAATGAGAAAAGCACTCCATACATTGTCAACGTGGTAGATGACTATTCTAGCTGCAAATGTCGGCTTTCTGGTGCAAAAACTGCATAGGTGCATAGAGGCCCATTCCCAGCAACCATCACGCTAGTGTTCCAATGGTACCATGTGTTTGCTCGCTGTGTCAGGTTGACTTTGAGCGTCACATTTGTGGGGTGGATCAAATGCTCAAAATGGCCTGAAAAAGACAACTTTCATGGGAAACTCGACAGTCTATTCTTCCATCCATCCATCCATCCTTATCGGAGGTCGGGTCGCGAGGGCAGCAGCCTAAGCAGGGAAGCCCAGACGTCCCTCTCCTCGGCCACTTCGTCCAGCTCTTCCTGGCGGCCAGCTGAAAGACATAGTCTCTCCAACGTGTCCTGGGTCTTCCCCGAGGCCTCCTACCGGTTGGACGTGCCCTGAACATCTCCAAGGAAGGTGTTCGGGAGGCATCCTAACCAGATGCCCGAGCCACCTCATCTGGCTCCTCTCAATGCGGAGGAGCAGCGGTTCTACTCCGAGTCTCTCCCAGATGACGGTGCTTCTCACCCTATCTCTAATGGAGAGCCCAGCCACCCTGCGGAGAAAACTTATTTCGGCCGCTTGTACCCGCCATCTTGTCCTTTCGGTCACTACCCAAAGCTCATGACCATAGGTGAGGGTAGGAACGTAGATCTACCGGTAAATTGAGAGCTTTGCCTTTTGGCTCAGCTCTCTTTTCACCACGACTGATCGGTGCAGAGTTTGCATCACTGTAGACGCCGCACCAATCCGCCTGTCCATCTCTCGTTCCATCCTTCCTTCACTCGTGAACAAGACCCCGATGTACTTAAACTCCTCCACTTGGGGCAGGACCTCATCCCCGACCCGGAGATGGAACTCCACCCTTCCCGGGAAAGAACCATGGACTCGGACTTGGAGGTGCTAATTCTCATCCCAGCCGCTTCACACTCAGCTGCGAACCGATCCAGTGAGAGTTGAAGGTCACTGCTCGATGAAGCCAACAGGACCACATCATCTGCAAAAAGCAGAGACTGAATCCTGCGGCCCCCAAACTGAAACCCCTCTTAACTGAAACAGTTTCTTTTTGTTCTTTGAAATGAAGGCTATTCCATGCCAGAAATTGCCAGAAATTTCTAAGTGACCCAAAACTTTTGAATGGTATTGTATGTTTTTCTGATGTGTGCAGACTGTTAACATTATCTACACCCATTCTTGACTTCAGTCATTCTAAGTTAGGGGCCTGCCTGACAATCCTTAGGCTCTTGCGTTGTTTCAGAGAGGGTCTGTCAAACGGTAGTCTTGCTAGTCTTGCGATACCCTGTGTCTCTACAATCCATTCACGTAAGGATTTATGTCTGATCCTACCAGGAGGCTGCTGCCAATGCAGCCGTGTGTCCGGGTTATCAAACCGGATATCTGGTTGCATCTGTTTACCGTTCATAACCCTCATCACATGACATTTATTTCTATGCTTTAATGTCTGCTACTTTAGTGTGAAGACCCCCACAGGCACAGATTCTTTAAAAATAAAGAATGAAGAAATAAAACTTGCACGCATTTTGTCCCCGCAGTGGTACGGTGTAGTCTCTACACTCTCTTGCTGGAGATCCGGATGATGATGCTTTACTGTAGTCCAGCCTGGAGGAGACAAAGGTTCCTCTGCATTTTATTCCCAATGTAATTATCTCCTCCGCCTACGTCACTGCCAACAAGCGGTGAAGGGCAATGATGTAATGAAGTGGTGGCTTTCCCCCTTTGGCCCTGTGTTTTAAGGGATAGGATAAGGGGTAGAAGTGGGATTCAGACAAAGTTGTGCAGGAGCGTGGTCATTTCGGGCCAGTGAGAACCGGTCATAAATTGTGTGCCAAGTGCGTAAATTCTGAACAGACGACAAACGGTGCGCAAACTAATCTGACGCTTTTCAGGCGTGCCATAAATAAATGAATAAGTAACACGTGTTTGCCACGGCAAATTGTGGGACAATGCGGAGATAAAATGCCTGCAGGTGTGAACGCCGCCAAGCGATCATCTGTCCTGTTGTTGTTCTCCTTCATAGTCAAGGAGGACAGGAAGTCCAGTTTGAGACACCGCTAATTTCGCCCGTTCATGGCTTGCTTTCAAATCAGGACCAATGCCAAGACGTGTTTACAGGAGGCGACCGGGATTGACTGGCAGCTTTCCACCTCCGTCGATTAGATGATTTCCCGACATGTTTCCCGACAACTGCAATGGCGATCACACACAGGAAAAGCAGAGGAGATTTCCTTCCAAATTTGGCATTCTCACTACCACAGACTGTCTGTACACAGGTGGTCCTCATGTTGCAAATGAGTTCCGCTCCTAGACATGGGAGTTTTTCTCTGTGGTTGTCCTGCCTTCTTCAAATATTAGCCCAGGCTTGACTGGAATCAGAGCCGCTCCTCCTCACAGATCTCCTCGTAACAGCACATGGAATCCATGACAACTCAGCATATGTAGGCACACTTTATCCTTAGTGATATCATTCTCACTTCCATAGTGATGACATGGCTTTCCTTTTCTTTCATGCACTGCAGCTTGGGAGACAATTTAGTGTAAAAAGTAAACAAATAAGTAGGACTGTCAAAAAAGAGCACACACAAATCTATTGCATTAATTACGTCAGGGGTCTCAAACTCGTGGAGACAGCAACATCTATATACATATATATATTATATATATACACATATATACATACATATATATATACACATATATACATATATATATATATATACACATATATACATACATATATACACATATATATACATATATATACACATACATATATATACATATATACGTATATACATACATACACATATATATACATATATATACACATATACGTATATATATATATATATACCTATATATATATATATACACATATGTATATACATATATATATACATATATATATGTATATATATATATGTATATATATATATATACATATATATATGTGTATATGTGTATATGTGTATATACACATATACACATATACACATATATATATACGTATATATACACATATACACATATATATATATATACATACATATATATATATATACATATATATATATATAGAGTGTACCCGCGACGCTAATGAGGACAAGCGGTATAGACAATGAATGAAAGATTATATAGTGTACTGTATATATATATATATGTATAAATATCTCAAATCGCTAGATTGTTCTGCACTTTTGTCTGTGGAAATGCTTGCGAAATTGACATCATCTAGTGGAAGTTGTTATCTGTCTGTCAGAGGATCTGATGGACGTCCTTGTCTTTGTAGGGTATGATGGGTGCAGTGGGCTGGATGTTGCTGCTACTCTCCCACCTTGCGTTGCCGGCGGTGTCCCAGAAGCCTCCCGCGCTCAGTGTGGGCGTGGTCATGGGCCAGACGCGCCTGATTCTCGACCAAGAACTTCGCCCCCCTCAGCGGCCCGAGGACGCCTTGGACGTCTCTGTGGTCCCTCTGAGGATCAACCAGACAGACCCCAAGTCTGTCATCACGCAGGTGAGGGTTTTTTAAATACCCCTTTCAGATGGACTGCGCTGGTTTTTTACTTATTTTGTTCGGCGTGTCTCGAGGTGTGCGAGCTCCTGTCGCGCTCTCGCCTCCATGGCATCGTTTTCGCTGATGGGACTGACCAGGAGGCCATCGCTCAGATCTTGGACTTCCTGTCTGTTCAAACTCAACTTCCTGTCCTGGGAGTGCATGGCGGCTCCTCTATGATTATGGCTGACAAGGTGAGTAACTCTCACCTTTGCTAGCTTGGCGAGGCGATGAATCTTTCTTTTACCGCTGGCCTTTTATGGATTGTTGCACTCGGAAAGGTTATCCTTCGATCTCTGCTGCAGCGGTGCTGATCCCAAAGTTACAGACAAAAGTGGTCAATTAAATTAGCGTACGGCAATTTTTTTTAACGTCGACATGGAGCACATAAATTGAATGTGCCCATACATGAGCACAGGAGAAGGCACTCAAGCGGTGCTACTCAGAGTGCTACTTTATTGAACAAGCATGAAGAAAGTCATTTATCAATACATTATATACAATTAAAATAGTAAGAGTATATAAAATATAATTATTTATTATATTATTATATTTAATATACTCATATACACAAATAATAATATTTGTATTGTTTTAATCTGCTAATTGAACAAAGGAATAAATGATTGAACAGTTTATTTCTTGTGTATATGCATTCATTTCACTGCATTTTTTGGCCCATAATTTATTATTATTATTTATTACCCTGATCTGAGCATCCCTATTGTCAACCTTTCCGATAATCCCCTTTTCCTTATTCTACTACTGTTATTATTAAATTAATACTACTGTCAATATAATAATAATTAATTTCATTCATTTTCTGTGCCGCTTATCCTCATCAGGGTGGCGGGTATGCTGGAGCCTATCCCAGCTGGCTTCGGGAGGCGGGGTACACCCTGGACTGGTCGCCAGTCAATCGCAGGGCACATATAGACAAACAAACACATACAAACATTCACACCTATGGACAAATTAGAGCGGCCAATGAAGCTAACATGCATGGTTTTGGAATGTGGGAGGAAACCGGAGCACCCGGAGAAAACCCACACACGCACGGGGAGAACATGCAAACTCCACACAGAGATGCCCAACGGAGATTCCAACCCAGAACCTCCTGACTGTGAGGCCAACATGCTACCCATTCATCCACCGTGAGGCCCACTAATTAATTTAATGAGTAAATTAATATTTACTACTATTTAAATGAATATTAATGTCAATATGCTACTAATTAATTTAATAATACCGGTAGTAAAATGAGGAAAGGGGATTATTGGAAAGGTTGACAATAGGGATGCTCAGATCAGGGTGACAGTTGGAGTCCGAAGACCAGAACTAGGTGGAGAACTATCCAGTGAGCCAGTGACAGCTGTGTAAACCAGGATGCAAGAAAAGTGGAACAGCAATATGTACAATTCGCGGCAGACTCAGGAGCGTTTAAACGAGGCCTTTCAAGAGGTGGGCTAATAGCAGGGCTTCGGCTTGGGCGGCGCTGAGGTTGCAAAGTGAAGGTCGGCGGTTGACCCACCGGGTAAATAATGAGTAGGAAAATGAATACATTGTGTGCCCCCCCACCTTGGAGCACCAATGCCATTTAACGAGCTATTGAACAGGCATCCGGTCATTTTCTGCCGTGAAGCGTGTATCTGTGACGCCTCACGCAACACTTCCTGCAGCCTGCTCCAGTAGACTGGGCGCCTCCAGAGAAGGGTAGCCAACTGCCGCCCACCACCAGGTGTCAGCGAGCCCACAATGAGACAGTAAATCATTGCGGAAGCATTGCTGCCCGAGCGGCAGTCGATGCAAAGCCTCGCAGAGATAATGTCATTGTCATTGCATGAGTGACTTGCTAATTAGTGCCGCCGCGTTTACTGGTGCAAACGGACCTGCATCGTTTTTTCTACAAATCATTGCTCTCTATCCATGCAGTTTGTTATATTGTGCATGCGCTTGCATGTTGGTCATGTTTGTTTATTTGAATGTGGATCAACCAATGACAGATTTGGGGAATGTATTGGCATTCGGGATAAGTGCTTGAAAAGAAAAGCTGATTGCCCACTCCGGGGATGTTCTTCTTACATGATCAGCGTATTTAAAGATTCTTTCATGATAAGCGATTTAAATACGCTGGATTGTATGAAGTGTGTTGGGAACAATAACTCACCGCATAAAAGCCTCATTGACTGTACAGGCAGTTTTAAAATGTATTGAAGTGTCATACAAGCAAGTAATACACGTTCTTATGAAGGGGCCTGTTACTACATGGCCCCAGGCGGATATGAAGCCATTACACCTTGCTAGTTGCTTTTTAGGCGGAATAGGTGTGTCCCATTGTGTGCATTACTTACCTGCCTCTTTTTAGATGTTTTTTTAGCTTTGGAATGCAAAGAAAAGAGAGATGTGACCATAAAGATTGCGGGAAACCTTTACAATCATTTGTCACTCCATTGAGATTTTAAAATGAATAAATGATCACCGGTTCATGGTTGAATACTGCCTATTAGTCAAAACGGTACAATATACTGTATTGGTGTTTTTGCTGATATTTGATATGCCAATCTTGCCCAACTCTCATTTTCCAATATTGATATCAACCAATATAAATGCAGTTTACAGATACATATTTCCTGTCTGGGAATTAACACTTATCTGTTGTGAAGCTAATGGCTACGGCATCAGCAATTAGGTTCTCGATGTGGCTGTAAACATTGTGCATCTGTGTGCAACAGGAGTCTCCCGCGGGTACTACTGCGTCCGCCGGATGCTATTTTTGCATTTTGTTTTACTTTCCTGCTACCCCATAGACATGTAATGAATGAATGGTGTGCACGAAACGCTGGTTTCCACAACGCTGGCAAATTATGCTCTCAAAACCGTGTTATACAGTATTGGCCAAATCATGCAATCCATGCGCCAAATACAATCAAAGTCTTACCTGTGAAAGGTTATTTGTTTTGGTTTGGGCAGTAAAATTTTCAGGCGTCTGCCACGGACGGGTGCCAGTTGACCCCAGAGCAGAGACGAAGGCTGGTGAGTGGGAAAAAAGCCCATCCATCCATCCATTTTCCTCCGCTTATCCGGGTACGGGTCGCGGGGGCAGCAGCTTCAGTAGGGAAGTCCAGACTTCCCGGTCCCCAGCGACCTCTTCCAGCTCCATCGGGAGGACACCAAGGTGTTCCCAGGCCAGCTGTGAGACATAGTCCAGCGTGTCCTAAGTCTTCCCGGGGGCCTTCTCCCGACTGGGCATGCCCGAAACACCTCACCAGGGAGGCGCCCGGGAGGCATCCGGACTAGATGCCCGAGCCACCTCAACTGGCTCCTCTCGATGTGAAGGAGCAGCGGCTCTACTCTGAGCTCCTCCCGGATGGCCGAGCTCCTCACCCTATCTCTTAGGGTGAGTCCAGCCACCCTACGAAGGAAACTCATTTCCGCCGCTTGTATCCGCGATCTCATTCTTTCGGTCATGACCCATAACTCATGACCATAGGTGAGGGTGGGAACGTAGATCGATCGGTAAACAGAGAGCTTTGCCTTCCGGCTCAGCTCTCTCTTCACCACGACGGTCCGGTACAGCGACCGCATTACTGCAGATGCTGCACCGATCCGTCTGTCGATCTCACGCTCCAACCTTCCCTCACTCGTGAACAAGAACCCGAGATACTTGAACTCCTCCACCTGAGGCAAGACCTCACTCCCAACCCGGAGGGTACAGTCCACCCGTTTCCGACTGAGAACCATGGCCTCGGATTTGGAGGTGCTGAGTCTCATCCCAGAAGCTTCACACTCAGCTGCAAACCGCTCCAGTAAACGCTGAAGGTCACAGCCTGATGAGGCCATAAGGACCACATCGTCTGCAAATAGCAGAGACGAGATCCTAAGGTCACCAAGCTGGACTCCCTCAACACCTTGACTGCGCCTAGAAATTCTGTCCATGAAGATTATGAACAGAATCGGTGACAAAGGGCAGCCTTGGCGGAGGCCAACGTTCACCGGAAACAAGCTCGACTTACTGCTGGCAATGCGAACCAGGCTCCTGCTTCGATTGTACAAGGACCGAATGGCACGTAGAAGCGGACCATCAATCCCGTACTCCCGGAGCACCCCCCACAGGACACCACGAGGGACACGGTCGAATGCCTTTTCCAGGTCCACAAAGCACATGTAGACTGGTTGGGCAAACTCCCACATACCCTCGAGTACCCTTGCAAGGGTGTAGAGCTGGTCCAGTGTTCCGCGACCGGGACGAAAACCACAATGCAGCTCCAGTAACCGAGGTTCGACTAACGGTCGTGCCCTTCTCTCCAGCACCCTGGAGTAGACTTTCCCAGGAAGGCTGAGGAGTGTGATCCCCCTATAGTTAGAACACACCCTCCGGTCACCCTTTTTAAAAATGGGGACCACCACCCCAGTCTGCCAGTCCAGAGGTACTGTTCCCAACTTCCATGCAATGTTCTAGAGGCGTGTCAACCAACACAGTCCCTCAACATCCAGAGCCTTGAGGAATTCCGAGCGGAACTCGTCTACCCCCGGAGCCTCGCCACTGGGAAGTGATTTAACTACCCCAATTACCTCAGCCACGGTGATAGAACTGTCCACGTACGTATCCTCAGACTCTGCTTTCTCTACGGAAGGCCTGTCAGTGGGATTGAGAAGTGCCTCGAAGTATTCCTTCCACCGACCAACTATATCAACAGTCGAGGTCAGCAAGTCCCCGTCCACACTGTAAACAGTGTGAACTGGGGGCTGCTTCCCGTTTCTGAGGTGTCGGACGGTTTGCCAGAACCTCTTCGAGGCCGACCGAAAGTCGTGCTCCATAGCCTCACCGAACTTCTCCCACACCCGAGTTTTTGCCACGACCACCGCTGTAGCCGCGTCCCGCTTGACCTGCCGGTACCTGTCAGCTGCTTCTGGAGTCCCGCAAGCCAAGGGAAAAAAGCCATTTAATAATAACAAAGCGTGCTCCTACAAGAGGAAAAAACTAAAGTACAACAAGAGACACTGGTGGCAGAAGGTCACCGGGAAGTTAACAGTACAAACTAGAGCTTAAAGTAGCAAATAAGGAAATACACGATAGCACACCAACTTACTGGGACTGATCGGCAGAAAATGGAAAAGGTTAACAAGAAACCCTGGAAAAATGACAGGAGCAAAGGACGCGAGGAATATGCTGGCGAGTCAAGGCAACCATCTGACACAGCATGGCTTAAAAAGGTCTTGATTGTTGACTGGTTGCAGGTGAGCAGGAAGGAGTCCTAGCAAGACTGCAACAACACAGCAGAGGGCAGCAGACCAAGACAGAGTGCAGATCATGACAGTACCCCCCCTTTCAAAAAACACCTCTTGGCGGCTCACCTGGCTTACTCGGATGACGTGCGTGAAACTCATGAGTGATGAGAGAGGGGTCGCAATACAGG
Source organism: Oostethus manadensis (assembly GCA_024372805.1). NCBI lineage: Eukaryota > Metazoa > Chordata > Actinopteri > Syngnathiformes > Syngnathidae > Oostethus > Oostethus manadensis. Next base: position 1,885,390 of record QODF01000059.1, on the reverse strand, counting down.
AGCGGGAGACCCATGATCATTCCTCTGGTCCGTATCCCTCCCGTTCGACCAGGTATTGCACACCCCTACCCCTTCTTCTGGGATACAAAAGTACCTACACAGTAAATACCTGGCCATCGATCACTCGTGGAGGAGGAGGAGAAGGATGAGGAGGAGGCACGAGCGGAGGGTGGTGAGGTGGTGACTGGTTTGAGGGTGGAAACATGGAAGAAGGGGTTAACCGTGAGGCTGGGAGGCAGTTTCAGTCTTACTGCTGCTGGGTTGACAATGGCGTCAATCTCGTATGGACCCACAAACCTTGTTGCCAGCTTCCTGGAGATCAGGTGCAGAAAGTCAATAATTAAGTGCAGGAATCCTATGCGGGGTCCGCCAGTTGTTTGTTCCGGTCTACTGTGCGTCTCAGAGCAGCACGGGTGTCCTGCCAAACCGGGTGGGCTCGTCGCAGGTGGTGATGGATGGATAGCAAGGAGATGTCAGACTCTTGGGAAAGGAACAAAGGAGGTGACATACTTGTGGCCGAGCAGACTAGGGTGTTGTGGGCATACTCTATCCAGGGGAGCTGGGCGGACCAGGCAGAAGGGTGGAGGTGGAATATGCAGCGCAGAATGGCCTCCAAGTCCTGGCTGGCTCTCTCCGTCTGGCCGTTGGACTGAGGGTGATGACCAGCAGATGGGCTTGCTGACGCTCCTAACGCCTTGCAGAACGCTTTCCAGACTTGTGAAATGAACTGTGGTCCCCTGTCAGAAACCAAGTCGGCAGGTATGCCATGAATGCGAAAAATTTCCTTGATGAGTAGTTGAGCTGTTTCCAGAGAGGAGGGAAGCTTGGGTTGAGCGATGAAGTGAGCCATCTTGGAAAATTGGTCCTCCACCGTCAGAACTACTGTGTTTCCTCGTGAGCGGGGGAGGCCAGTAACGAAATCCAGGGCGATATGTGACCATGGCCGAGGTGGAATGGGTAGGGTTAGCAACAGTCTTGACGGGGGGGCTTTGCCACAGGCACAGACGGAGCAAGCAGAAACAAACTCCTTAACGTCCGCATTTAAAGATGGCCACTGAAATCTTTGCGTAATGATAAATTGAATTGGTTACGCCTCACACCTGGATGCCAAGCAATCTTTGACCCGTGCCCCACTTGCAGCACCACAGACCTGAGTTCGGCCGGAACAAACAACTTCTCAGGGGGACATTCCTTGGTGGTGGGTTCAGCTCCATCCACCACCCTTCTCTTCACCTCCCACTGGAGAGCTCCGACTACCCCGCTCACAGGTATGACAGGTTCTGGGGTGGATTCATCTGTGGTGGGACTGTAGATTCTAGAGAGAGCATCAGGCTTGATGCTGCGGGAACCGGGTCTGTAAGTAGGGGTGAAGTTGAAACGAGTCAAGAACAGGGCCCACCGTGCTTGACGGGAATTAAGCTTCTTCACAGCACGGATGTAGACGAGTTTCTTATGGTCCGTGACAACCAGGAACGGGACAGCTGCATCCTCCAGCCAGTGCCTTCCCTCCTGCAGCACGAGAACGATGGCCAGCAGTTCCTTATTACCCATGTCGTAGTTCCCTTCTGCAGGTGTGAGGCGACGCGAAGACTCTCTGGAGTTACCTGTAAGTACTGTGACAGTTAGAAGACGTCTGTATGAAGCTAATCTATTTGCAAGAATCTGCCGCAAAGTCCCTCTGTTAACAAAAGGAGAGGTTATAATTTGCCAAAGAAGACATCAACTGGCCTAAAGAGAAACGAAGCAACATTTTGTGGACTGATGAGAGTAAAATTGTTTTTTTGGCTCCAAGGGCCGCAGACAGGTTCTGAGACGACCCTCAAACTCTGAATTCAATCCACAGTACACAGTGAAGACAGTGATGCATGGTGGCGCAAGCATCACGATATGGGCATGTTTCTTCTACTATGGTGTCGGGCCTATTTATCCCATAGCAGGGATCATGGATCAGTTTGCATATGTCAAGGACATGCCCTTGAAATTGCTGTTTTAGCACAACAATGACCCCAAACACACTAGTAAACCAGCAGAATTTTGTTATGTTATGTTATGGAGGGGCCAGCCCAATACAGGGACCCTAATCCAATGGAGAACTTGTGGGGTGATATCAAAATGCTGGTCCTGAAGCAAAACAAAGAAATTTTAATGAATTGTGGAATCTTGGAGTGGAATAACAGGGGTCTTGTTTAATTTCTGAGAATCTACTGCACCTACTGGTAACTTGTTTGCCATGTAGCAATAAAAAATATACTAACAGTGATTCGTCCGGTTAGTCACATTGCACTGCTATTATTTTGAAGAAAGACTAAGAATACTCAGAATGCTTTCAAAGTGCAGTTAGTACATGTTTGGAAGGTTGTTTGATGTTTTTCCACTTCATGAGACACTCAGTTCACAAGACAAGACCATACACAAGCTTGGGTCTCCAAGAACACTACGAGCGAGATTTTAACATAAATTCCCTGCCCCCACCCACTGAGACAAAGAGACTGCACGACTGACAAAAGGGCTTACTCCGATCATGCCTTGTTCTATGAGGGAAAAAAATGCACCACGGTGCTGAAACCAATGCACAGAATGAACTCTCTTCCTGCCTGGTTGTAGGCAAGAGACGAGGAAAAGAGACGCGCGTACACGTGGCAATATATTGATCAAGTGATCAAGTTCTTTTTCATTCTTTGTGTGATTGATTAATAATTTATTATTGTCCCAGTGACATTTAAAAACCTTGTCGTGTTTGAATCTTGTAAGATCTTGTGGCACCCCTAGTGGTGTCACATCTACATCTGTAATGAGCCGAGACGGAAAAGGTGCAATTCATGCACGGCGTGCGTTTTTACACACATTTTCAATTGGCTCAGGCTCCTCTCCTTGGGTTGTCCACGGGCCCTGAAGATATTACATGTCTAAGGATATAAACCAGCTCGTTTGAGAAGCACAGACAAACAATTACCCTTCCATACTCTAAATGTCTTATCTCTAGAAAAATCTCATGCTGAGGCTCATATGATCCTCTATCAGAAACCAGAAGAAATCCCAGCGGACTGCTATCACATCGGATTACTGCGCGTGTAAAAAAAAAAAACCAAACAAACAAAAAAACCCATAAAACAATATTGTGCTTTATTGCGCTGTCTCTGTAAGTTGCACAGAAGCCATTGGGCTGCTGGGACATGAAGCTCTCAGTATTCCCGTCATGTTTGAGATGGAGAAGCAGAAGGAAGGAGATGGTGCCAAGAACATGCAGACAGAAGGGGAGAAAAAAAACTTAGCAGGCTCTAAAATAATAGATATACGTGCATGTGGGCGGTGCAAGTGTGAAGCACTTGGTGTGAGGATGGAATTTAGCTGCTATAAAATGCGGAACCTGAGGAAAAACCATCAATGCTTGCATGAAGGAGACATTCTGCTCCCCTTGCATTATGCCAAAGTGTCTTCTAACAGTAATGTGTGTGTCTCCCTTGAGCCTTTTATGAAACCAACCTGAGACTATCATCTCCAGTGACAAAGTAAATGAGTTGAACTCATTAAAATTCCCTTTAAAATTCAGAATTTGCAGAATTTAGTTATTTCTTTGTGTTAGCAATTTTATCACAATGAAGTAACTATGTTGGAATCCCCGTTGGGCATCTCTGTGCGGAGTTTGCATGTTCTCCCCGTGCGTGTGTGGGTTTTCTCCGGGTACTCCGCTTTCCTCCCACATTCCAAAAACATGCATGTTAGCTTCATTGGCCGCTCTAAATTGTCCATTAGAGTGTGAATGTTTGTTTGTCTGCCCTGCGATTGACTAGCGACCAGTCCAGGGTGTACCCCGCCTCCCACCAAAGTCAGCTGGGATAGGCTCCAGCATCCCCGCCACCCTAATGAGGATAAGCGGCATAGAAAATGGATGGATGGACGGAATAACTATGTGATGGTAAAATTGAAACACAGTTTTGGTACGTGCCGAGACCTGGGCGGAGCTTGTAATTCGAAACACTGTTCAGAGGTCTGTATCAGACCTGTATCAGTCACCTGACTGTTTTGACCATTTTGCGTTCCATTACGCCCCCAATTGTTTCGAAACAGTTTTTGATTCAGCAAGTGAACATGTTATCAATTTTCTAAAATGCCTATAAGTGTAAATTAAATCCAACCTAAAAATACACTTTATGGCCCAGTTTCCCGGTAAGGGATTCAAATAAACCAGGACAATTCTACTTAAATTAATCTGCACTAAACAACTGACTTTCTGAGATGAGTTTGGATTAACTAGTTCTAGACTACAGAGTCTCAGATTAAGGTGATCAAGGACAAGTGAGATCATCTTTTGGAAACCGGATTAGAAAAATGGCATGCACATGTGGCTAAGGAAAGCCTGGTATGGAGTACTTGTAATTCATTAGTTATTACTTAAGGAGTGTGTGGAACAGGAGTCCCTACGCTTAACCAAAAAAAGGATCAAGACAAAAGAAACCGCTCCAAAAACCTCACTGAATTTGAGAAGAGGCTTTTCAAACAAATTGTATCAAACTATCCTGTAATTGAAAACAAACTGCATGATTCAGGTTCAGAAAACAAGAAGAAGCAAGCGTGGATTTGCATATCGAGCGAATTCAACTCAAATGAAAAAGTAACCACTGTTTTGGTACAACCACCCACTCCAGGGAAGTTCCCATATTCATAAAAGAACACCTGTAGGTGGCCTGTTCCGCAGCATTTGGGAACGTGACGAAATCCTTTTTCAGTTGCCATATAGCACTGCACTGTCGGTTCACCTACACCACCCCAATCCCCGGTTCCCCGATGCCAAAAGCCTTAAGGTAATTCATATTTGGATGCAAGGAGAAAAAGGGGGGCCTCTGACTAAGTCACCTGAAGTCTTGGGCTGCAGCAAACTAATTCTTTCTGTTGCATTTTCCTTTGACATACAGAAACGGTCAATCAAAATCATTTAGTGGGTTGCTCCTGTCTTGTAGCAACCTTCTTTCTGGTCTTGGCGGTGCTCCCTGATTGTCATTCAATTAGTCTAGGCAACCCATTTTTTGCTACTGTGAACGTGAGCCTTGAGGCACGCAGTTTTTAGTCTGAGCTTAAACGTTCAGGACTAAATTTAGATCTGGATTAAGTCTAATCCTACTTGTAGAAATCCCATTGTTTAAGTCAAGACTCGTGCAAGTCTGAGACTATTGTAATCCATGAGTGTGAAAGCTACTTCAATAAATCCAGGTTTAAAATGACATTTAGTCCACGACTGGGCTTAATCCCCGTACGGGGAAATAATACATAAATAGTAACTATTTGTGTCTTTGCATGATTGGCTGTGGATTCATCACCCTACCCGCATACAAATTATACCACCAACCCAAACAAATCACAAACAGTTAAGAGACAAAAAGACGCAAAAAAACAATTCCACTCCACATGATTGATTTGATTAAATGGGATATTCGAACCGGCAACAATAGGACAAAATTGATTTATGTAAGATGGGTCTAAACACAGCATTTAAGTCATCAAGTTACATTGAGAAATGGTCTTTTCCAAAGGCAAAATTACAAACAAACCAAGAATATACATATTTGGGGGGTTATTCCGTTTTTCTCTCTCCAAGTGCATCCATTACAATTTGATATGGGATCGCTAATTGTGTAACGACAGACAGCCAATAGCTACTTTCCTTACTGGGGAGTTGGCACCAGGGCTCTACTGTTTGAACGTGATACTGAACAATCGGCCACCAGGTGTCGCTGTGGGGAGATGTTGGGAACGTCCAAAAAGATTGATTCTTTTTCTGAATCGACTGTTCCAAATGATTTGACCATTTCGACGTTCCTTTTCTGCTATCTAGTTTTGAACTTTATATCTGGCTGGGTGTTATTTAAAGCAAAGTTGCAAACTCTACAGATGTTCATTCATTCATTTTCTACGCCGCTTATCCTCAGTTGGGGCACCGGCGGGAGATGTTTAGTTTAGTTCAATGGATCAGCTAACTGGTGTAAAGAGTTCATCAACTTACCAGTGAAAACCAGTGGGGTGCACTTTTACCTGCAGGAGTGTTTGGGCAGGAGCTTCCTGCTATTTCCTGAGGGTGGATGATGTCATCATCTTCAGACCATACCATGTACTTGAGGGGGGGTTGTTGGTTTTCTGGTGATTCATTCTTGTGTTAGGGAGGGGGAATAACGGTATGGATGAGTGTATCATGTTTGTAGCATCATTGGGACTCATTTAAAGCAGCACTATGGAAATCCAGTAGGTGGAGAGTTTATAATGGTAGCTGTGGAAGCTCGCTGAACTGAAGACCTGTGACGTATGTCGATGTTTTGTGTGGGCTCTTTCATGACATTTTGTGTGACTTCAGAGATTTACTGTAAAATGTCCCTGACATGATTCATCAACTTTGCTTAAATCAGAATATCTTTTATTACTTTTGTCAGTCAAGATAACACAAACTAAGAACGTTTTTCGGTGTGTTGGTGCAACATTAAAAAAAGAAAAGAAAAAGCATATAAAAGCGGTAATAAAACGGAATGCAGAATAAAAGTTGGTCCAGGAGCGGGACAGTGATGGTTTTGAGGTGGGGTACAAAAACTGTAGTCAAGTCCTTAAGTGATCCATGGCTTAGTCAGTTATTTACATACATTATATTTATATACTGTACTAGACATAATGTCTGGTAAATGTAAAAGTGTCTAAGTGTAACCCTACTTTTGGCCCAACCTGTCAATTCCAGTGAATATCTTAAAAAGATAAGTGGTGAACTGCAGGAGGTAAAAAAGAAGGTAATGTTACCCCAAACTGAAAATGATTACGTTACGGAATGATATAAAAGTACCTATTTTAGGGACCACAAATGAAAGCTATCGTGCAGAAATGGAGGTGCTAATTCCTGATTCCTAGGGGTTCCTACAGGTGCACTTTACATCCTCCGCCTGAATAAAAGCAGTTTTTGCAAACTTTTGTGAGCATCAGTTGTACAGTATTGTACTGCATAAAGTAATGTTACTACAAAAATGGCAAGAAAAGCCATTCAACAATGGGAGAGACCAGAATCTTAACACGTAAAAACTGTGTTCCAAAACTTTTGACCAGTAGTCCATACATAACACAAAAAAGGTGATTTATTCCCGGTGGCGCCATTGGGTGGGGTAGACCCCGGACAGGTCGCCAAGCACATTATTATTATTGACTGGGATAGACTGACTGGGTAGGTAGGTCTAGCTGTGTTTTAGCGGCCTGAATAACCTTTGAGTGACAACAAAGACAAAGTCGCTGTGGACCATTGAAGTGTCTGGACCAGTTCAGAACGTCGAAATAAAAAATTTGGGATTTTTACTGTCAATCAAAAAGGGATTGCGCCTCGGACAAAACCCCTCACTGCTTCATAGACTCCTAGAGCTTAGATTGGGCGAGACAAAGCCCAGCCTTTATCCAATGAGCGTCCAGTTCCGTGCAGTAGAACAACCCACCCACGCTTCCCCGTCAAAGTACGTAGACGGTCAGCTCCAAAAAAACCCAATACACTGTGCCACTGCAGTAGTAAAATGTACACACAGAAATACTTTTTGGGGACATTTTAGGAGAAGCTGAGCTTTCCTTGCAGTCTTGGAGCAATCGCCACTGAGTTTTAAACTTACCTCATATCTGGTCCCCAATGCTGACACTATGTGGGAACGCATGACAATGTGACATCGATTAATACCAATATTGTTTTTCCCTATAATGGAAACCAATATAGCTAGGGTTCAAACAGCCTCCAATCAGTATCGGCCCATTTATGAGATAACTCACGAGATCAGCAAATGCCTTTCTATGCCAAACCCAAAAGCCAATTAGCAGCGGCACTATTAATACTACTATTAGTACTACTATTAATACTACTACTAATAGCAGCACTATTGCAGCCCTCAGCGATCATTGGGTGTAGTGCAGTATCTTGTTCCTGTTCCACTCCCACAGAACAAGTTCCAGGAGGCGCACATGTTTACATGTTTGCAATGATCTGCCAACACAGTCCATGCAAACAATCTTACGCCTGTGGTAGGGCTGGGTGACAGGATCTTAAATCAATATCATGACAAACTGGCACACACTACAAGGAAATATAATAGTATAAAAACCCCTTGATTATGGGAAAGGGACTGTGGTGAGTTTTGGAGGCTCACGGCGTGATGATCTTTCAAACGTATTGGTTTCCATTATAGGGGAAAATCATGCATACGCGTGTGACCATCAGAAGGCTGAGCTACTGACCGGAACAATAATCATAATACTGAATGGGACGAGATGAGCAGCCTTTCACCGCGGTGGAAGATGTGGAGTCGCCAAGTGGTTATTCACGCTCCTAGAAGTTATTTTTATTTTTTAAATAAAGTAACAGCCCATACTTCCAAAATTGATATGCATTTACATAAAGTGTAATTTACTTATTTATAAATATATCTGCAAAGTGCCATGGTGGTTGGGGACCCGGTTCAGACATCAGAAATGCATGAAATGTTTGCTCTTTGCTATATTTGACACCCCTGCTGTACATGTGATGCATTTTCTACCTGCCAGTTGCATTTGAAAAAAATGCTCACACAAACACGCGGGACCTGGGGTGGCAGCTAATGCCTCCAAAATCATCTATTTGTGCCTCGCACTCCAAGCTCCCTTCTCTACTTTTGATTTATTCTCTTCATTTATTGCTTTTCATTATGAAAGTGAGTTCAAGGATTTTCTTCCCCCCGCCCCTGCAAATGCACTCTTGTAAATTCTACCTGTGTCAGCAGTTTCAAGGAAAAAGAGAACCTCCTCAGGTGGAACTCCAAGGCCACAACATGCAATAAAAAAGTCCTTGGCCGGACAGATGGCACGCTCCGAATTGTTTTGGTCTCCGCACAGCACGGAGACGTTTGGGTCTCGTCATTTCTCTGAGGTTTGAATTCGTTTCATCTATGAGGCCCTTTTTTGTCTCCTTTTGCTATTTGTTTGCTTTTTGCTATTGTTGTTCACCAAGAGAGCTCTCACTTCTTTATTCAAACAAGCTTAGCTAAAACTTAGGTCAGTGGTTTTCAAACGGGGGGACGCACCCCCTAGGGGGGCCCCGGCGTTATGAAGGGGGGGAGGGGTGCTTTTCATCATTACCGTATTTTTTGGACTACAAGCTGCTACTGTTTTGTATCCCTTGGAGCCCTGCGGCTTTAATAACGCAGCGCCTTGTTTATGGCTTTCTTTAGGCTAACAAGCGTTATGTTTTCTCGGTACAAATAATTTAATTTTCTTTCGTCGCATTTTTTGCACTGGCATAGCTCGTAACGGACGTACAGTTGTTTCACTACTTGTGGATGATGGTTCTCACTGTTGTTTGCTGGAGTCCCAAAGTTTTAGAAATGGCTTTCCAACCTTTTCCATACTCGCAGGTCTCAATGAATTTCACTTCAGTTATGTATTAACAAGGAGGTAATCAGGTTTTTTTAAAACTGCATGTTTTGCTTTTTGTTGTAGTCTTTGAGTAATACTTAAGTTTGTCTGAAGTGTGACAAACATGCAAAAAAAATAAGAAACCAGGAAGGGAGCAAACACTCCACTTCACATCACTGCATATGTTTATACATTTGTTACAATAGAGACATAGCAAACAGGAAAAATCAAATATCATTACTATTAACATTAATAAATACAATAAATTACAGCTTTGTTTTTTTGTGAGATCAATGTATGTATGGAGGACATCAAAATGATATATATGACAATATATTGCCATCTACTAGTTTCATTTCTAATATGTTCCACTTTTCTGTTCTCTGTGTATGCCCCTGGCCCCGCCGATACCCTGAGATTGTATGACTGATGAAAGGGCTCACTCCGTTCGTGCCGTTGTTCTATGGAACAAACGCGGTGCGGAAACCAACGGGCAGAGTGAACACTCTTCTTACCTGTTTGGAGGCAAGAGACTGAGGAAAACATAAACCCATGCCAATGTGTTGAAGTGAGGGTTCATGTATTACGGTTCCAGGCCTAGTGCCCACGAGAACTTGTTTTTTTTCGCAATGAGAAATCTTGTCACATTTGATCCTAGCCAGATTGTGTGACACCGATACTGGTTACGTGTTTGGGGTGCACGTGTGGATTCTAAATATAATGGAGTTCCTGTGAGAACCAAAAGAGAGACCTGTCTTGTCTGACCTCGGGGTCACTTCCCCAATTCTTGCCACAGCTGAGCACAGCCAGGTTTCAGATCACGTTGCACGGACGTACCGCCAGTCCTGACGCTTGTGGATGTGAGGAGAGCCGTCACACCACCCGGCATGTGATGTTTTGGTCGTTTGCAAAACGTTCTGCGGCGAGACAACACGACATTCCTCCAGGAGCGCGCTCTGGAACACAACAAACACATTTGCTTGCCCGTTGTGGCTTTCAGGAAGACAAGAGCGTCTAATAGTGTGACGCTGCGAGGGGTTTCACAACATCTCGTGGAGCACTCATTCCTTTTCTATGCCGCTTATCCTCATTATGCTGGAGCCTATCCCAGCCGACTTTGGGCGGGAGGCGGGGTACACCCTGGACCGGTCGGTTCAGGTTCTGAGTTGGTTCTCTGTTTTGTTTTCACCTCTCAATGCAGTCTACCTACCCTACCCAGTCTGCAGCCAAAAGGGAAAAAAAACATTCCGTGTCTTTTACCGATGAGACAACTAAGGCTAACCAAGGCTAAAGTGGTGTAATGGACAACTTGTGTTCCTACCACTGGGATCATTGCACAAATCAACACCGTGTAAAGCACAACCCAAGAAAAGGGCCAAAGGTGTGACATCAAGTTAGATTTATTGCCGGAAGACTCCCTGTCTCCCATAACCAGCGCTTTAGCTCATGTTTTGCATGACAGCTTGGACTTTAACACATCGCGTTCTGTGTTGTGCCCATTCCGGTAGAGCTGCATTATACAAGTAACCATCAATCAAACAAACATCAACTTCTGCCGCAGCCTAACGAGCACGGGCGGATATGTGTCCACGTGCTCCGCAGTCGGACTCGATGTTCCCTCCCCGTCAGAGCGCTCGTCTTCCCACGTGCCACGGAAAGGCCGCAGGTGAATGGAAACGACGCAGGTTTACATCTTGATTAAATTCGCTGTCATTTCCTACGCTGGTTTTCCTCAGCGATACTCCGTCACCCTGATGAGCGAGCGACTTCGCCATAAAAGGTCAAGCATCCTTTGGTCTGCCATGCCGGCAGTGAACTTGATGAGTCGTACAGTCAAAGAAGTGGCGGGAATTTACATGCAAATTAGGTAGTACACAAACTTCGCATTTAGTTTGAGTAGACCTGTCATAATAATAATAGATTCGACAATTATTAATCCAATGCTTAAAAAAAAAAGGAAATAAAATAGTCGATCATTTTGCCTGCTCGTTAAATAGACCCCAGATGCAGAGGCAGGTGGAGTAACAATTCATTCATCCATCCATTTTCTATGCCGCTTATCCTCATTAGGGTGGCGGGTATGCTGGAGCCTATCCCAGCCGGCTATGGGCGGGAGGCGGGGTACACCCTGGACTGGTCGCCAGTCAATCACAGGGCACATATATACAAACATTCACACTCTAATGGACAATTTAGAGCGGCCAATGAAGCTAACATGCATGTTTTTGGAATGTGGGAGGAAAGCGGAGTACCCGGAGAAAACCCACACACGCACGGGGAGATCGATGCCCAACGGAGATTCGAACCCAGAACCTCCTGACTGTGAGGCCGACGTGCTACCCACTCATCCACCATGCGGCCCGTGGAGTAACAAAGCATACATTTATTTAGGGTACAGGTCCAACGAAAGGCGATGGTGGCAAAAGGGCACCCTATGAAGGGGAGACACGAAATTATGGAACACTTCAGATGCAGTGGCTGGAGGGTTGAGAACATCAGGCATACCTTGAGTGCAAGCAAGTCCAATCCCCCTAAACTCCAACTGGAAGAAGATAAAGGGTTTGAGCAGTCAAGTCAGCACGAAGATCACAAAGGAACTGGGCAGCGTGCTGTGGGAGACAAGGAGGAATTCAGCAGCACCTCTCAGCTGTAGGGAATGAACTAAGGAAGGAGCTGGTGGCTCCGCCTCCAGCCAGAGAGCTGACAGAAACAGAAAACAAGGCCAAAAAACCAGGAAAAGCGACGGTCAAAGAAGAAGTACGGCATGACGTGCATGTAACAATGTATCTTTTTTTACAACAAGGGGGTTCTCTCTTCACCGGTCCGTGCCTGTACTATGATTTCCACGTCAACGGAATTGGCCCATAAAAAACAGATTTACTGGTAAACGCGGAGTCTCATGGAAATTGACATCGTGCGAATGAAATGCCGTCGTTGTGAGGAGAATGAATGTTTGTGTGGGGAATTATTTTCCCGGGTTACGGCTCAATCATGGCGTAATCTCATTTCAAACACTAAGCTGATTGAAAATTCAATAAAACAATACACTAACATGCCCTGCGATTGGCTGGCGACCAGTCCAGGGAGTGCCCCGTCTCCCGCCCAAAGTCAGCTGGGATAGGCTCCAGCATCCCCGCCACCCTTATGAGGGTAAACGGTATAGAAAATGGATGGATGGAAGTAAATTAACTTCTATTACAACATAAACTCACGCAAAAGTACCGAGCATGGGTACCATTAAGTACGGAAGGTACCCATCCCTAATAAAAAGCCAACATCATTGTCTTTGAAAGGGCTGAACTTTGCCTCCTATCCTAGAACCGCTTCCAGCATGCGGCCCTGGCCTCTGGTTTGGGCTGTCGTCCCACAGCGGGCATCTGCAGCCTTGGGGGAAACTCATCAGCATCATAAGTTTCTTCCTGTCGGCAGCCGTGTTGGGCGTCACTCACGTCTGTCGTGGGTCCGCTTTACGAGCGGGCCCGGCGGCACTTTTTTTCCAACACAACAACCCGCTAGTGTGCTTTTATTGTGGCCCACTCACATCATCTTTGACAAAGACGCCGTGTGGCGCCTCGCAGGGCAGCGATGGCTTTTTCCTCTTTTGCCCTTTTCAACCAGCAATCAAAACTTTTCTGGCCTGGCCTCGGCCCTTTCTAGGGGCTTGACCTTCTCCATCTCTCTCTTTTTCTAATTTTTATTTTTATATTTCCTCCCCTCCGTCCCTTGAATATGCGCCAGGCGCCGTGACAGCACAGTGAAATAATCCGCGGCGTCATCTGTTTGCCGATGGTAGGAAGTCATGTTGGCATTCCGAAATGGCAACTCAGTTCTTCAGAGCCAGAGGCCAGGAGACCAGCGTTATCTCCCCAAAAGTAAATAAATACAAAAAAAACTTGCCACGCGGCTTACTACATCTGGCCCCATGTGATAACACACGGCACTTATTTACTGGCGTGAGCTTCAAAAATGAGCAAATTGCTGCTAGTACTATTTTCGGATTTACTCGCACCCTAAAACTCCACTTGCCAAATGCCAGCCCGAGATTGGACTCCTCACCTGCTCGCTGGAATACAACGCTGCAGCTGGAAGACGTGGCTTTTGGTTTTTTGGCGCTTTCGCCGACGCGACATCGTTGTGGGACATCTCCCGTTTATGTCCCATGGTGCTGGTAAGGTGGAGGCGCCGGGTGTTTGACATCATACATGACCTCTCACACCCATCAGTAGGCTGATGGGAACCCGGCCTACAAAGAGGCGTACGGACCTGGGCGTGCTCCGTCGCGGCGTGCTGCTATTGTGCAAATGTCACATGGCATACCAAGGCTCCGCAGGCACCTTTTGTGGTGTCGGAACAACGTTTTGTCCATGTAAACGTGGATCTGTTGGGCTGCCTTTCCCCCTTCTGTGGTTTCAGGACCACCAAATGGCCTCAAGTCAGGTCGTTGTCATCTGTTACTTTGGCGGGGGTGGCATGAGTGTTTATTATGTCCTGGGTGGCCCGATTCGACACGCACGGTGACCTTTTCTTTTTCGACGGTTTCTGGTCCAAGGCTTTAGGGGTCGACCTGATTGTCTGCAATTCGCAGTCATTCTCACACGAATGCGTGATTTCCTCTTTAACATAGTCTTGGCTTCAAACTTGACTGTGACGGAATGTCTGCAAAGGATTCCAAATATTTTGGTAGTTTGAGCATAAAAAACCTTCAAAGTAAGGGTTCTAACATTAATAGAGGCCCCCAAATGTGACATTAGGTGTTTTTTCACAATTATGAATTAAACTTAATACAAGTTATTGTATTATTGTGTATGTATTCGGTCGACTAAGAGGACCAATTACTAACGTTTGCTTGCTATTAACTTAGATATCTGTAGCGTCCGTCTTTTTACATTTACAAGGTAAATAAAAAAATGCAATCCATTAAATAAATGACGTATTTGAGAAGTTTATGAGATTTTACCACTAATTTTAAGAAAAGTGCTATTCAAAAGGATTTATTATTATTTATATAAGCGATGCAGGTTTGTTTTGAAATGTTTATTGTCTTGCATGAGACG